>JAHBCN010000380.1:0-197819 GCA_019359885.1 Listronotus oregonensis | reverse complement strand
GGGGAAAAAATTTGAGCCCATGATTAAAAAATTTTTTTTTTTAATGATTAAAAAAAAATGGAATTAAGTCTAATTGAGTGCTTTTGGAGCTTAATGGAATTTTCAAATATTTCTCAAAATTAAATTAAAAAACTTTTATTTCTTTGAGATTTCAACTGGTACAACATCAAAGCATACAATTTTTAATTTAAAATGTTTTGCTAAAAGTAATTCCCAAAAAAAATTTCAGCTTCAAAAACTTTTGAGAGACTTGCAACCTCCAACATTTAATCTTATTAAGTCCAAAACAGATACAAAAAGTCTGAAAAAATTTTAAAGGGGTTCAAACATATAGAGAAATACTTTTTTTACCAATGACACATTAAAATTAATGTAGAAATAAAAAAATTATCTATAAATTCATTACACCATTTAGTGTCAAAATTTAATTTTTTTTTTTTTTTCCCTTTTTTCCAGTGGAAAGCATTGATTTTTGGGTACTTTGGATAAAAAATTTTGAAAACTTACAACCTCCAACTCATCAAAGTCTTTTTTTATTTATTTATTTATTAAGACATTTTTTGACACAATACAAAAGCATACTATATATCCCAATTCTAGCCTAGGTCCTGCTGCCCAGTATTTTAAAAAAATAACATTACTATTAAGTAAATTTAAGGGAAACAGTATTGAATTTAAAAAAAAAAAAATCACCTAAAAGTCACTAATTGTTCATTTCTAAAAATTTCTAAATTGTAACAGTTGGAAATATTAAGGGTGGGTTCCTTGCGGGTAGTCAGTTCTTAGGAAAAAATGGCTGGGGGAAAGGGTGTGTTGGCGCTGAGGCGAATTTCTTTGTAATTTTATTAGTCTGTTGGAAATTGGTTGGATCTGGGTAATATTGTAAATAGCGGGTTTTATGGATTATTAAAATTGGGATTCCCAGGATGTTTTGCTTTTTTTTTATGTGAAGGGGTGTATTTTAAAATTTTAGGGGTTTTTTAAACAGTTTTTCTTAATTAAAAAAATTGTATGACCATATTCAAGGAGAGGTCTGCAAAGGTTTTTTATTTCGGCTGGAGTTGTTTTCTTTTTCCCTTGGTCCTTGTATGTTAAAGTTCTGAATATTTTGGGCCCTGGCTATTTTTTTCCCTTTTTTTTAGTAGATGTGTGCTGGAAAAAAGGGTTTTTTATTATCTATTATTTTTCCCCTAGGAATTTCATTGAGCTTTTGGCCTTTCTCCAGATTGGCTCCCTTTTAATTGTGGGGTATTGTTTTTAAAATGGTGGTAAAAGTTTAATAAACTGCAATTTTGTAGGGTTGGGATGAAATCTCCCCTTGGTAAAACCATGTTGGGTTTTTTTTAAATTTTGCAGATTATTAAAAATTACTTTTAAAAAGGATTTAAACATGGGGCTATCAGTTTTCATGGCAGTTTTGGGCCAATATCTAGAAATATTGCTGAAAAGTATGGTGTTTGGTACCCTGGGGGGGTTTGGACTTTGGGAAGTTATTTTTGGTTTGGGAGGGTGTTGTGTTAAAACCCAAATTAATATATTGGAATTTTTGGATCAAGAGTTTTTTTCTGTGTTAATTTTATAAAAAATTTCGAATTTTTTTCCAAAATACACACAGGACTTATTGGATGGTAGTTTATAGGTTTTTGTTTCTTGTTGGGTTTTTGGAATGTTATTTTTCCCCCCCTTTTCCCTCAGTAGGAAAGTGCAAATTTAAAATTCAAAACGAAAAAAAAAACAAGTTAGAATGTAACATTCTCCAGCCATTAAAGTCTCACAATTTTTAAAGTAATTCAAAATATAGAGCAACAACTATTTCTCCCCAGCACATCAAAATTTAATGTTGAAATAAAAATTATAATTCTAAAAATTTTATCTCCTTTAGTTAAAATTAATTCGAAAATTTTTTTTTTCTTCCTGTGGGATGTTTAACTTTGATTTCTTTTCCAGTACAGGGTACAGCTTCAAAAATTTTCTTCAATATATGCAATCATAAAGCTAAATTAAGTGCTTTTTAAAAAACAAAAACGATTAAAAAAAAAAGGTTTGAAAACTTTATCGGCAAAAACAATATGGTTAAATTCACCCGGGTTGGTTCATTTTTTTAAAGATAAAACCTTGGTAATTGTCTCATAAATATATACATGTTTTTATCTTATAAAATTTGGATTGAACATATACAGAAATCAACTCTTCCCACAAGAAAATGTACAAGTTTTTAAAAAAAATTTAAAAGAAAAATTTCGGGGGAAAAGTCCCCTTGTACAGAATACATGTTAAGACCCATAAGAGAATGTCAAAATTTATTTGGCCCTGAATCATTATTTTTAAAAACCCATTTTTATAAATTTTTACGCCTGTTTAAAACCCCGGTTTTTTTAAATAAAATGTAAAATATTTTTCTTTTTGGGGATTGATGTATTTTAAATACCCTTTTTTTATTTTTTTGTTCAATGTACAAAAATTTAAATTTTTGTTGCATAAAAATTCAACCTGAATAAAGAAAAAGTAAAGTAAATGTTCTTTAAAATTTTAAAACCTTCCTTGTATATTTTAAAAAACCCAAAAAAACCCCTTTAAATTTATGGAACTATAAAATTAATATAGATTTAAAATGTGTGTAAAAAAGATTTTTAAATAAAATCCCTTTTAAAAATTTTGTAATACATATAAGTCATTTCTAATAAATAAAAAAATTTTCCATTTTTTTTAAATTTAAAAAAAAACCCATTAACCATTCCCAAACCCCCCAATAAACAATTTTTTTACTACAATCCCTGTCCTTTAAACAAAATTTTTTTTATGCTTTTTTTCCTGAGTTTTTAAAAGGGAAACCCAGAAATAAAAAAATTTGGGGGCTATTTTTTTATTTTTTACCACTGTTTTTCCCCCAAAAAAAAAAAGTACTGTGCTATGTTGTGCCCCAACCCCCTTTTCTATCAGGGCAAATTTAAAAAAAAAATTAATGGAGAAAAAACCATTTTTTTTTTTTAACGGGATTTAAACACCCATTTTGCAAAATGGAATTCGGTTGTGCTGTGTTGTGCTCAACTTTTTCCCATCATGTGTTTTAATAAAAATTGAAAAAAATTATTAGAAATTTTTTTTTCCTTTTTTTAAAAAAAGCAGTGCTAAGTATGGGAAAGTATTAAAAATCTCATAATTATTTTGAACAGAATCGACGGGAAAAAAAATACATTTTTTTGTAAAAATAAAAAAAATTTTGGGCGCATTGTTAATCAATGTTCTTGTAAAATTATTTTTAATGTTTTTTTAAAAGGCAAAACAAAGGGGAAAATAAATTATATTTTAAAAAAACAATTTAAAAAAAGGCCTGTTATAGAAACCGAAAATTAAAAAAATTAGAAAATAATTTTCAATAATTAAAATATAAAAAAAAAAAGGGGTGTTGAATATTAAATGTTGAAAATTACGTTTTTTTAAAATAAATTTTTAAAAAATTATTTTTTTTTTTAGCCCCTTTTCTTGGCTTATTTTTTAAATTTTTTTTAAAAATTTAAATTATTGAAAAAGGTATAAAATTTCCTTTTTTTTAAATCTTTGAACATCTTTTCGACCATATTGGACAATGTTATAGAAAAAAAGAATTTTAACAGTCCCAAAAGAACCAGACCCAAGGATCCAGAAAACCCCAAAAAAGAAAATAGAATATATAACCCAGATGGCAGTATTTTTCCCAAAACCTGGAATTCCCGGGGTTGGGATTCTATAAATTGGACATTTTCCCGAATCAATAATGTTTTTAAAGGTTGCTGATGCCCTTTTCCGACCTTTTTGCGATTTACATAATTTTTTTCTTTTAGAACCCGAAATAGATTTCCAAAAAAGTAATATCCCTTTTTTTGGTTTTAAAAAAAAAAATTTTGAATTTTAACCAAATGAACCAGAAAATTAATTTTTAAAAAACCTTTAAACAACAAAATTTTATTTAAAAAAACCTTTTAAAAATTATTTTGTGCATTTTAAAATGTAACTAATATTCATATTACAGTTAAAAAAATTTCTGCAATGTAATTTTCATATAAATAATTTATTTTAGGTTTATTCAAAGTATTATTTTTGTTAGTCATGTTAAATACCCTACCTTTTTTTAAAAAACTCATGTGATATTTGTTTTAAATGGTTTTCTTTTCTACAAAAAAATGGATGCTCATCAAAACCACACATTAAGGAAGGTCCTTACCAGGGGCAATACATGGGAAGCGAAGGTCAATCTCTCCTTTTGATAAAAGTAGTCTCATCTGCCTAAAATCTTTAAAAAAAGTTATCCCTGTGACCAGTGTCCCAAAAATTTTTATGTGAGAAAATTAATAAAAAAAAATTAAAAAATATCCCGTCCCCAGTTAAACCAATGGAAAAACTATTTTTTAAACATACCTTTTGTATCTTTTATAATTTAAAAAAAAAATGTTCTAATTTCCTTGGGACAGACAAAAATTGGGCCATAGCCAAGGGGCCCCAAAGCTTTAAACTTTGGGAAAATTATCTTTTGGGCATTCCCCAAAACTTTTGTTGGGGGTCCAAAACTAATTCCTTAGTGTCCAAGCCCGGGAAAAATGCAGAAAGACCTTTTAGATAAAAGTGTACCACCAAAGGGGCTTTGGCCTAAATACTTCTCCAAATAAATCAAGTTCTATTAAAAACGGTTTAATAAAATACTCTGTATGTATTTTCCCTACCCCCTTTAAAAAATTGTTCCCTTCCCGGGGAAAAAAAAACCTCCCCAACTCTTAGCATTCTGACTCCAAAAAAAAAGGCCAAATGTTTTTATGATCCCCCGCTTACAGGGAAAGCTTTCCCTTTTGTTTCTCGCCGACAGGCTGTAGGGGATCTGTGTCCCAAAAAGATATTTTGTGGCTTGGCCCCTTTGGGAGTTGGTCAGTAAACCTTTCACTTTGCCAAAATTTTTTGTTCCTTTTTACAGTCCAACCGAATCTTTCCAAAATTTCCCTTTGGTTTTTTACTTTTTTTCCCGAACCTTCAGAGTTAAACCTGCTACCCCAGAAATTTTCCCCTTTTCTTAAATCTCCCAAAAAATTAAAAAAAATGTGAATACTTCCTCTTAAAACCCTTTGGACACCCCTGATTGGTTTTTACTTTGGCCCTTTAATCTTGGGACTGTTCCAAAAGAAAAAATTTGTTATATAAAACTCAAGAAACATCTTGTCAGTATTTTAAAATTTTTTTAGGGTCAACAAAAATGCTTTTTTTTTTTAAACCGCTGAGCTCACCGATTATTCAGAAAGTCATATTTATTGGTTTTATTCCCTTTATTGTTAAAAAAAACTTTTAATCCCCGCTTAAACCAAAGGTTTCTTTGATTCAGAAAAAAATACCCAAATAAATTTTTTAGTTTTAACGAAAAAAAATTCCTTAAAATTTTTTTGGGTTCTTTTATACAGGGTGCCGGGGTAAAGGGTAGGGGGGCCTATTCGACAAGGGAAAAACCTAGAGATTCGGGGAAAAATCTTTTAAAAAAAATTGGGGAGAAAAAGATGGAATTATTTTAAAATGTGGTTTAACCGCCAGGGGGCGTAACCTATGAAGAAACAAAAATTTACCTATTTTGAAAAATCAGATGAAAATAATTTTAAATTTTTAAAACATATTTGATAACCCCGGGTGATTCGGCCCTTTTTTCTTGTTTTTTTTGTACCTATCTTCATAATAAAGGGGGGGAGGAGGCATTGTTTTTATTTCCTTAAAATCTGGGAACCCCTTTAAAAAATTTTTAATGTTTTTAAACTTTTAAAAAAAACATTTTTTGGGCTTTTAAATTAAAAAATTTTTTTTTTTGGGAACTTAAATTTAAAAAACCCATGAACAAGAGGGGGAAAAAGCAATCCAGATTTTGGGTTTAGCAGAGGTGACCACATTCATGCTGGAAGGTACAAGGGGCGGTGACTTTCCCCCTTTCCAAAACCCCCGGGGGTGGGGTCTCCTTAGGGCTACTAGTGTCTGTCTGCAACCCCTGTGGCCCGCACCCCCTTAGGGGGAATTTTTCCCACTGCTTTTTTCCCCTTTTCAGCAAAAGGGTTTTCCCTTTAAAAATCAGTTTGGAAACGTTTTGGGTAACTCCCTTTTTGCCCATTTGATGTTTAATTTAAAAGGGGGCCCAAAAAAAAAATTCCCCATCCCGACCTTTTTTTGGGTTTTTGAACCGTCTGTGAGATATTAATTATACCGGGGCCCCGCTTGTTTTTGGTTTCCCCCTTTTCGTAATTTTTTAGGGTTTGTTAAAAAAAACCCCGAAACGGGGAAAACGACCCCATCGCCCCCCCCCAAAAAAAGACCCCTTGGGCCCAAAACCCCCTTTTTTGGGCATTATACCAACAGTGCGGAGGGGGCCCTAACCTCAAAACAACCCCCTTTAAACAAATATGTCAAGGTGGGGGTTTGGGGGGTTACCCCCCGGGCCCCCAAATGGTGTTGTTCTCATGGGGGATAACCCAAAATTTTCTGTACATGGTCTAGTTTTGGGTAATTCGTCTGTTGGGCTTTCTGCCCCCCCGACAACAGCACCTGGGTTAGCATGGGTTTTATGATGGCCGTTGGGCCCACGGGGTTTTATCTAGGGGACACCCCCCCGGATCTTCTGGAAAAACTTCAAATTTCAATATGTTTAAAAAATATATTTAAAATTTTTTTTGTAGCAAATACCAAGTTAAGAAAAAAAATTATGCATTTCTTTTTTGGAAAAAAACCCCCAATCTTATGGCCCATAAAAAAATACATTTAGGAGTTAAAGAAATACGGATCAGTGGGGAAAGAGTTTTTTCCCAAAAAAAGGGGAAAACTAGATAACCACTTAAAACCTTTTTGATTCGGGGAAGGGCCCCCTTTTGTTTTTTTTTTGTAAAAAATCCTTTAAATCTTTGGTAGGTTATTTAAGGTATTGAGTTTTATTTTTAAAACAATTAGTATTTCCCCACAGGGGGTTGTCTTTCCCGACCCTATTTGGAAAAAATAGGGGTTTATGAAAAATGTTTAACACAAATATTATTTATGATGTTGACCACCAGAAAGAAAAAATTGGTAAAAAAGGGTGTTACACTAATCAAAGGTATTAAACCCATTCAATTAGACTGAAACAAATTCTTATTTGAATCATTCTTATGCAGTACTCCTTTTTCTGTGTACAATCACCTTCGATTTTTCTGTAAAAGGAAAACAAATATTTTTTCTTTAAAGACCTTAATGAGCCTGCAAAAGTTTTATCTGGTTTGACAGATACTTAAGATTGAGAACAGGTATTTTTTTTGGGTTGACCATAATTTCGACAGCATGTATAATTAAAAAAATTTTTTTACTAAAAAAGTTACAAATCAGAAATCCAGGGAGTAGTAGTAAGGGTCCCCCCTGGAAAAGGGTCCCGTAGGGCTTCGGCCCTCCAACTCCCCCTAAGGGGCCCCCAAACCACCCCTCGCTCTCCTTTTGGCTGAGCAAGTCCTCACTACGTGTTTGCCATGTTGGCTATCACGGTTGTTTGGGGTTTTGAAGTTTTTGGCTTAGCCTGAAATCTGGCTTAGCGGAGTGGGGTTTAAGAAGTGACTGAGAAGCTGGGGCCTTGCCCCAGTGACTCGGACAATCCAGAAATCGGATTTTTAAGTGGCTAGGCCGAGAGCCAGGGGTGGGTGGTACCGGTCCTTCCTGTAGGTACCGGGTACCATCCTAAAGTACTTAGTACAAAATTTGAATTTTTGGTCTTTTGTGGGGCCTTTGGAGAGCTGGATCATACCCAGATGGTCCTCGGATCAGAGGTTTGGATGGTTTTCGGCTATGAGGTAGAGTTTTTGGCTCTTTCTTTGATAAAAGAATCAAAGGGTGTGAGTTCGAATTCTCTTTGAATTTGCATGTTACGTACAAACCAGGGGACGTTGGCCGCATTTCTGTACATGCGGTTTAGAAAAGAGGTGAGTCTTGAGATGTATGACTTTGCCGCGTAGCCCCAGGCTCTGGAGGCATAAGACATACTGGACGAATGGTTGAGTTTACCAGAAGAGTTTATTTCTGATAGTTAGCGGGCTGTTCCTGTGTAGGAGTGGTAGTAGCTTGGAATGGGCCATGCGACCCATCTGTAAGCATTTTTCGATGTGCGGCTTGAACGTGAGACGAGAATCAAGAATGACTCCGAGGTACTTGACAGTGTCGGTCCAGGGAATGGCGTGGTTGTTTAGGATGACGTTGTCTTCCGGGCGTATGCGTCTGCGATGAATAAGAATCGCTTGGGTTTTGTTAGGGTTGATTTTAATCTTCCAAGAATTGCAGAATTCATGGAGATTATTTGTCGCCTCTTGAAGTCGGCGAGTGACTAAAGTAGGGTTTTGGGAGCGTGCAATGATGGCAGTGTCGTCGGCATATAATGCCGTGTGTGTCAGATTCGAGGCAGGAATGTCATGTGTATAAACACTAAACAAGTGCGGGGCAAGCACGGCGCCCTGCGGTACGCCGGCTTCTAGTGTTCTGGGTGTGGAGAGGGCTGAGTTGACTCTGACTTGAATTTGTCTGTTTCTAAGATATGATTGAATAATTTTAATCATATAGGTCGGATAGCAAGGTGTACAGCTTGAATAACAGTCCATTATGCCAAACCTTGTCGAAAGCCTTTTCAACATCAATAGCACAACGCCCGTCGCTTCTCTTCTGTTCAGGCCCTCGGTAGTGAGCTCAACAAGTCAAGAACTTGTTGTTCAGCACTGTGTTTGGAACGGAAACCGAACTGAGTGTTGGGGATGACTTGGAGTTCCTCAGTGTGTTGGATAAATCGTTTAAGATTATCCTTTCCACCACCTTCCAACAGAGCTTGTTAGGCTAATGTTACGTTGGTTTTGAGGAAACGTGGGGTCTTTCCCAGGCTTGGGAATCATAATAACAATGGCATGCCTCCATCTGGCGGGAAATAACCAAGTCGAAGTATCGCATTTGCGATGTTGGTTATAGAAATCCAGGGATTATACCACGAAAGCGGTACACAAAGAGTTTTTTACGAATTTCGGTATTGTCATATTTTACTAATTATACCATAAAGCAGTGGCGGCTCGTGACTTTTGTGCTGTGTGCTGCATTAAATAATATGATTAAAAATTTTGCTTTGAGTTACTCTATATGTCTATATATTTATTTGCATGGTTCAGGCCTAATTGCGGTGTAAATATATATTATTGTATGGCGGTCACTTGAATGGACACCTTATTCAGAATAAAACTAAATATAAAATTACAGGAAAAAATCTTTTATTTCTTTTAATTTATTGAAAATTTACATTTGGTTAATAAATAAATGTTGATCAATAAAAGCTAATAAATGAAAAAAAAAAACACACAAATTGGGTCTGTATTTATAGGCTCAATCTGTATGCAGATTGCAAAAAATTAGAATTATCAACTAACAAAACAGGGTTTAAAATTAATCATTTATAGAACATTTAATATTATTTTTTATATATAAATTCCATTCGCCCATTTTTTTTTGCTAACAAATTTTTCTATAACTTTTACATTATAATTTTCAACAGAATGAATTAGCTCTTTTTCAACTGAAAGCATTATCTCTGTCTGTAGTAATGCATTTATTACGGGTTTCTTCGTATTAAATAATAAACTACTTGAAACAAAATGCCTACATATCACATATAGGTATACATTACTTACAACAACATTTATAAAGCGGCAACGTGCGTAATCCTTCAAAATTTTCAGTCGGAGCTATTGTTTAGTCAGCACCAGCCTGCATTAATTCATAGACGATTTCGCCACGTTTTGGTAGGTACTTTGGTTGGTCAGAAATAGTGATGGGATAATTCGAATTAAAAATAATTGATAATCCGATTATTGCAAAAAACCGCTATCATGCGATTATTCAGATTTAATTTGAATTAGGAAAAATAAAATTTAAATTAAAAAAAAAATAAATCTGAATAATCGCATGATAGCGGTTATTTCAATAATCGGATTATCGATTATTTTTAATTCGAATTATCCCATCACTATTTCTGACCAACCAAAGTACCTACCAAAACGTGGCGAAATCGTCTCATATGTTAAAACCAGAAAAAGCAGCGGGCAAGAGAACCACGCCGCAACGGTCTGCATTGGCTCAGCTGCGCTAGAATAAATATCGCACACGAGCCGAATCGGTCTCGATGATAGTCGATGTCGGTCGATTCGAACCATGACTCTCGCATTGGTGTTGGTTGAATTTACTGCGGAGACAATCGCCCGCGGCGAAATATTATTTTCTTCGTAAGCATAGCATTTTAAAAAATAATTTAAATAAATAAAATGACAAAATATTTATACACAAAATTTCTTTTTTTTGTAATTTGACTATGTGCTGCAGCTCTCAGCACATATACACCAACCGCCACTGCCATAAAGGTACATACTTTAAAAACGAGTAGTGGTCGGCAATGCATCTTATTTCTGACTAATGTCATAAAATGACTTAATGATTTTAAATAAATATGAGCTTATGACCAATAATTGTTCGTAAATAAAAAAAAATAATATATTTTTAAAATATACAGGGTAATTCCTAAGTTGACGCTTTTTTTACTGTGCATACAACTCATTAAAATAAACAACTCTTTCAAATAACTTTTTAAAAAACCCAAAAATAACAAAGCTACATAAACCTATTTGAAAATGTGTCTAGTGCGGGCCTGGGCAGAAAAAGAGTTTATTTCTTATTTACGTTTATTTTTGCCTTGTTAATCACGCATTAAAAATTAGTCGCTTTGCTTTTACCAGACGAGGTAAGGGTTTATTTTAAATTATTGTTAAATCGCGAAAATGGCACAATACGAAAACGATGAATTCGTGGATATGTTGCTGATTTTTATAGAGTTTCGTCAATCTACGGCCGCTGCTTCGAGATTGTACGCGTGACGGTTTCCGTTGCGGGCTCATCCAACAACAAGTTCTCAGGTGATTGCAAGTCAGGTCGGTTTAAGTAAAAAAGTGTGGACAACATTGCGGTAAAATCAGTTGTATCCCGTTTTCGTTCAACGTGTTCAAGCCCTACAGCCAGAAGACTTTCCCCGTCGAGTTCAGTTTTGTGTTGACCTGAAATAAAATTAAAAATTTCCGACAGAAACCGTATTTGACACACTAAATGAATGTAAGTTTCTTATTTTCAGTATTTTAAAAAAATTTATTTGAAAAAGTTGTTTATTTTAATGAGTTCTATACACAGTTAAAAAAAGCGTCAACTTAGGAATCACCTGTATATTTGAACTTTACTCAAATAAGGATTAATGTTAACAAGATATGAAACACTGTATTTAGAATTTTTAATCATATCTCTTTGCTAATTAACTAACGTATTAAAAGTGCCGCTATCAAAAATTAGATACAGGGCATTAAAACAAGTGTGGCATCACGTTTACAGTAATTTTTAACTTTATTTCTATTTCAGCAACTATGAAAAAGTTCATTTATTTATTTTCATTTAAAATCATGTAATAGGTGCTAATGAAATGAATAATAGTAACAAAAAAAAATATTATGTATGAATACAGTATGTCGTAAAAATCACAATTTTCTAGATGTTTATATTATGTTTTTTTGAAATTTGGTATAAAGAATAAAAACTAAATTCTACAGTTTTTTTAAATACCTTTTTTGATATACTTTAACTTCTAAATTAATAACTTTTGGTCATTTCATACCACATCTTTTTAAATCTGCCGTCATAATAGCGACCACCCTGTATACATTTAAAATTGCTTAAAAAAATAAGTTTAGAATATGTAGACCCTGTTGCAAAATTAGGAATGAGTTAATCAAGCCTAGAAAACCAAATATATTAGTTTTAAATCCTATCAAAAGCAAAGTGTGTATTTTGTTTTGATTAGTTCTGGTTAGCTCTTATTATTTACATTTAAAATAATAGTTCCTAAATTACGTATTTTTTTTTAGATTAGGCTCAGAAAACATAGTTCAATACACTCTGGATTAAAACCACACCAATGTGATATTTGTGGCAGGCAATTTAGGGAACGTGGCACATTAAAAGAACATCACAGAATACATACTGGCGCGATGCCGTTTACCTGCGAGTTTTGTGGAAAAAGTTTTAGATTTAAGGGAGTTTTAACGACACATAGGCGACAACATACAGGTACAATTTTAATAGTAACAATACCACAGAAAATTTTATATTTTTTTAGGCGCTAATTAAATACATTAAACTATATCTATAGTTCAGGAAACGAACCATTTTGCCTAGCAATTTTTTCAAAACACATAGAGTGACTTAAAATTTTGACAGTAGGTAGGGAATAGTGCAAGGATCAAAGTCTATATCATGCCGAAGGGCGCCTTTACCTTGAGGGTGGTTGCAAAACCATCTCGGGGGTGGAATTTTTTTATATTTTGACCACAGGAATCGATAAAAAAATGATTTTTAAGCAAAAAATGTTTCATGCATTTTTTGTTAGTAAAATGCATACTTTTCGAGTTCTTTGCGATCAAAAGTCGGAGTTTTTCGTCGATAAAACCAACGTTTTTAATCGGTTTTTTGCAGATAACTCGATAAGTATGCATTTTACCAAAAAAACTGTAAATAACAAAATTGCAGTTTAAAAAAAACGAATAAAATGTTTTTTTTGTAATTGTTGTGGGTCCAATACAAAAAAATTATGGTTTGTTAAAGGTTAGCTGTTATTCATCAAACACAAAAAATTCAGAGTTTCAAAGGCAAATCACGCAAAGACCTTTCTTTTAACAAAAAAAAAAAATGTATATATCATAAAAGTTAAGTGAGTTATGATTAAAATAAGGTTATACCAACATTTTTTGAGTGCAAAAATCTTCGAAAACAACCCCCTAATTACCACCCTAATTAAAATGAGTCGTAGCCTTTTATCATTTTTTTATCTATGTATTGTAAATACGTTCTAAAATTTTAACCGATTTAAATTGCCTAATTTAAAAAAAAAAATAAAGCTGCAAGTGAAAATCAAATTTCAAAATTTTAATAAAAAATTCCATTTTTTTGAAAATAACTGAAAACCTAAGGGAGATGCGTAAAATTTACTAAGGTATCAAATTTTAGCTTTTTGAATTACACATATTTTGCTTTATTTTTTATTTACTGTATGACGGAAACTTAATGAGATATAAACGTTTTAAAACGCGTATGAATAGACGAGCACTACCTTGCTTCAGCCCTTTAAACTCACCCCTCTAAAAAGTAAGGGTTTTAAACAGTTTTAATATATAGGACCTTATAGCTTTTGAAAAAAGCAACAAGATGATTTTTTAAAGAACTTTTTACCACAAAAACTGAAGGAGTTAACCCTAAAAATACAATTTTTTTAAGCATTCTAAAAGCGATTCGATACATTTTTTAAAAAACCCGCGTTTTTGTACTATTTTTTGCATTGTAATATTGTAAGGGGTGGATTTTTAAGGATTAAAAAAATTTAAAAAATTAATTAGTAATACTTTTGAGCAGTCACATTTTTTAATTACAACTCTGTGACCATATGTTAATTTTTCTTGGGTAAACATTTTTTAAATTAAATCATAATAAGGGTTTATTTTCAAGGGTTGAAATATATGAAATAATGTTTCAAAGAATTAAATACTTATTTTTCAATTTATGAGTCTAATTTTATGTAACTTAAGCTTTAAAATGAAAGCTTTGAAGGTTTTTGCAATAAGGGGTAGTTTTCACCCCTAAAAAATAAAAAGTTACCTTCAGCATAATGGAGATTTTGAAGAGGAGGGTAAGTTAAGCTAAATCCCAAATTTTTATGCAAAACACTGTGATAATATATTATTTTTTTTGGGTAATTTTTTTTAAATCATAATAGGGCTTGATTTTTAAGGTCTGAAATATTTTAAATAGTGTTTCAAAGAAACAAAACACCACTTTTTCAACTTATTGAAGTAAAATTTTACTCAAATTAAGCTTTAATGTATGGTTTTAAAGGTTTTAGCAATAAAGGATAGTTTTCACTCCTAAAAAATAAAAAGCGCCCATCGGCATAATATAGATTTTTTTATGCAAATCTATGCATTTATAAAAATTCCAGGTTTTGCATTTTTTTTGCTTCGTTTTCTGGAAACTTTATAAAACTTACAGAAAGAAAAATTTCTAAAAAAAAATATTTTATTCAGACACTTTTACAATCATAGTTTAGTTAGAGATTGCGTTTTTTATAGACAAAAGACTGAATACTACAATTGATACTTCTATCTTCTAAAATTGTTTTCTTCTCTGGTATTGACTAATTTAAAATCGGGTTTATAAATGAGTATGCGCAGTGTTACCTATTAAAATGGTATACAAGGGATTTGGAAAAGGCTAGAGAGAGAGAGAGAGAGATTTGGACACATAAAGCAAATTTGAGCCATTTGGCGTTTAACGGTTTTAAAATTTTGATGTACTTTCACTACAGTAAAGATATAAAGAAAATTAATTTCTATTTTATTTTTTTGTACCCAAACATTAACGTGGGCCCCGTGGCCGATAAAGCGTGGAATATACAATAGACATCGGTTGCCATGACAACACGGGACGCGATAGCTTGCTTTGGGACTCCGAGATATTTGCTCCCGCCGATCAGCTTATGTCCCTGTGTTAATTCCCGCGTTGAAAACAACAAGGTCTTTTTTTGTAGGCAGTGAAGACACATATTGTGCATTCATGAAAATTATTGGGTTTTAAAAATTTGGGTTACAATTCCAATGACAACATCAAAAATTAAAGGATGTTTTTCAGCTTAAAGTGAATTAAAAGTTTTTTGAAAAATACTATTAGTCCGGGAGCTGGACGGGTAAAAAAGGTTATTAATATTCAATCAAAAAGAGAAAAGTTTTTCAAGTTACTTATATCCGTTTGAAATTGAGGCATGTTTAGAAAATAGATAAAGATGCATAAAAAGAATGGTCAGACCTCGTAATGTCGTTGCAAAAGCCGTTAGACCGTGATTTGAATGTGGTCAGCCGCGCGTAAGCTCAGCGATTGTCGCGCAACCAATTTATCGATGATTGACGACTTTTGCAACGACACTTTGAGATTTGATCCTGATTTTTATGCACGTTTTTCTATTACCCATAATACAGGGTGTAATTTAATTGATGGCTAAAAATGCAGGATATGATTTTTCAACTCATTTTAAGACTAAAAGTCCATATAAACAGATATGCGCAAGGAGCTCATTTTTGAGATACAGGGTGTTAAAATTTTAAGAAAAAAATATTTTTTTATTGTAATTTTCATACCACTTTAAATATTTTTATGAAAATTTTTGTACGGCGTTTATGCATTAAAGAGCATTTTTTGACCTAAAAAACATTTTTTTATTTCCAATAGTGGCGTCCGTACTGGACTCTGACTAGATATTTTTGAAGGAAAAAGTAGTACGCCACTGCTTTCTCTTAAAACAAAAATTATTTTTGGTGTCCCCGGTCAATTTAAAACAAATTTGGTTACTTGACTTTTTTTTGTACGACTCACCGTTTTACCATTAAAAAAATAAATTGACTTATTTGCATCTCATTGGACCAATTACGAGAAAAAACAATTTATGTAACTTTGAACAATAATTTATTTAATAAGATAACTTTTAACTGTTGGAAATTAAAAAATGTTTCATAGGTCAAAAAATGCTCTTTAATGCATAAACGCCGTACACCAATTTTCATAAAAATATTTAAAGTGGTATGAAAATGGCAATAAAAAAACTATTTTTTTCTTAAAATTTTAACACCCTGTATCTCAAAAGATAAGACGTTTAGGACATACATTCATATGAAGTTTTTTTCTTAAAATGAGTCCAAAAATCACCCCCTTAAATATTAGCATGTTATTAAAAAACACCCTGTATATCCCAGTTTTAATCGGCTATACGAAGGCCGCTAGACAAGTTCTGTCGTAAGCCTGATGGAAGCAAGAAGAAACTTGTGTGAGGGTACTATGATAAATTTTAGTTCATATGATTACTAACAGTTGACGTTAGATCCGCGTATTGTGTTTTCATAATGTATAAAAACAAATAAATCACTGTAATGGCAGAGTTGACGCGACGTGATGTTTGTGTTATTATGTTCTATAATTTTTGTCATGGTCTTATAAAGTAGCAATGTTTTGAAGAAATGAATGGTGTGTTAGACGATACTTGTCCATCTTTAAGGACTGTAGGAAGGTGGTATTTACAATTCTAAACGGGAAATTTTAACTTAGAGGACGAGCAAAGATCTGGTAGGCCGATTGAAGTGACGACTGATAAGAATATTCTAACCATAAAAAATATTATTGTGGAATCTTATTGTCCGACGAATAACATACCGTCAAATAGGGAATTTAATGAAGATAAGGGCACCGACTATTCATGATATTCTGCACAACGAATTAAAAGTTAGAAAAGTTTGTTCACTCTGGGCATCACATTTGATGACCGATACTCTACGGGAGCAGAGAGTAAAGTGGTGCAAACAAATGCTTAAAAATTTTGATGACAGTGACTCTAATGATCCCAATTCAATCATCACAGGTGGCGAAACCCATATTTATTATTACGCTGTCGTAACTAAATTCCAGAACAAAATGTGGATATTTGAAGATGAAAAACCACCAACATTAGTGAAACAAGCTCGTTCTGTGAAGAAACTTATGGTAGCATTTTTTTCTTAGTAAGAGAGAGGTTTTGGCGGTTGTTCCTTTAGAGACACAGAAGGCTGTCACAGCATCATGGTACACAAATAAATATCTCCCAAAAGTTTTCCAGCGTTAAAAAATTTATCGACCAAATTCGAGACTCGATATCTGGTTTTTTCACCATGATAATGCTCCAGCTTATCGAGCCGGTCTTGCGACCACATTTCTTGAGGAATCTAAAATAAAATTACTTAGTCATCCTCCGATCCTCCTTATAGTCCGGACTTGGCGTCATGTGATTTTTCTTTATTCCCCTATGTAAAGAAACAATTAAAAGGGCGACTCAGAGCTATTGGGAGCGTTTGACGAAATTTGCGCTAATGATCCACAGTTATTTTGGAAAGAGTCTTTTGCTACTTGGTTCGAGCGTATGAAGTCTTGCCTAGCGGCTGATGGTGATTACTTCGAAAAAAAGTAAATAATCTGTAAGTTCCACAAAACTTATTTAGCGACCTACATATATAACTTAAAAAACAGATTTTATTTGTCTTTTGTATCTAGGTCTGGCGGCGGAATGAAAGATAGTAAGCAAACTTGTATAAACCCTTATTATGACATTCTACAAGTTGTCTTAAAATTCTCGTCTAAAGATGTGGTGACAACAGGTGACAAATTTCGTTTATATATATATATATATATATATATATATATATATATATATATATATATATATATATATATATATATATATATATATATATATATATATATATATATATATATATATATATATATATATATATATATATATATATATATATATATATATATATACATATATCTCGCTTACTATGGTTTTAATTATCTTGTCTTATTATAAAAATTGTAACGCATAAAATTATCTACAAATTTTGTTTTCAACTTCTTTTTATACGATTAACAGATTTTGAGATTGATCGCAGAGAATGCGCAACCTTTAGCCATACATAGTATGTGTCCCGGTAAATAATACTTCGACGTTTTATAAAATATATTAATCACAAAAAAAATCATAAATATAAATATTCTATTTACATGTTAATTAATACAATAAATTAAATAGTTTATCGGCCGAGTGATGATCGCGTTGTTAAATTTAGCAATGGACTTAGCAGTTTAGAATGTTTAACAAAACGTCATTGTCATTGTTATTCAATGATTTTAGTAGGCAACCTGTTAAAATCTGACATTTTGTTAAACATTCTAAACCGTTGTTAACTTTTAACAATTTGCTAAGTTGACAACGGTTTAGAATGTTTAACAAAATATCAGATTTTGACATGTTGCCTACTAAAGTCATTGAATAACACTGACAGTGACGTTTTGTTAAACATTCTAAACTGCTAAGTCCATTGCTAACGATCATCACTCGGCCGTAGATTTATTAAATATATTTGTTCATAAGAATACTTGCCTACTTTGTGTAATTAAAATTTTTATAGTTGAAATACTTTAGGTATATTTATATATCTAAATTATATTTTTAATAGAAAAAGAATAGAGTTTTGAAATTATATATTATACATTTTCTTACATAGAAGTTCAAATGATTTATATAAACTCAGATAATTAGAACATTAGTCTCAATTTTCTTCTTCATCATCGCATCGACTTCCGGTTGCACGAAATTTTTCAGTTCTTTATCATTACCTTCGTTGTCAAACATATTTGCCTCTAAGGCCTATTTTGACAAAGTGTGGTTATCATAGAAACGATAAAATACCGTAACCTGATTGGTGTTGCCATGGTAAATAACCCGAGGTTGAGATGAGAACCACATATTGTGATAGTAGACCCTAATGGTCAAGGATAGGCACAAAAAGCCCAAGAGACTGCGCTGCCTCCGGTAGAGAATAAAAACGGCTCCCAGGAAGAAGAAGAAGAACGGTCAAGGATTATAGGGTCAACTGCCACTTTCTTCGAGATCTTAATTTTTAATTACACGAAGTAGGCAAGTATTATTAAACAATTATATTTGATAAATAAAAAATATTATCAAATATAATATACCAATTAATATTTAATGCAAGTTTTTCAAAATTATGTTTTTTTAATGGAGTTTTGAATTTTATAAAACGTATTGTTTACCTGAATATGCAGTTGATCCTGCACTATACTATGCATGGCTAAGCGCTGCGCATTCTTCGCGCCCTATCTTAAAACGGTTAAGCCTTTAAAAAAAGTTAAAAACAAAATTTGTACAGAATTTTATGCTTTACAATTTTTATATTGAAAATGTGTATCAGTAACCATGGGAAGTGAGATATTTACGAAAAATCAATTTTTTTGATTCTTGATCTTGAATATCTTATGATGCAGACACGAGCTTTTATGACACTTTTGCACATCTTGAAGAATGCCATAATAAAGGTTTAGCCAAGCTTACTGCTTATTACCTCTTATTGCGAGGTTGACCAATTCATTTTGCTTAAGATTCTGCACTAATTGTAAAATTGGTATAAAAGAGAATTGTTTGTCTTGCAAAAATGTGACTACAAATATTACCGGTTGCATATTTTTATAATTTTAAAAGAGTAACAAAAAATTATTTTATTTTTGTAGTTTAAATTCTTTTTATTTTTAATGTACAGGATGATTCAGAATTTTTTCATAAAAATTAAGGAGAGTACTCAATATACTACTAAAAGAAGGGTGACACTTAAGAAAGGAAAAAATGTTGAAATCGTAATATAAGTACGCTTTTTTGCATCTTTAAAATCTGGCCCACTGTACTTTGACAAATAGCGAGGCGCGATATATTTTTCTTGCAAATATTTGCACCAGCATAGTTATTTATTTAAGTACAAAAAATAAGATTCAAAACATTTTTTATTTGATAAGAAATAAGTACCTGCAATTTTTACGCACTAAACTTATTGTGTCTTGTCACAAATTATTAATGTATAGACGATTTTACAACTTTACAATAATTATGTCTACCTTAGTTCAGTAGACCAAAGCCTTTAAAATCAGAATAATGGTAGTTGCAACAGGGTTTTTAAAGAACAAATCCAATTTGTAAAAATACATGTTCTGAGAAAACTGCTCCAGTTCCACACTGTTTCGAAACCATACTTGCTCCGAACTGTTCCGAAACCAAACTTGCTCCAAGCTGTTCCGGAAATATATTTTTTGCTTTGACTTGTTCACCTGTTTCGTTGCATTTCGTTTACGGTGTTAACTGGTCTATTTCCAAACTGTTCCGGAACAATGCAGATTTGCTTATTGGGCCGTCAGTAATCAAATAAATCATAGATTTTACCTGCTCCTTATTTTTTACAGCTCGTTTTTCGTGTCAAGCCCTGGATCTTCGCCGGTGTGCTACTTATTGTGTTTTTTCTTTGCATTTTACATGTCGCGCTCTTTGTAATAAAGTGACACAACTAAAACAGCATGATCTTACATAAAATGTTCTTATAATTTCAATTTTCTCGATTTTTCATCTCTTGATTTAGATTTTGAGTAGCCTAAGAACAAGTGTAAATTTTTAACTGATAACTAATTATATTTTTTTTTCTTTAAAAAAGATAGGCGTTTTATGATAGTTAAAACCCAAATTATTGAAATTTTGAGTTATGTCACTTTATCATTAAAGGTGCGATGTGTCAGGATATTAACGTTTAATTTTAATTTTGTTGCCGATGGATTGCTGTAAAGCAGTCCAGGAAAATAATTCTGTATAATTCACCTACCTAACCAAAAGACGATTTCACTCATATGAAACAACACTCAAGGCGGTGATTCATTTCTTAATGATGTACCGTAATATTTTATTGCTTTATGACTGCCGAACGAAAGATAAAAAAAAGTTGTGAGGAAGTCCCAAATATACGTTTGCTCAATAATCATCTTTGTAATAAAATAATTTTTGAGACACTTACCAAGAACATGTTGTTTTTTTTATTAGTTTAAATTGATTTTTTTATGAGTTCTCTAATAGACAATTTATCAATGCAAAATAAAAATTGCCCAGTTTGTAACTTTTGTGCAGTGCAAGCAACAAAATATCACACTTTCATACTTCATGCGCCATTTATTTGCTGCCGCCACAATAAAGAAAACAGTTGGCAGCTGGAGCAGAAATGAATGAACAGGGAACGCCGCTTATAATGCAGTCGCTCCTATTGCTACATAGGCTCGGAAGGAATCGGAACAGGAAAACTCATCGAACTATATCTATTCCGACCTGTTATTTCTTCTATATGTAAATGACTTACCAAAATTAGATATTACAGGTTCAGTTACAATGTTTGCTGACGACATCACACTATTGTGGCACCACAGAGACAACGATAATTTGCAATATAACGTTAATAAAGATATTTTTAAAATAAAAAAGTGGTGTGATGCAAATTATCTTTCTTTTAACATTTCTAAGACCAATATTTTAACTTTTAAGTGTCAGCTTAATGCAGTACTGCTTGATAATGTGAATATCAACAATCCACAGGTTAACAAGTATCTAGGACTCCAAATAGATGAAAGGTTAAAGTTTGAGAGTCACATTGCAAGCTTAAACAGAAAGCTGTCATCTGGCTGCTATGCCTTAAGAGTGGTTGCAAAGAAACTGGATGTCAGCTTAGTTAGAAATGTGTATTTTGCACTTATAGATTCCCATTTGCGGTATGGTATTTGTTTTTGGGGCTCATGCTCCGATACCCTGTTTAGATCAGTTTTTGTGTTGCAAAAAAGAGCTCTTAGAGTCATGTACAAAATTCGACGTAGGGATTCCTGTAGACCCTTATTTCTAACTCAAAATTTTGACACTCTCCTGCATTTTTATATTGGAGTCAGTTTGTCTTATGCACAGAAAGCATAAAAATAGTTTAACGTCTGCATCTGTTTATTCCTCGCGTAGAATAAATACGATTGCGCTTCCGATCCCATCTACTTCGTTAACTAAAAACTCTATAGTTTATAACAGTAGAAAGCTGTTTAACCACCTTCCTGTGCGCCTAAAACAGATTACTGAGGAGAAAAAATTTCGGAGAGAGGTTAAGAAGCTGTTGGTTGAGAAAGCCTATTATAATACTAGAGAATTTAATGAAGATATATTGAGTTAGTGTTGTTCGTCCTTTTTTAAATTGTTTGTCATATTAACCTAGTATCTGACAAATTTTATTATTTTTTGTACGTATTTTATTTATGTGTTTTTTACTTTTAGTTTAATTTTAGGAATTAGTTATAGGTATAGCTTATTAAAAATTAATATGATCTCTTTTAAGACTATTGTTTAAATATTTTAGAGCGATTTATTTTATTATTTTTATTTTAAATTTAGATAGGAACTTTGCTTTGTGAATGAGAATTTTATATTCTTAACACAATAAAGCTTTATTTGATCTGATTTGATTTGATTTTGTTCCAAATAGTAAGTCGTTCCGAAAAAAACAGACCCTGTTTAAAAGCACTATCGCTAAATCAGAAGGGTCATGCTTTAGAAAAATTCTAATAGAATCAAAACTAAATAAACAAAAAAACTTTAAAGAGACAAACATAAAAGGGTGTACCAATAACAACTAAATAAGAAATAATGCAAAACTATTAAACGCAGACTCACTGCCTAAATGTTAGTTAAATACTTAAATGGCATTGGCGACTCGAGAGAACTTTTTAATTTGTAAATTCGCTGCATACCGCGCGAGTCATATAGTACGATGGCCCAATCAAGTTGTTAAAGAAAAAACATGGTTTATATAGGGTGATTTACGTTGAGTGTTTTATTAAAAGTACTGGAGAAACAAGAAAAAAAATTTGAAATTTGGCACACGGCCATAACAGGTGAAAATCTACATTTATTTTGGCAAGTGCAGCGTTGCCAGATCTAACCAAAACTAATGGCAACATTGTAATTTTAAATAGATTACCCTATTTTTTATTGCATTTTCGGATTCTATACAAAATTCTAAGTAATTTCTGTTATCGTTTACCTCCTACTGTTTATATGAGAAAATATTATTAACCGAATAATGTTTCATTTCTATAATTATATTAAGAATTTTTATTCCACAAAATAAAAATGTAAAAATAATCACAATTTTCTTTAAGGAACATCACCATGCCAAAAAGGTTTAATATTTACGTGCCTAACCGAGCTGGGTACTAAAAAATGTTTTTGGGGTAAAACAATGCATGTGTTTAAAGGATCTACATGCTATTATAATGATATATTTTACATTGTGTCTCAAAAAACTGCATTTTTAACGATATTAAATAATGATTAAAACTCAATTTTTTAAAATACAACATACTGTATTTAATCCCATTTTTGAATATACGAATAATTTACATACAAAATGTCCATACATCTTTGTATACCCATCTGCCACCGTTTTTTAAATACAAGCAATAAGCATTCAATCCTTATTAATTAAACAAAATATATAATGTTTAATCAATATGTCAAATAGTTGTCAGGACAATTTACAATAGAAACTTCCATAGCCTACCTAGGTAAATTGTAAATTAAGCCGGTGGTTTATTGTGGATGGTATTTACAAACATGGAAAAAATTAAAATTCGCTTGTATTTAAAAAACGGTGGCAGTTGAGTATAGTTACATGTATGGAAATTTTGTACGTAAATTATTGGTTTATTTGAAAATGGAATGAAATACAGTATGCTGTATTTTAAAAAAATGAGTTTTAATCATTATTTAATTTCGGTAAAAATTCAAATCTTTTGGGACACCCCGTAGAATATATGGCCATTATAGCATGTAGATTTTTTAAATACATGCATTCTCTAACCCCACAAAAAAATGTGATAACCAGCTCGGTTAAGCACGTAAATATTAAACCTTTTTGACATGGTGATGTTCCTTAAAAAAATATAGTTATTAATTATTTTCTCATAAACAGTAGAAGATAGGTATAGGTAGATGTTAACAAAAATTACTTTGAATTTTGTGTAGGGTCCGAATATGCAGTAAAAAAATAGGGTGTTCTATTTAAAATCACAATGTTGCCATTGGTTTCACTTAGATCTGGCAACGCTGCATTTGCCAAAATAATTTTAAAATGTAGCTTATCACCTGTTATGGCCGTGTGCCAAATTTCAAAAAGTTGTTTTTATTTGGTTCTCCAGAACTTTTAATAGGACACTCAACGTGAATCACCCTGTATACTCTTGAAATTTTTTAGGTGAGCGACCTTATTCGTGTGCCGAATGTCAACACCATTTTACCAACTGGCCCAATTACAACAAACACATGAAACGGAGACATGGAATCAACACTAGCGTGAACTGCCGCACCAAGCAAGATATACCACCCACAGGGAAACCACACCGCAATCCACCTGGTACCGTATTAGCCGCCCCACAACCGCCTCCTGTTCAAGTGATATGTCAAACCAATGCCACCAGTTTGGAGACATTTACAGAAACTTCTACTTCTTCATTTTATCCTGTTCTTGGGCTGTATGGATTACCTGAGGAGATTGCAAAGGGTGTAATTTAGTATTTTTAGATTAAGTTTTGTTGAAATAATATGATATAATAACTTACCGCCACCCACTTACTATTCAAGCAGAAAGAAAAAGGTGAACATTTATATATGTTTATGTACATATTATGTAACATAATCATTCCTGCATTGGTGTGAAAACCAAGAAATAAACAATCCAGTACAATATTTTACAATAGACCTGGGTAAATAAAAGGTGTTTAATGTAAAAGTCAGCCAGGTTGCTTTAAATTTCTCTTCAAAGAAAATCGGACTTGTTTTTATTAACCAGAGGAGTGATATATTTCAAAAAGCATATTACCTGCAAAGGTTTATAACTTTGTATATGAAATGTTTGTAACTGAAAATTATTAGAAAGTTAGTGATGAGCAAGGACTTAATTACTACATCCTTTTAAATAAATCAAGTACTTATTATGTTCCTTAAACTTTCTTGTCAAAGGATACTTGATACACCCAATATAAGCTAAAAAGAAATATATTATATAGCTACAGAGAGCTACGCTTAAAGTTAGATACAATTTAAGTAATTAAGTAATGAACAAATATTTTTTAAAACTAAAAGTCTTTTACAAAACTTAAATGAAATACATGTTTCTTTTTATTCGTAAATTCGCAAAAATCCTTCATATGTTGATTAATAGGTGTGTGAAGCACAATTCCGTCAGTGAACTCGGTTTCAAACTGGCCTAATATTTGTATTAAAACATAATTGCAACAAAAAAAAAACAACAAAAAAGGAACTGATACCTCTAAGTAGGGAATATGGTCCAAATGTTTTTTATTCGCTTTCAAACATGCCATATTTTTTGCTGCATGCTTTTCACATTCAAACAAAAATGTTGGTTGTTATTATGTCTTGTGCCCCATCATTACGCGATGTTTCATTTGCTTCACACCATTAAAAACTTCACTTAATATACCGGGTGGTGCATCGCCAGACTGGTCATAGTAAATCCCATGTAAATTTTGATACATTGAAATATTGGCTCCCCTATTGAATTTACAACAAAATTGTATTACACTATTTTAAAGACGTTGATAAGATTAGCTCACATACTAAGTTTCGTTTTTTTTTGATAAGGCAATTAAAAGTTATTTAAGAAAAACTATTTGTAAAATCGTTGCATACCTGCTACATACCTTAATGAATCCACCAGTAATAAATAAAATGTCTTGTCAACTTTTTAATTCACGTTTTACTTTGTATTAGTTATTTCAACATGTTTTACAGTATTGAAGAGAAAATAAGGCTTGTAATCATTTAATAAATACAAGTAATTACATTAAACTACATAATGAGATTTTTACATAATTGAACAATTTTATAGGAAGGTGAAAAACACACTTAAAAATTGTCTAAAAATACGTTTTAACACAACACATTGAGACTTAAAGCTAATGTTTTTTAATTAGATGCTCAAACAGACCTTCGTTTAGTCCTAAGCAATATCCTAAACGGTTATAAAATTCAGTTCTTACATTATGAAGTTGAAATGCCGATAGTCGATCGCACGCCGCTGAAATTAAAACTTTTAATTCTTCTAAATTTTGATAACTCAAATTTGTATAAATAACATTTTTGATATGACCCCAAAGGAAGAAGTCGTTTTGCGAAAGATCAGGAGACCTAGCTGGCCAATTTATGGTGCAATTTGGTCCTATAGTGAGTCCATTGAAAACATTTTGAACATATTTCCTTACTTGTCGTGAATTGTGTGCAGGATAACCATCCATTTGAAACCAAATGTCTTGATTGTCAGATGCAACCTTTTCCAATGCCCCACTTGATTTTGTAATAGTTTTAAAAAAGTTTCTGTTCCCAAATTGTGATTCAAGAAAAAAGGTCCAATAATCCGATGTCCAAATATACCCGCCCAAACGTTTACCTTTTGAGGGTATTGAGTCCTTGTAGATACAAATCTGTGTTTATTTTCTTTGCTCCAGTATCTGATGTTTTGAACGTTTGGTTCATTGTTTAATGTGAAGGTGCATTTGTCACTAAAACAAATATTGCGTTAAGAGTCCCTATCGTTATTCGCCATTTCCATAACTTCAAAACAAAAATCTGCTCTTCCGATCTCATCGCCTTCCCTTTATTCCTGATGTCTTTGATATTTGTACGGATGATATTTATATTTCTTTAATTTGCGTAGTACTGTGCTGTGATCATTTCCTACAACTTTGCCAAGAAGCCTGGTGCTAATTCCTTTATTTTCTTCTACATGAAGTAAAACATCTAAATCGGCATTATTTATTTAAGCTCTTCCATCGAGTACATTATTATTTCGCTCTAAGCAGTTGCATTCATTAATAACAGTACCTTTTGTCTTAAACTTATGAACGATATTTTGAACTGTTGTCTTACTTGGAATGTGTCTGTCAGGAAAAAACGTAGAGAACATGTCGGATACTCTTCGATAACTATTTTCCATGTAATACCATTTAATCATTCTCATTTTCTCTTCAATAGTGTAAAACATTTTGAAATAACTAATACAAAGTAAAACGTCAATTAAAAAGTTTACAAGACACTTTATTTATTACTAGTGGATTCATTAAGGTATGTAGCAGGTATGCAACGATTTTACAAATAGTTTTTCTTAAATAACTTTGAATTGCCTTATCAGAAAAAAAAGAAATTTAGAATGTGAGCTAGTCTTATCAACGTCCTCAAAATAGTCTAATTCAATTTTGTTGTAATTTCAATAGGGGAGCCAATATTTCAATGTATCAAAATTTACATGGGATTTCCTAGGACCAGTCTGGCGATGCACCACCCGGTATAATAAGTGAAGTATTTAATGGTGTGAAGCAAATGAAACATCGCGTAAAGATGGGGCACAAGACATAATTAACAACCAACAACTCCCGACCAATTAATGGGGCCCCTCTTCTGGGGCTGTGAGTGGGTAAGGCCTAGTATTTTTACGTTTTGTGTCATGCACAAAGATATTTTTCTATGGCGGAAAATTAGCCGCACGGGCAGCGTGGGACGTCAGACTGACAGCAAGCCGGTTGTACGCAAAGGGAAAAGCTGGCGAATAGCGTTGAAAGCAAGAAAGTGACAGCTAACGCCATAATGAAAGGAAAGATAAAAATGGTTGAGAACCTTGTCCCTAGACTTTTGCTGGTGCTCAAGTAGACATTATTTAAAAAACTGTTTAAGATCGCTATATGTCGTGCATTGTTGTTTGTAATTTAATTCTTTGTGCGGAAATAAATATGTTTTATGCTGAATAGTGTATGTATCACTTATAGTGTGTTTATTCTTTCATTTACCACTAAGTAATTTAATTCTTTATTCGTAAATAAGGAATTTGGATTATAACAAATAATGTTTCCATTTCCGTCACTTCAAGGGGTGGTTTTGATTAGGTGCAACCACCCTTACATGATTTTTGGGCTCGAATTCGTAATCAGCGACCCCTAAAACCCCCGAGAGCCAATCCCGAGGTGAAATTTTGAATTTTCAAAATTTCCCCATTTCTGTTACTCCTAGGGGTGGTTTTAATGGGGTGCAACCATCCTTACATGATTTTTGGCCGCGGATTCGCAACCAGCGACCCTGAAAACCCCCGAGAGACGATTTCCGAAGTGAAATTTGGATTTTCAAAATTTCTCAATTTCTGTCACTCCTAAGAGTGGTTTTGATAGGGTCCAACTACCCTCACACGATTTTTTGCCGCGGATTCGTAATCAGCAACCCCAAAAACCCCCGGGAGACGATTTCCGAGGTGATATTTTGAATTTTAAAAATTTTTCATCAGTTTTACTAGTGAAGATTATGTGGGGGTGAAAAAATTACCCTAATATTTTCATTTTTTATTGCAAGGCAGATGTTAGTGGTAATGAATGTTCCTGAGGGTCTACAGAATACGTAAAAACAAAAAAAATAAATCGGAGCTTGTTATCAAGTTTTCCTCATTTTCCGGCTTATTTACTGGGCTACGCCTATCTGGATGGATTCTGTTGGGGTATTTTAAGCATAGACTCTTGACGCAACTAATAATAACAAGAATAATAATATCAAAACAACTGGTTCTTATAAGGATCATTTTTCACATCTAATACCCCTAGTTTTAAAATTATTGCCGGTAATGTTTTTGTTGTGAAAATTATCCCGAGTCGAAGGCGAGTGAGAATTTTTCAAAATAGTGACAAACTTATGAGTTACCTCTAAGGGCAACAAGTAAATATGATCCCTATTTTGACATTCTCTTTTCTTATATGTTTACAGAATCCCAGCCAAAGAGCCATAATAGATGGTTCTCCTTAGCTCTACCCTCCACAGCGGAACTTATACTCCAAACTTTCTGTCAATGACGCATCGCTCGCCTTTAGAGTGCCCCGGGTTGTGCGGCATCAGGGGAATCAATTCCAGTGGCGTGTGCCTTTCAGAAAATAAATGATAAAATTTCGTCAAATCATGAAACTATTTTTTACAAGCAAAAGTTATTTTCTCACATTTTCATCAACCGTTTAAATTAGTAACAAGCCTATATTATTTTGGTTATTATTCGGATTAATGAAAATTTTAATTTTTTTTTGCTAAATTTTTCACACCTCCTATTTTGAGGTCATAGAACACAAATTTGAGTTTTTTTTGCGATTTCTCATAGTTTTTCCAAAAAAAAACCATTTTTTTCTTTCATTTTACCTTCTCCAATTTTATTTTGCTACATAGAAAAAATAATACAATTTCAGTCTTAACATAAATTAAAAAAGACGTAAAAATAAAACGATAGACAATCCAAGTTACACCGACTTGCCAATTCACCACCAATCTTGCAAATTCAATATTAAATACGATATTTGCACGCATTGCTTCATCAAAAATATCCACTATATAAGGAACACGAAAGCCCTGAAATCATCAGCTTGTAGAATCAAATAACTTTTTCGGGTCTTTCAAGTTCAATATTTAGTGGATATTTTTGATCAAACATTGCGGGCCGAGCGAAGCAAGATCCGCATACTTTATAACAATGTCATGACGGACGTGGGCAAATACGAGGGTCGCGCGCACTCGAAGCGTATCTATTTTATTTGGATGATTCTATCGGGATTAGCGGAATAGTAAATACATAAATTGGTATAATGTAGATTTGTTTACTTACCTTGTTTTAAATTTTGGTGTTCACAAAATTATGTTGTTTATTAAATTAAATATTAAATTAAAAGATATAATTTTATGGTAATAAATTAATTGAAAATATAACATACTGACATCATATACTATAACTATACTATTATAATAATACTAATATACCAAATGCCGTTCACCGTTAAATTGCGACAAATAAAACATGAGGTAGTTTAAAGAAAAATATTACACACATTAATTACAGTGATTAAGAGATGAAAGTGAGTACCTCGCCTAATTTTAGAGAGGCGACAGCTAGTACAACTAGCGTTTTGTTGGCAAAAAAATCGAAGAGACATACAATTATATTCATAGAAATTGGGCACAAGTCTTATGAGTAGTTTTTACCATATTTGCGTAAATCAGGTTTTTCTAATTAATTTGCTTTTTTGCTTAGTGTTGGCAGTGACACGATAAGCAAACAGGTAATCAAATGATTTTAATGTAAAAAATATTTCTGTAATATCGCAGATCCAACGAATAACAATAAACACAACACCGAGTGGAGGGTCCGACCACTATAACTTTGGGACACCACGTGATTCACGCCTTGAATGCGACGCCAACTATTTAAAATATCTGACTGGCTCCGGCCGTGACCACGTGTTCTCCCAAAGTTATAGTGGTCGGACCCTAAAACCAACAATAATTGACAAATTTAATTATTTACCATTTTAAAAATTTTACAGTGACAGGTTTATTAACCATACACTTTTTAACAAGTCAAAATCAATCGGGACCGATTTACACACAAAATGGTGTTCCCAATTTTTATAAATATGACTACATGAGGGCAGATATTTGGTAATTATTTCATATAGCTGTTTCGGCTATTTTAAAAGATTTTTGAAAATTTCTTTTACAAGCTACTTATATGGGTACAATATAATAATCCGGTGGGGAGCTTCAAAAACATGTTTTAATATTTTTCTATTAACAAATATGTAAATATAATTGGGGAAAATAAAAAGCCGCTTTGCTAACCAGAACTAACCATGACCGACTAGAACTTAGGGCTTTTGAATTTGTCTAAATTATCCCTACATAGAAGTTATTAATTATTATTATTATTTTTTTTTTATTTTTGATATGGTAAAAGTTATAAATTTTTTTAAAAGTGTAATTATATATTCCCTAGGTTTTTTTCTAATATGTTGTTAAAATTTTGTTTATAACTTTTACAAATAATTTTGACAAATTCAAAAGCCCTAAGTTCTACTCAGTCATGGTTAGTTCTGGTTGGAAAAGCATCTTTTTATTTTCCCCAATTATATTTCAGACGTAAAGATGCGGCGACGTATTAGAAAAGACCCATGATTTGCTTTTTTTTACATTAAATGCATTATAAAGCATGTTTCATGTGTCAACACTGTCAAGAAGCTCGCCAGCGGGGTTTCTTTAGACACGAGTCTGTAATTTTATTGTTTTCCTCCTTCTTGAACAGTCGTATTTTCTCTTTAATTTTACACTTTATAGACATAGATTAATAGTAACGTGAATGATGCTAAGTTTGGCAACATCACAATTTATTTTATATTATATTATTATAATGGCGTCTGTTATTACCCGTATGATAATAAACAATGAATTATTGTGCAATTTTTTCAGTTTTTGTTATATTTATAAAGAAAAAGTTTTGAGGGTGACATAAAATACTTTTCATCTCCTGTTGGATTATTGCTGTTTTAACCCCGCCCAGCACCCCTGTTCACTTTTCCATCCCGTAAGTATGTATTAGTATATATTTGTTAATAAAAAATTATTGAAACATATTTTTGAAGCTCCCCCACCGGATAATTATTATATTGTATCCATATAAGTAGCCTGAAAAGAAATTTTTAAAAATCTTTTGAAATAGCCGAAACAGTGATATGAAACAATTACCAGATATTTTTTCATTATTTACCTAGGTGTTTTTTTTATTATTATTATTTACCTAAGGAGAAAAATGTTACTTCTTATTAGAGGAATGCAGTAAATAATGGTGATTTCTCAGGTAAGTAGTAAAAAAATTTTTTTTTTGATATCATCCTAACTAAATAAGAACAGAATAAAATTATTTTTTTTTTAAACTGAATAACTTATTTTCAATTAGGTATTTTATTTAGTTAACAAATAACTGTAAGGAAATAATATTTCCTCACAGTACGAAAATAAATATTTTCCAGGCAACCACTAAGTGCAAGGAAATATTTACTTTTTCTTTCAAAAAGGTCAATACTTCTAATCGATTTTCTGAAAAAATTTATTCTATTTATTACACCTATAATCTAATAAGTACTTCTACTCTACTCATATTTAAGAATTTTTGAATAGTACCCAGATAAAATAATTTTACATACCCTACTGTATCTTTTGGACAACGGAAAAATGATACCCCCGGAGTACCCATTTTTGTAAAACATCCATCCACTGAACAATAGACCACCATTATTTAGTTAATAGAAAAAATAGCCTAGTCACAAAAAAAATCACAAATACAGGTATAAATATCGCTTACAACACAAAACTCCACGATTGACGACAGTCTGTGTATTGCGAAAATACCCAAAGCACTGAACTCGCCACCGCTCGCTATAGGTTCGATCCATGATACTATTACTAGAAGATAAAACCACTTGGCGATTTAATTTCGTACGACGTTGCGCATGACGTCACTCGACGACAACAATTCTGCTTGTCGGTTGGGAAAGCAGTGTTTTAAAGCCTTTTTTAACGTTTATTGTATTTTGGCATTATAGCGTTTAAAAATAAATAAATCATGCGCTTAATCCATCTAACATCTAAACAGAAATCGGAATGCCATATTAAAACTCGCCGTTTCTGGGGAAATAGTCGTCGAGTGACGTCAGGCGTGCGAGAGAGATAGGCTTATCTCATGCGCGTGGGTTTATCTTTTAGAGTAATAGTATCATGGGTTCGATCTCTTTTATCTTGGGGGGGAGTGTCCCTACTGCGTATTTATTCGATCTACTTTGCCCAAACATTTTTTGGCCTGCCGATGACTTCTCGGGATTCTTCCTCATTGTTAGGCGCCATCAAATGGGTTTGCCCAACGGCGCCGATGATCCTAGCTACGCCACTGCAAGTAATGCATGTAGAAAATCGTTATACAAGTCATCGTAAATTAAATCAAAAAACGGGCATAAGCAGGTAACATTGGTAGAATTATTCGAAATCTCTGAATTTATCCTTTTTTACACCTAGCACCAAAATTTATTTGAAGCGCAACTCCCAATTTTGAATGTTTAAATAGGTTCTTTAAAAATTATAAGATGATTTTTAAAGAAAGAAATGATGATTTTTTTGTATTTTATGCTATTTTTAGAGGGATTTACTTTTTACAATAATAGCTTAGTGAACAGGCATAATTTTTATTTTTATAGAACACATGTTGTGGGACTATATTTTTTAATGGCTACTTAAACCCTAAAATCTAGCTTGAATTCATAGGCCATTTTTTGCCAGAACTTCTACAAGTTGTACCCCAAGATATTAGAGAAAAAATGTGGTTACAACTGGGTGATACCCATAATAAATGCCTCCTCTATCTGGTTGCTATATACCTGGCAGGAGGCTTAACATTTCTCGATCTTCTATTCTTCTCTGTGTATAGCTCATCGTTTAAATATTTTTATTATCGATTTAGATAATATTAATATTATTAATTTAGAATTTTTTAATAGTTTTTTTTTCAGTTGCGTTAATGTTTAAACTTTAATTAAATTATATCTTAAAGTAGTAAATAAATGGATAAATACCATAATTTAAATAAAAATGACTTTAGGCCTAGAAGAAGTAGATAGGTTAATAAGAGAAATGTTTTAAAAGTTTAATACCTAATAAACTATGTAACAAAAATATCTTAAAATTATGATTAAAATTTTCTTAAGATCATTCTGAACGAATAACTGTCTAAAAATTATTGATATTAATATTTAAATCGATAATAACAATATTTAAACGATGAGCTATACACATAGTCATAGGCGTGCGCACAGTGGGTGCCGTGGTGCCGTGGCACCCCCACTAGTCTGAAAAAGATTACTCTATTTAAAATATGAAAATTATTATTTGATAAGGTTCGATTTAAAAATTACACGCGAACGCACCTTCTCGAAAATGAGTACGGCAAAATCAAAATTAAGATCCACAATACGTCAAGAACGTTTAGAAAATCTCCGGTTCCTGGAATTAGCCTCAACTATTGATATAAGTACTGTGATAAACGAATTTAAAAAAAATTGTACCTTATAAAAGAAGAATGATTTTATAATAAATATAGACCACCATTATTTAGTTATAATGTACTGGGTTTGTTATTTTTCATAAATATTTACCAAACATTCCTAAGAATTTATTCTTATTAATTTATTATTAATTAATTTTATTAATAACAATGTATTAATATCGATATATTGTTATTCATAGTTTTATTTACTTCATTATTATTATTATTATTATTATGATTTCAAGCCACACGGCTTTGCACTCCCTCTAAGGGGAACATGCACTCATCCCAGATATCTTCAGATATCAAAAGGATTGAGCTCTGTGGGAACCCTTTCCATGTTTTCGGGCTCTAGGTTCTCTTAGGTTCTGCTGTATTCCCCACAAATTTCCGGACAGTCCGAGCGGTCGCAAGTAGCACTGAGTTTTTGGTATAATGCCAGTTGTTGATAAAATTATGGGGATCGTTTGGACGTTATTTATTCCCCACTGTCTTTTTATTTGTGTTTCTAGGTTTCTGTATTTGGCAATCTTTTCATTGGTTGTGGTTACTTGTGGTTAGTTGTGTCAGTTTGGTCTGTAAGTACAGTTCTGTCCCAGTACAATTTAAATTCATTGTTTTCGAGAATAGGTTCCGGAGTATACTTATAGTAAGGCAATTTTTTATTCTGTAAAAGCTTTAGCTTCTCTGCCAATTGTTGATGGAGTATCTTGGCTGCTGAATCGTGTCTTTCCTTATACTCTGATGCTGCAAATGCTTGGCAACCCTCCGTTATATGCTGGATTGTCTCCGATGTTTGACATCCATATCTGCATCGATCGTTCTCTATCAACGGGTCTCTAACGATATGCTTCAGATAGGTTTTCGTCGGAATAACCTGGTCCTGTATAGCCAATAAGAAGCCTTCAGTCTCTGGGAACCTCTTCCCCGACGTCAGCCAGTAATTCGACGCGAACTTGTCGACATTTTCCTGGCTGACCTCATTGGGGTGACGTCCATGAAGAGGCTTCTCCAACCAGGCTTGCAGCATCTCCTGGTCTGTTTGATGGTGTCTGCGCACTATTATTATTATTATCTCGGCACCCACACCAGCTTTATTCTGCGCACGCCTATGCACATGGTAGCATAAGAGATCGAAAAATGTTAAGCGCCCTGTCAGGTATATAACACCCATATAAAGAGGCATTTTTTTTTCAATTAAATATTTTTTTTTGTTAAAGTTTCAAGTAAGTAGATCGGAATGGGTACAGTTATTGGACCAAAAAAAAATTAAATAAAATATCCGTGCCACCGGGTTATCCTCCATTGCCTCGAGGCACATTAGTTTATTTCATTCAATGAATAGAACATTTTGAATTAATTTTTAAATGAATCGGTGCTGGTATACTTACTTGTACCAAAAAAAAATGTTTTAAGCGAACTATTTAAGGGCCAAAATCACTTTTTTGCTTATATCACCTTTAATACTTATTTTATCGAAAATATGAAAATAACCTTTTTTTATAGAACTTACTAAAAGGCATGTTTTTTGTTTATCACATTTTTTCGTAACTCTTTTAGTTTTAAAGATATTTGCGTTTTTATTTTAAATTTAAAGTGTTAATATATCAAAACCTAAAAGGGCCACAAAAAAATTATATAAAAAAACGGACAAAGTTTTATTAGACCATCAATTTTGATTATATACTTTTTTTTTAAATTAATAGTTTTTAAGTTATATTAAAAAAAAAACGATTTTTTACGATTTTTTTAAGGTACAAAAAATTACAATTTGAACCCGAGGAGCTGAGGTAGCAGTGCGGCTTTGAATTGACTATTGTTCATAGTAATATAAAAAAAGTTTTATTCGGTTCTCTTATAGGCTTGGTTTTTTGCGGTGGCCTCCCGGACTATATTGTTTTATTTGTGCATTGAAAATGAGCCTTTGTAAACAAATAACTAGTTTCAACATTTATTTTTTGCTTTTCGCTTTTGTGCTTTATTTAATAACATTATTTTTTTTTATGTACTTTGTATTATCTTACACATGCTACACATCCATTACCTGACCCCCCGCCAGCAGGGGGGGTCAGAGGATATCCGTCGACACCCCCTGGTTTTTTAAAAATTACCTAAAATAAAACAATTACCGCCTCAATCCTTAAATTTCATAATATCGTCTAAAAATTTAAATGAGTTTGACTACACAGATCTACAAAAAAAAAAGAAAAGTGGTGTGTGCTGGGTGTCGGACTAAGCTTTTTTAGCGTATTATTTCCGTTGAACACGAATCTGAAGTCAAAATTGGGGGTCAAACAGCAAAAAATCGAGAAAACCCCCAAAGACCGACACGTTACATTTAGTTGTAGAAACCTGCTACCACGGAATGTTTGGACTACGACTATATAAACTATAAGAGATACAAAAAAAATCATAGAACAAAAAAAGAGAGCTTTTTAATATAATAAACATTCTTGATAGGATAAATAATAAAGGAGATATAAACGAAAATGTAATTTTGACAAAAAATTTCAGTCCAAAACAGAAAAAAAAATTAATGTGATTTTGTTTTTTTTTTAATAACAAATCATTTATTTCATTCATTTAAATCTCAAATCACTCAAAATTTGCAGAAAAAAATCCAAAAATAAAAAAAAAATCACATTTTTTCTAGGAGCATACCTTGAAAAAATCCTGAAAATTCGGTTTTTTGATTATAACTCGAAAAATATTGTATTTAGACCAAACGGTTATAACTTAAATTTTAAAAAAATCGTTAATATCTAATATTACGTCTTACCTTGATTATTTGCTGTTTGACCCCCAATATTGACTTCAGATTTGTGTTTACCGGAAAAAAATACTCCAGAAAATCCTAGTCCGACACCCAGCACACACAACTTTTTTTTGTGGGCCTGTGTTATTAAGAAATTAAAGTTGTGGTATATTCATTTGTGTTTTTAATTTAATTAATTCTAGACTACTAAATTGACTTAAACTTTTTGACCCCCCTCTACATTTTTTTTTTTGGCGGCGGCCCTGACACTATCTAAACGAAAAATAAATTTGCCATTATGTGGTGTAAAAAAACGCAGGGTGTTCTATTTAAAATAACAAAGTTATCATCATTTGAATTTCTGCAAACGTATAATACATTTTTGAAACACTGTATAACATTTGATCTTGATGTGTCATACGTACGATACGGTAAAATGTCCTTATTGTTGTACCAAATTTTGAAGTCTGTAGAGTTAATAGTTTTAAAATAATATTAATTAAATTGCACCTCTGCATTAAAAAAAATCAAATATCCCTAAAACTAATAAAATTATGTAGAATCTAAAGCCATCATAGATATAAATTGCTCTCTTAAAAATAAGATATCTTTGATGCCTTACTTTTTTGGGACACCCTGTATAGTCTTCAATAATTTTATGCTGCAGCCACATTCGACCTATATATGTATAATTTACTTTATTTCTTATAACCTCGTTATTTGTAAAATTATTTAAGACTATACAGGGTGTCTTAAAAAGTGTGACGTATCAACGATATTTTGTTGGTGGTCCCTCCCCATATTTTATGGCGACTTTCAATTCTACATCAAAAAAATAAGTCTAATTTATAGTTTGTACTATGTGTCCAATTTTATTAGTCCTTAAGATATTTTAATGTTTTTGAAAATGTAGAGGTGCAACTAAATTAATCTTATTTCAAAACTCTTAACTCTACAAACTTAAAAATTTGGTATAACATTAAGGAAATTTTGCAATCAAACATATGACACATCAAGTTTAAATGTTGTACAGAGTGTTAAAAAAATAATTTTACTTTTTCCCTGTATATAGGTATACCTATACCTATCGTTTGCACTTTTTTTTTATTAAATTTCGTATTTTTACTTTATTAATCTCATTTAAAAATGTGTATAAAAATTCAAATTCAAAATTCTTTATTTCCTTAAACATACATGTATGCATAGAAAACGTCAACAGAATCCATTTAGAAAATACATAATAAAACACTAAAAAAATACACAAATGTAAATCTACCAACCCACCTACAAATTAATACAATTTAAAAATTCAGCTACAGAGTAAAAACTATGTTTAAGTAAAACTTGTTTAACTTTAGATTTGAAGACTGAAATGCTCTGTATGGTTTTAATGTCATGGGGCAGGTGGTTATACAGTTTGGATGGCATAATTACGCAACTGTTGGCCGTAAGAGAGAGATTGTGTTGTGTTATTAAGATATCGGATGTATTTCTCAGGTTGTACGCTATGTTCCTGTCCGAAAACCTAACAGTTAAGTGTGGGTTTTCTTTAATATGTAAAACACAAGACAAAATATACATAGATGGTATTGTTAAAATCTGTAGTTGCTTAAAAAGTTCTCTACATGAGTCTCTTTGAGATTTAAAAAGAATAGTTCTTATAATGCGTTTTTGAACTAAAAGAGATCCTTGACACCTGCTGAACTTCCCCAACAAATAATACAGTAATTTATAGCAGAATAAACCTGTGCATAATAGTACATTTTTAAAATGTCAATGTCTACAAAATTCCGAAGATTTCGCAGAACGTAACACTTGGTAGATAATCTTGTGCATAAGTTATCTGTATGTTTAGTCCACTTTAACTGTGAGGATGAGTCCTTCTTCTTAAGTGATTTTCCATTTATGTGAATGTAAATACTGTAATTCCTAACAGTTGGGGAAAAATGTACAATTTCTGTCTTTGACGCATTTAAACTTAGACCGTTTAATTGACAATATCTCCGCATCTCATCTGCACAGTTACTGGCAGCTTCAGACAGTTTCTCAATACTTTCTGAACTTATTGCGATAGTCGTATCATCCGCAAACTGTGAAACATTACAATTTGTAAGATAGGTATTTAAATCATTTATAAAAAGAATAAATAGTAAGGGGCCCAATGTACTCCCTTGAGGAATTCCCAGATCAATGGAAGAAGGCTCCGATTTAAGCAAATTACCCTTTACGTTAATCCTAACACTTTGAGTTCTTCCTCGTAGATAGGAAGCTAACCAGGAAAGCGTATTATTACGAATGCCATAACTTTTTAATTTATTAAGCAATAAATCATGTCTAACCGTGTCAAAGGCACGAGATAGATCGAAATACATACAAACTCAAGTTGGCTTTGATAGTCCAAGATACCGGGGCCCCCAGACGTTACTTATTTTCTCAGAAACCAAATGTATGGGATGAAGTAATGTTCTGCCAGACACGTTTCGTCGGTGGTAACTTTTACCAAACACTTTAAAGCTTCAAAAAAATGTAACTCTATATATTTACTGTCTTGATTTTTTTACATAATATTCAGGGAACTATTTCAATACTCTTTGTGAGCAGCGAGACCAATCGGATGGGCCAAACATCCCCCCAGACACACATAGTGTCGCTATGGGTATAAGCACGAGGTCATCAGTAGTTCGCTTGAGCGTAAAAGAAATATCTATACGCATTGATCTCTCTTATAGACTCACCGGCTATAGTGGCCACCGAATAAAAATGGTATTCGGTACCCTTTGAAAGTAAAAAAAAATCAATAAAAAAATGAAATGTATACATCTTTCACAATTAAATCGGAAGGAATTGGTTTAAAACTTGCGGCCGCCTGTTTCGTAGTTTTAATTTTAAGTTCTTGTGATTTTTAACTAAAAAAAACTAATATCAACTAATTTTTTTAAAAAACTCAGAAAATTTTTAATTTCCTTTATTGTTCGTGATTTTTAACAAAGTACTTTTTTAACTATCAAGAATACATTTGTTTTGTGCTGCTTAATAGGTGTAAGAAATAAAACAACTTTAACTTGTAAAAATATTATTTACCATATGAATCAATAACATGTACAGTGTGTTGTTTATTTTGCATTATATAAAACTAAATTATTACAGTCTTATTTCAAATATGACATAACCTCCTCGGCTAAAAATGTTTTAAAATCTATCTGGACTTTACTATAACATTTCAATTAGAGTTAATCCTTATTCTAATAATATAATACGGTAACAAAAATAATAATTATACCCGAATACAAAACATAAAACATTTTTTGTGTCTTGTACTCTTCGTAATCTTACTTTATACAGATATGGGTACAATACAATATACAAAGGCTGGAATCGATTACTTTTAAAAAATAGGATCGGTGATCCGGATTCGTTATATAATTTTAAAATAATCCGGAATCGATTCCTTTTTAGTATGATTCGATTCCAAAAGAAATCGATTCCTTATATTTTTAATTTGAGACAAATAGGTTTATAAATGCCAAAATCCGCCATTTCAAATTTTGACCTAAGATTATTTATTTCCCAATTTTGACCTAGCACCCTCAAAAACCCTTATATTCTGAATCTGATGCAAATAGGTTTGTAAATGCCAAAATCCACCATTTTGAATCTTCCATTTTAAATTTCCAAATTTTTACCTAAGATTCAAATCAGCATCATATTGATTTTCGGAAATAAAGATGAGGATGCTCGATCGATAAAATAAATCATCACCTTTCTCTCACACATGCTCTTTGAGTTGTGGGTGTGACACGACCGACGACACATACCTACAGACCGCGGCAATATTTTCTTGTTGCGTCGCCCCATGGTACAATAATTTTGTGGAAAAAACTAGTATTCATTAATTTCGGGACAGTGAGATTTAATTACTGGACACGGGACCACACGCAAAATTCCAATTCCGAGACTTTCCCGGAATTTCCAGGCTTCTGGCAACCTTAGCTACAGAGCCCAACATCCAGATTTTCCACCTTCAAAGCCCCGAAAAGCTCTGTCCGGAAGAAGAAGAGCTGGCGAAATGACTTAGTATCAAAGCCATAAACACTGCAGTTTAAAATACCTCCCTAAAATTAGTTGCACAAAAAGTGCAAGGTTTTATGGTAAAAATTTTATTTATTTTTGGAATACATTTGTTTTAACCTTTTTTTAGTCAATATTTAAAAAAAACACCACCAAAAAATATATTTTTACTCTTAAATAGTTAACTATGGAGGGCAAAAGGAAGAAGACTATCTTTAAGATGAAAAACTGTCCGCCAATATGCGTTAAATTAGGGTGGCGCACAGTGGTTCAAGGGTGGAAAAAATACCCATTTTAAAGTTTGAACATAGAAAATATTTCATGTCGTAATTATTTACCTCTTGAGATGAAGTAACGTACTCCATAAGAATTATGTGAAAAAATAATCGCGTATGAACAAAAATACGCCAAGAACGTTGAAAAATCATATTTTTTTTTTTTGACGTGCCCCTTAAACTTCAGTTTTAATTCATTCGTTCAATATTGGAAACTTATATTTAATAACGGATTAATTATTTACACCTATAGCATACATATTACACAGTAAATAAAAATTAAAAATTCATAAAAACTAAAAACTATCTGAAATAAAAAAAAATAATTACGAGAAAATATAATGGAAAATATTGACTTCTTTGCACACCAAGATTGTATAGTTAAATAAGTATAAGAATAAAAATTCGGTGTTTTTGAAAAAAAAAACATAAAAAGTGGCTAAAAAGGTCTGAGTTGAACTGACGGCCGCCTTTGCTTTTTATATGGACTATTTTTACAGACACGTGCAGGAAGCGGCACATTATAAGCCAACAGATTTTTGCCGCTTATTGTGGCTTTTGAATGAGTGTGTGGCGCTGCAGTAGTAACGGTAAATTTTAAAAAGAGCACCACAAGTAATTAAAATAGGATATAGAAATACAGAAGAACGGAAGAACTTCCGTTCTATTTTATAAATATAAATAATAGTTTCATTTCATCATAAAAAAAACACTCACACAAACCTCGTTTTTTGACAGCAATTTTGGGGTTATATTCACTTAATTTCCTAACTGGGCAAACTTAAATTTGTCAACAACTGCTATTTTCATACCATACCCTTTGCCTATGCTAGGGCCACCTATTAACTGCTTACAGCTGGACACTTTTTCAATTCGTCTTCCATATGACTTTTTTCTCCTTCCCTCTACCATCCATAAAGTCAACAAAATTGTTAAGGAAATTTTAAGCAGTGGAACAACTTGGGAAACAATTTTAAGCACTTTTTAAATTTGAATTGTGCAAAAATAGAATTTACATTAACGGCATTTATTTTGTGTTTTAAAAAAAATGTCAAATACCTATTTAGTAGATATCTCATCAACAAATCCAAATTCAGGAAAATACGTGCCTGCGTCACTTGTATTAATACCAGCCTTTTAAATAAACAACAAGTCCTTATGCACCTTTTACAAAAGATTAAAATAATGCTTTTACTTAGAATAAATGCATTTTTATAAAATTTTACAATTTCTCTATTAAAGATATTTTTAGTTTTTACATTTAATGCTGGTAAAAACAATTTAAATTATAAATTTGGCGCTTTTCAGTGGTGGCAACTCGAGTGGCAACTTGTCTGCCTAAAAATCCTAAATAATTTCCTTTTTTTTAACCTTCTTAGGACTGACCAGGGTCTTTTTGCACCCCAGGCTACAATTTTTTTTCTATATTTTTACACATTTTAATTTTTCTTAAATTTTATTCCCAAGAGCAAATGGATTCTGCCTTGGAGGCAATTTCCCGTGGAATGTCCGTTACTGCCGCTGCAAAAGCGTTTGGGGTGCCCAGAACAACTCTTCTTGATAAAAAGTCGGGGCGGACAACAAATATCAGGAAAATGGGACCACCTTCAATATTGTCTACGTCTGAGGAACAGCTGTTAGTCAATTGGATACTTCTCTTGTCCCAAAAACACCAACCGGTATCAAAGGAACAAGTGCTTGACAGTGTTCAAATTATAATCAGGGAGACCAAGAGAAAATCTCCGTTCACTAATGGACGACCGGGCAAAAAATGGTTTGCTGCGTTCCTTAAAAGGAACCCAAAAATTACCCTTAGAATGGCACAAAATTTAACACCGGCAAGAGAGAGTGTAACAGAAGAACATATTAGGCGATGGTTCAAAGAAATTCGTGAATATTTGCATTCAGAGAGTCTCCTGGAGGTTACAGAAGACCCAAGCCGCGTCTTTAACGCCGACGAGAGTGCGTTTTTTCTTCAACCCAAAGGCGACAAGGTTCTTGCACGGAAAGGAGAAAAATCTGTTTACATCGCAGGAACAAATGACGACAAAGAAAATCTGACGGTTCTTGTTACAGCAAATGGCGAAGGAGTCTTTGCACCACCAATGATCGTTTTTAAGTACGAGAGAATTCCCAGTTCCATATCGGCAGCAGTAAATAATGAATGGGGTATTGGCCGTTCTGAAACCGGATGGATGTGCGGGCCTACATTTTATGAATATGTTACTAATGTTTTTGTTCCCTGGCTGGACAAAAACAATATCAAGCGACCAATCATCCTCTTTATTGACGGACACGTCTCTCATATGACATATCATTTGTCGCAGTTTTGCAAAGAAAATAAGATAGAGGTACTGGCTCTATACCCTAATTCAACACATCTATTGCAACCAATGGATGTTGCAGTATTTAAGCCTTTAAAGGCATACTGGAAAAAATTAGTTAGACAGTTCCATATTGACAATAATGGGTCAAAATTAAGGAAGGAAAATTTTCCCAAATTATTGGAATCTGCACTATCATTAGTGTCAAAAGAAACTGTGCGAAATGGGTTCAAAGCATGTGGCCTTGTTCCACTATGTGAGGAAAATGTGAAGTTCTCCAAAATCTCTTCTAATAAAAATGTCGAAAAAATTGATAAAATAAAAGAAAAACAACAATTACGTGTATTAGAAGAATTGATACCAAAAGCCACACTAATGCTTTTTAAGCAAGTTGAAGAAATTGGACAGTACAATGGGAGGATTGAAGACAAGTCCTTGTTTGAAATATGGAGGAAGCTAAAAACTGACATCGCATCTGCGCCTGAAGAATACTTTAATCAAGAGGTCACTGACAATGATGGGGAAAAAACAGCTAATAATAAAGTACTTATACAATCCATTCAGATATTTAGACCTCAACAGCATCACCCACACACTTTACAGACAAGTCCAGCTTTGAATGAGATTATTCAAAATATCCCTGCAACAGAACAGAAGAAGTATGAAACTCCACAAAAAGAAAATCCAGGCTGTAGTTATGCTTTTCAATCTGGATCCTCCTATTTACCTGGCGTTAATAGCTTCAATGCATTGGAAATACCAGAAAATCAAACCGTTTTGAATTCCAATTCCCCATTCAAAAGCTCACCACTTTCAGCAGAATGTCCCAACACCATTTAAAAAAGCATTGTTTTGGCCTTGTACTTCGGAAACAGATAGAAAAAAGAGGCGCAAAGAAAGGATTCCATCTGCAATTACATCAAAAGCCTGGCAAGAATACCATGAAAAAAAGGAAGCTGAAAAGAAAAGAAAACTTGAAGAGAAGGAAAATAGAGCAAAGACCAGAGAGGCAAAAAAGAATCAGAAAAGTATGGTGGTGAAAAGGCAAGTAGAGAAAAGAAGAAAGATTTCGTATGACACAAGTGATGAAGATGAAGAATGGAAGGAAAGTGGAGGCAGTTCAGACGATGTTTCGGAACTAGAAATGCTTCAGGAGTTTGAGGGCGAAGATCTAGATCAAGACAGCGACTCTTTGACATTGGACAATTATATTTACAATGTTGGTGATTTTTTGTTGGTAAGATTTATGGGTGGAACCCGCAAAACGACCCAATATCGTTACGCATGTGTAATTCAAAAAAAATTAGATGGAGGGGAAATTGAGATTATGTCCTTAAAGTGCATCAATACTGATAAAACCATGTATCGAATGGTCGAAACTGATATCTCCGTAATTAAAAATCAAGATATTATACAAAAGTTGCCACAACCTACTATACAAACTGTTGGTGATAGAATTAAATATGTTTTTCCTAAAAGCCTAAATACTTTAGAATATTAAACTGTTGCTTTGCTTTGTGTTTTTATATCAAATAAGAATAAAAATATCTACTTTACCTAAAATGTTTCTTTAAATTAATTATGTAAAAAACTTTTTCAACTGATGAAAGGTGGTAAAATTACTCTCCTTTACAAAAAATTAAAGCAGTCACGGTAAGGAAAAAATATATCTAAATAATTTTTTTAGAAAATTGTGTAGATAAATCAATGTCGATAACTGGGTAACTGCGGTGACGATAACTGGTGAAAAGGTGTCGATTACTGGTGTGCCCAAAATTACATTAAATGGCTATAAGATGTTCTAATAGTGTCGATTACTGGTGCTCATACATTAGTAAAATGTGTGTTTTACAAGTTTAAATTAGGTATTCCCCAAGCTGCAATAAAATTTAGATATGAATTATTTTAAGTTAGATAGAGATGTACAATGTATAAAGTATGTGCTTTACAACTTGCTTACTAGCCACCTAGCGGCACTCCTGATTATAACGGCGCACACTTTTGCAAGGGAATTTTAGGAAAGTTTGCGCAGAGTATGATGGTAAAATTTAAAAAAAAGAAGTTCCCGACAAAATTTGACTTCAGATTCATATCAGCGCCCAAAAAAAAACCTTATACTAAATTTCAATAAAATCAGCCGTGGGCCAAATAAGTTAAATATTACCAATACTAAAACTGTGTTACGGACATGATGCCACTTTTGATAATTTTTTGCAAACGAGGGTTTTTTGTTTATTTTTTTTAAAACACCTCAAATAAATCTAGATTTCTTAACGTTTTAAATATGATGTATAACTGGTTGCCTAATTCATAATTAACTTCTCAAAAAATAAAAAACTGGATTTATTTGAGTTGTTTTTTATTAGAAATAAGAAATAAAATGGCTTCATTGAATTTGAACTTCTTTTTAAACAGCAATATTTTAATATAATTTTTTCTTTCACTTATTTGTTTGTCTGAAAGAAATAATTTTTCACTTATGTTATCACAAAGTAATACAATTTGTTTATTTTCCATATAATATATACTAAAGCTATGGTTGACTTCATATAAAAATAAGTAAGATAGATATTCATGTGAAAGAGATGATACAATGCTGTTCTTTTCTTGTTTCTCTGCTTGAATAAGCAATGTTGCCAGATGTTTTCTAATAATTTGTTATTATTGAAGGTTTTTTTCTGTTTAATACAAAAAAGTAACAAAATTGCCATCATGCCTGATAAATATTTTTTTTTATAACTGCCACAATTGAAACTTATTTATAACTTTTAATTTAAAATTGTTTCTGTTAAGAGTCAAATATGAAATTACCTGTAACTAAAAATCTTAACTTAAATTCTTTGTCACATTATTTCTCAAAGTGCAGTTTATTGTCCTTTATGTTAAGGCGACCAAGGTCTGGTATCACTTTTTGAATGTCTTTTGAAACCTCTGATTTGTTAACATAATTTAAAAACTTAAAGTCATCATAGTCATAAACTTGATCCTGAACTGTTGTAATGGTGTCATAAACTTCTTTTAAAAGCAATTTTTGAAAATGATCTTTAAGTAGTATAAGATATGTGACTAGTTGTGAAGCATATAATTTTGATTTATCACTTAAGGGTCGCTCATTCCACTTTTTACTGGAGACATTAAGGGCATGTTCTAGTATAGATGCTGGAAAATTTAAATAATGAGTAAGACATTCAGAAAGACTTCTTTCTGTGGAAGGACACATTCCTGTTTCTTTTTTCTGTAATATTAGATCTACAATTTGAGTGTCAAATGTATTTTTTAAATAAACATCATACTGTCTATACAAAACATCTACTAAACCTGCACTTTTGTGAATTACTTTACAAACATATTCAGATTCAAGAATATCTTTAAGTTCTGGATAGAGTTGGCGCTTGTCAAGATTTATTAGGTCAAATATATATACTTGCTTCCAAGAAGACAGAACAAGTAACCGTATAAAGCTTCCGGAGCGATTTTTTTCCATGCCCAAAGACAATACACCAACAGTTTCACATTCACCAAGAACCTTTACTGCATCGAAATATCTCTTATCGGCATTTTCAATATAAATATAGTCTTTAGACATGTCTTTTAAGCGAAAATATTCTTTTTCACAAATTTTTATAACTCTGCAATCAGAAGTCATGGATTCAGTGTTACGTTTGCCACGTTTTGGAGGTACTTTGTTGGTCAGAAATAGTTATGGGATAATTCGAATTAAAAATAATCGATAATCCGATTATTGAAATAACCCTATCATGCGATTATTCAGATTTAATTTTTTTTTTTATTTAAATTTTATTTTTCGTAATTCAAATTAAATCTGAATAATCGCATGATAGAGATTTTTTAATAATCGGATTATCAATTATTTTTAATTCGAATTATCCCATCACTATTTCTGACCAACCAAAATACACCAAAACGTGGCGAAATCTTTTTGCTTTCACTTTTTTGGTCTCCGTCGGTGGACGTTCAACCAGCTCTCCCCTTTCCAGACACACGTTGTTATCAACGTGGCTTTCCCAGGCTTTGTACGTGGAACTTCTGGATAGTCGGGCTCTGTAGCCCCCAAAAATTCCGAACTTTTCAATTCATCATTTGCTTTGGTAGAAGGTAGCTTTAGCACATGAATTTTCGTTATTTCACCTCTATAAAACTCGTACAAATCTCCCAATTTGTTTTTGTTGTTGTGTTGAACCACTTCTGTGAGGACGATGCGATCTTTACCTCCATCAGCATATATTCCCTCATAAATTTCCTTGCTTTTAAGTTCTAGAATAAGGCGATCACCTACTTTGAACAACTGATTATAGTCAGATGCCATCTTTTTAATAATTCTAAAAATGTATAATAATCACATAATCTGAGAACATTCCACAGCATTACAAAAAAAACAATTATTTTGATTTGTAGGTTTGTTTTGTACTAAAATGAACTGCCATGTTTATGTTTATGGCTTTGATGCAAATCAATTCGCCAGTTCTCCTCTTTCCAGTCACAAGTTGCGATGTTGCAACGAGAGCTTTCCCGCACAAAACAGTATCTTCGTTTTGTGGGTTACCATAATCTCCCTTGCATTCCGTCTATGGTTTGATGCTGATCAAATTGCCAGCTCGATATACAGTTTCAGGCTTAGCAAACGGTCAAAAAACTCTTCCACGTTACTTACCCCTAAGGCACGGTTTTTCATATTTGGTGGAGACTTCGACATTATTTGGACCACGTCTGAGCCTTGGGCTTGTTTAAATAATCCAGTTCATTAAGGACCGGTAAAATTTTACTTATCGGACTCTCGGAGAAAAAACGGCTACCACTGGTTTTTAAGTTAGGACGCGTCCGAGTGGACTAATTTCAAAATGGACAAACTCCCTAAAAATTTCTTTTCTTAAAACTGGTTACTATCAAAGGAGGAAAAAGTTTTTTATTTTATACATTTTATATCCAAAAAAAGCCTCAATTTTGTTTTCACCCTGTATATTGTTAAAATAGTTATAAATAAAATGGTAGAAAATTACCTTCACTGCAATTTGCTGTTTTTCCTGCTGAACCCGAACTGCCAGAGATCAAAGCTATCACTTTGATCCACCAAAAATAACGGACGTATTTTTTTTGCATCTGCTCTAGTTGAGACAAACTAAAAATTTGAATACCAAATTTTGATACTCATGTGTTTACACACAGAAAAAAATACGCGTGACGTCATTTAGACCTCGGGCTAAAAATTTGGTAAATCCGGTGCAAACAAGGCTACTAAAAAGAAATGGCATCACTTTCAAGTTTCAATACGTGAGTTGTACGTCATTTGTCAAATCTCAAATCATACCATGACGTCACTAGAACTTTCATACCGATATGTTGTGGTTACCTCGCAAAAATTTGTTTTATGCCTTCAAGCACACCATTTTGTGAGGTTAGCACAAAACGAGGTTAGTTTTTAGAAACAACAATTTTTTTGTCATGGATGATTTCGAAGACTTACCGGAAGATTTGGGGTACGTAGAGATTATTTATTCTGACGGCGAAGAAGAAAACATTCCTGATGAAACCATTGACGTGGACCCTATCGATCAAGACCAGATCGAGGCGGAAATTATTGATACATCAAAATTAACTTTTGCAAAACATACAAAATCTGTATTTACAAGTGCAGTAAGCAATGACCAAAAGTTGGCTGTAACTGGTGGAGAAGATGACATGGCCTATGTATGGAATACAGACAATGGAGAAGTAGTATTTGAATGTACAGGCCACAAGGACTCTGTAACAGAGGTAGCTTTTAATCATAACAATCAGTTTATTGCAACAGGAGATATGTCTGGAATGATACAGGTAAACAGTGGTTATTAATTTAATTATTGTTATTATTATATCTATTAACTAGCCCATGTCAGACTCTGGTTAACAGTATTTATTAGAGAATGTGTTTTATTCAACATTAACATTTTATTTTGTTATGATTGTTATCTACTTAAATGTTTTATTTAATCAATTTCTGTGTATTATAGTTTTAATTTTAAACTGTAACAATTGCATATACAATTTTCTGCTATTTTTGGATTATGATTTTTTTTAAATAAAATTACATTTAAGTATCCTTAGAGATATCAAATATACTACCGGAGAAGAGAAATTGTGTTTTAATTTTTTTTTCAACTAAACAAACTTAAAGGATCTTGGAGCTAAAAGGGGTGCTGGGTGGGGTAAAAACATATAGATTGAAAATTATTCACTAAAACATGACACACACAAACAGAAATCCATTGACACAGAAAATCGGGAAAAATAACTTCAAAGTTAAATAAAAAAAATATAGGTTAGAAATAAATCTAATATTTGAAGGCCCCCACAGACCTCTTTCTTTTTAAGCAGTTTTAATCGTGGCGATCAAAAGCGTTGATTAACATTTCCAGTTTGTGAGCAAAAACAGAACATAACACCGTCGGTGAAAATTTCTAGTCGCGCTGGAAATTTTAATTGTCGATTCGTCCGTCTTTATTTAAAAACGAAGTGCGTGGTACAGAACGTTTTTAATCGTCATTCTTGTAACAAATAAAGAGGCTTCATTTACGTTTTTCGGTGAACGACTGCCGCTTTCGGCGATTAAGACGGTTTAAAATTAAATTAAGTATAGGCAAATAAAAGTTTTAATAGTCCGACTAAGTAATCTTAATTGGCGATTAAGAAGGTTAAAAAGAACAATAGTCTGTGGGGCCCTTAACTGATTATACATTCTTTCTACATTGTCAAATTCAAAATAAGTATCAACAGTGTTGCCAGATGTAATAATTATGGGCCATCAAATTTTTGACATTCCTTTTCTGCCTGTCTGAAATATAATTGGAAAAAATAAAAAGGTGCTTTAACTAACCAGAACTAACCATGATCGACACGAACTAAAGGCTTTTGAATTTGTCTTAAAGATCGGTCATGCTTAATTCTGGTTAGTTAAAGCAGCTTTTTATTTTCCTCAATTATATTTCAGACGTGAAAATGCGGGGACGTATTAGAAAAGATCCCGATTTGGGAACTGCACGCTTTGATATAAATATTTAAATATAACCTCAAAAATAATATCTTGACATATTTCTTGTCATAAATGGGAGTTTTCGCATTATATGGAGAAAATTAATGGTAATTTTAAATTTTAAAATCGAAATAAAAAATATTAAATCACATTATTTCTCTTCTCCGGTAGTAAGTATATTTGCAAACCCTGAGGACACTAGAATATGACTTTATAAAAATTTGCCATATAATCCAAAAATAGGAGAAAACCGCATATGCAATAATTACCTTTTAAACTACCATGATAACTTATTTTTTTGATAGTTTGTTATTTTTTATATACATTGTCACAATTAAAGTCCATGATAATGATTATTGAACACCAAATTCAATTTTGGTACTGCGCTTTGTTTCAAAAATTTGTTAAATTGATCCCACAAAGTAAGTAAAATGATTAGGTACTTAAATCGGACAGATTCAACTTTTTTTTTAATTCATTAAATTAATTTTTTGTAACTATTTTTTAACCTCAAAAAGAGTTTAAAAAAACATCAAATTAAGCAGAATATAGATAGTTAAAATAATAAGAAAAATAAAACACAAAAATTTACAAATGATAAAGAGTAATGATGGAAAAGCTGCTTAAAAAAAAGAATATCAAGAAAAACACACAAAAGAACCATTAAAACCTCAAGTGTGTATGGTGATGGCTCTTTTTCCGGCTTTGTATAGCATTCTTTAATCGATTAGGAGCACAATCAAGATTTATGACTTTCTGCAGTTTATTTAAATATGTCATAATTTGTTTGACTGGAACAGTTTAATTTACTTAGTTTGGCAAACTAAGGAAATACCCTAACTGACTTGGTTAAAGGAAAAATAAAAAAGATTCCTATGTGATACCTTCTTTAACCAGATAGGTTTTTTAAAAATCATAAATTATGCACATTATCAGTAATGTCACTAATATTATTATATGTTGGAACATTTGGAAAAATTTCAATTTTATATTGATAATCTGGACTCCACAAAACAATTTGAAAACAATAAAACATTTTTTTTACAATATGTTTCTCTTTATTTTTTTTTAAATAATCATACACATGTGAGTTTTTGGTAAAATATACCTTCATTCTTTTATCTATGCCATTATTTTGGGCTATTTTGGGATTTTTAATAAATAAATTTAAATTCAAGTATACACTATAGTAGGATATGTTGACAAAGCTAAAGTAAAACAATGATGATATTAATAACTGTTTATATCTAATACAATTACAATAATACAAAATAAAGTGAAAATAATTATATATACATACTTATATCTAGGTATAAAATATGACTAGTCAGATATAACACGAAATACTGCTAGAAAAAAGAAATTAAGATAGAAATTAAAGCCACAATCTTATAATTAAAAATTGTTCACATCTAAGTCTATTCCAGCTTGTAATAAGCTGTAAGTATTTATGATTGACCAACTTTTTTATTACCTATTAGGTTTGTTCCAACACGTCGAAAAACCGTCACCGAACGATCACGCTCATGAGCAGTGATTAAAATGCTTTCCAACAGAGACGTGACGGTTATCAGATCATCCTGTTTGTGTTCCAACTTAACTGGGGATTGTTTATGTTACGGTTTCAGAACGGTAATTCCGATACATGGCCCAAATTGAAAACTGTTTGGGTTAACTTGCCCATTGAGCATCTTGACACTGGATTTTTGATTTTTAATAGCTATTTCATGTTTTATCTTTATCTGTTTACCCTTCCTAATACTGACTGACTTCAAACCCCGTAAAGTACTAACTGGGGTAATTTTGTACCCCAGCTAATTTATTGATTTTTTACTACATTTTTTATAATATTTTATATTTGACGTTAAATCAAACACAATTAATAAAATATATAAACCAAATATTTATAATAAAAAATTTACAAATAAGAAACGATATCCCAAAGAAACATTTTTTGAAGTAAAACAATTTTTAAGTTTTGCACTGTCCACAAAAAACTTTTTTCTCACTGTGTTCTGGGCAAACACAATTTTTACACAATTTGCATTTATTGCGGCTGTTTCTGTCTTTTTGGCGAGGACAAATAACACAACGACCAGGTGATCTCTCCGCTAAAGATTGTACACGAGGACCGCCTAACTTGGGAACCACAGTGATCATGTGATCGCGGATTAGTTGCTGAATCCTATCCTTGTTACCAAATCTTCTACGTATTTGATCCTTTACAAGTTCTTTTCCAAGGCATAGAAGAAATTTGCGCCTAGCATCCAGATATGACTTGTTCCAATCGGGATACTTTGGTTTCCATAGAATAAAGGAATTTAGAGCTACTGTATCAATGAAATGACCAAAAATAACCATTGGCCATATGTTTGTCATTCTTCGCGTAGTGTATTCCTTTAACATTTTGTCCGCGGTATCAACGGTACCTTTAGTTATATTGTAGTGCAGAACTATTTCAGGTTTATACGAGTTGGCCTCATCACTGACTTCGTCTTAAGCATGTTTAGTCGATAATAAAATGACAGCCTTGTTTTTGTCAGGTAAATAGGAAACTAATGTGTGATCCTTGGTAAAAACAAAGATACTTAAAGGAGATTGACGAGTTTTCAACGGAAGAAGTTTTTTTGGAATAAATGTTTTATTCTTGCGTACTGTACCACAAAGCCACAAAGTATCAAGTTTTTAGCTAAGAGCGCGCGATACAAATATGCAGAATTTTCAGAAAAATACCTGTCTACAACAACAGAAAATAGTTTTTGCACGCCTTCAAGTTTTACGGACTGGGGTATTTTTGTACCCCAGACACTATAAACCTTGGAAAAAATTTTATTATTTTTTAAAAACAAATTTTATTTCGAAAACTAAGTTACGAATATCGTCTAATTAGCATTTCTAAAAGGATTTTCACGCATGATTAACGAAAACGAAATTAACTTGATTTTTCAAGAAAAAAATCAAGTTGGGGTACAAAATTACCCGTTAGTATTAGGGAGGTTACTGTTATTTAGCGACTAGCATGCATTGCTTTAGCATTTCATATTTCTTTGTTTGTTTAATCGTTCAACAGTATTAATTTTTACACCTACCAAGCCCATCATTAAATTTAATTATCTTTAAAGATGTGTGACGATGATATAAGTGATTTTTTGTCCGACTCAGATAGTGAGCTTATAATATAATATACACAGCTAATATATTAGACTATTAGACTTCCCGAGAAATACTGAATTTAACAAACTCAAAGACATTTGGCTTTTGGATTTAACAGTCCCGAAAACGACCCGCAAAGTGATCCTACTTTTGTTACTTTTTGTACCGTCACGAAACTATTTGAAGTCCACGCATGCGTCGAAGCGCACCAAAAAACAATTCAAAAACGGTTTCGAAACGATCACAAAACGGTTTCGAAACGATCACAAAACGATACCGGATGCTTGGAACAAACCTATTATTATTGACCAGCTGAATTAGGTAAAATTAATTGTAGGTAAAATTATTTTTTTACCTTGCAATTTTGCTACCCCGAAAAACAGTAAAAATAAATTTATAAAAATAACGTCCCTGATCTTGGCTAGCCCAACTCAAAAAAATGCAATAAAATTTAGATTAAAATTAGGGGCTTTTTATGTGCTATTTAGGTGCGCAATTAATAAATTAGGTGCACTAACGATTTTAGAAATACTGAAAAAAACCTGTGGGTCTGCCAGGTTTCGAAAATTTAGCAGAACCATAATAAAATAATTACTTTTTTAATGATTTAAATAGATAGGAATTAAATGCTAATTGACTGCTTTTAGGAACCTAATAGAATTTTAAAATATTTCTCTAAATTAATTAAAAAATTATATTTCTTCGAGATTCAACCGGTACAACGGTTATGACGAATGCGGGTCAATCCATTTCAAATCATCCAGGCCATGTTGCTTAACATTTTTGATTTTTCTGATTTTTTTATTATGGTTTCCCTATACAGAGACAATCACAAAACACACATTGAAAATTTTTGTATGCGATAGTTTTTTCTGGCAGCCATTTTTAAATGGAGGTTGAGTGAATTTTAAGAGAAAACGGCGTTTGCAAATAGTTTAATTGCCAAGTTGTTTTTAAAGATATCAAACTAATTTAAAAACCATTGTATTCAGCAAAAAATGTTCTTTAGGAAGGTACAATTTTAAATTTGATAAGTCAACAATTTGAAACAGTTTCTAAAACTCGAAAATTAAAAATTTCTTAAGACCACATGGCTTAAATGGCCAAAAACACGTTAACATCCATTTTTGGAGCTCTATATCTTTTACTCAAATTCACTGCTCTATTACTCTAAATATAGTTGAGTCTCAGTCATGATTTTTTTCTGAGGTATTTCTATTAATATAAAGAAAATTCCGTTAAATTTTCATTTGTTTTTATTCAGTCCCTTTTTAGATATCGACCGTCAAAAATGGATGTTAACCGGTTTTTGGCCATTTTTAAAAAACTCCTGAAAATAAAGGCCTGAATTTTCAGGACTGAAACTTTGACAGCAGGTAGTAATCTAAGTATTTAGTATATAAATAGCTTATTAATAGTGAGTTTTTTTTCATTTCATCAAAATTTGTGGTCTTAAAAAGTGAAATTTTTCAATCTTTTCCAAATTATTACAGAAAATGTTTCAATGATTTGCTTGCATTATGGAAATTTAAAATTGTACCTTCCTAAAGAACATTTTTTGCTGAATACAATGGTTTTTAAATTATTCTGATATCTTTAAAAACAAATTGGCAATTAAATTATTTGCCAACGCCGTTTTCTCTTAAAATTCGCTTAGCCGCCATTTAAAAATGGCTGCCAGAAAAAAATTATCGCATATAAATAATTTTTAATGTCTGTTTTGTGTTTGTCTCTATATAGATAATTCATAATAAAAAAATTAGAAAAATCAAAAATTTTGAGCAAAAAATTTTATTTACATTGGGTGATTTGAAATGGAATGACCCATGCGCAGGATTTATCACTATTAGCACCTAAAAAGCCAGTAATTTTGATCTAATTTTCGTTTCATTTTTTTTTGAGTTGAGCTAGCTAAGTTCAGGGACAAATAAAAATAGGGTCACTTTTGGACTTATGTAGTTATCCTTTTATACATTTTAAGCAGAAGGTTAATTAAAATTTACACAAAAGTAGTCACAAAAAAAGAATCGCTTTAAAAAAAAAACCTTATATTGTCATTCTAGAAAAAAGTTACATAAGTAGAAAAATGCAATTTTTCTGTGGTATGCAAAAAAAAATAGTAAAATATGACAGAGAATATCTTGGAAAAGAAAAGATACATCACATATCTTAAATTCGCCACTAACGCGCTAATATTCGTCCCGCCACACGAAATGAGTCAAATTTTTACTCAAGACAAAATTTAACGAATATGCATGATCTATTACTCGAAATAACCCACGCCAGATAGCCTATCTCTCCACCTGACGTCACTGTGACTATTCCCCAGAAACGGCGGTTTTATGGCATTCGATTTCTGTTAGATGTTAGATGGATTACGCATGATTTATTTATTTTTAAACGTCTTAATCAAATACAAAACGTAAAAAAGGCTTTAAAAACTTTCCAACCGACAAGCAAATTTCGTCGGTGACGTCATCCAACGTTTACGAAATTAAATGGGTTTTATCTTCATAATAGTATCATGTTTATATGGGTACTGATACTTGTTGTTGTGACTGTTTTTGTGTAATTATCAACTAACCTACTGATTAAAATGTAAGAAGAAAAACGACAGCTCTAAAAGTAAGCCTATTTGTGTTAATTTATTTTCAAAATAAGTTACATATATAAGGCAAAAAAAAAACATACAAAATTGTTTTTTAGCGTAAAATTAAAATAATTTAAATATCATAATATGCTATCAATAAGGTCAACTATTCTCTGGTTTAAAAAAATATTTGATGAATATTTAATTTCCTACGGTCTACGCAGTAGCACCTTAAAAATGTCAGATTTTTTTTGGCCATGTTCTCAAAACTAATTTTCTGAGGTATGTCACTTTTCTTGGGAGGTGACGATATGAATACTTATAAATAGCGTCAGATTGTGTCTTTTGTAATAGTGACACTTTTCATGTGGCGGCAACAATAGAATCGCAGCGTTGATGAAAGTGAATATTTAGCTCATCAGTAGCGGACTTAAGGTATTTAAGTTATGTAACTTAGCCAGAATATTTAGGTCTTTAAGCTTAAGAATTAGGGTTAATTGTTAGCTTAGGGCCAGTTGTATAGGTTCAGGTTAATATCACGATTAATCTTTGAATTAATCTCAAGTTTTATTCTTGGATTAATCCTAGGATTTATCCAAAGTTCTGTTTGTACAAACCTCTGGGGTTTGGTCACAAAGTTATTAAAATATTCCTAAATTCTCCTGGAAGTGAAGGAATAATTTGTTTAACATAACCTGCAATTTTTATTTTTTAAAGAAGAAGTTTTGGCAAGTTGTTTTAAGCATGCTTCCAGTAGCATAAAATTGCAACACAATTAAAATTTGTGTTAAGGGACTTAAAGCATGATTCTTAAGTTATAAAATAAAAAATGTGGGTGTTTTTAAGTTTCTTCTGGAAAAGTAGGTACTTACTAGTTGGTGTTTCTTTAAGATGTACGCCAATTTGTTGAAGAAGTACTTCCACGGAGGCTTTTGAAATTCGTAACCTTTTTATAAACTCCTAGTCTACCCAAATTTCCATGGTATCGATACAATTACGAAAAATTCGGCGTCTTCTTGGATTTTCTATTACATTTATATTATTTAAATCGTCGTCCTCGTCGAATAGTACATCCTCAAACATTTTGAACTCCTCCATTTTTTATTTATTAACCTGAGGATTGTGAGTTAATCCCTACTCCATCTACGAGTTATGGATTACCCTGGTTAACCCACAACTTGAAGGTAATCCTAGGCTACACAACTCGCTTTTTTTAACTCATATTGCATTCTGTTAAAGTAGTGTAATGGACATTTAAAATATGTGTTTAGTTTATAAAATTGTAGGAAGTTGGAATTATTTAATTTAGGTTACAAATTTATTTAAATATTATTTAATTAAATTACCTTGGTTTTTTCCTATTTCCATGACCATTTTGAAGGGTTTTGAGGGCCCTAGAGTAATATATATTGCACTTTTCTTGCATCCTATATTAAAAGAATTCCTCCACATAATTCCAGACTGTTCCACACTACTATAAAAGGCAGAAAGAACCAGCCATTGTTAAATTGACTTTCGAACTGTTCATTTGATGACAGTGACAATTAAACAGTTAGTATACGAGGTGCAAAATAAAAACTACTTACTTGTTTGGGGTAAACCTTTTTTATTTTTCTACATAGTCTCCATTTAGGCTTATACACTTCGTCCAACGATGTTCCAGTTTGTAGATCCTTTCCAAATAATAGGATTTGTCCAAGTCTGCAAAATATCGATCAGTGTCTGCAATCCCTTCCTCGTTTGAATAGAATCTTTGTCCCGCCAGCCATTTCTTCAAATTGGGGAACAAATAGTAGTCCGAGGGAGTCAAGTTTGGAGAATAGGGAGGATGTGAAACGAGTTGGAATCTGATTTTCATTATTTTGCGACCACAACTGCTGAGGTGTGTGATGGTGCGTTGTCGTGATGGAAAAGGACTTTCTTGTGGGCCAATCGTGGGCGTTTTTCTTGCAGCTCGGTTTTCAAACGGTCCAATAATGATGAATAATATGCATCTGTAATAGTTTTACCCTTTTCCAGATAGTCGATGAGGATTATCCCCTGCGAATCCCAAAAGACAGTGCCATAACTTTTCCGGTCGAAGGAACGGTCTTCGCCTTTTTTGGTGCAGATTCCCTCTTGGTAACCCATTGCTTAGATTGTTGTTTGGTCTCAGGAGTATAGTAATGAATCCATGTTTTATCAACAGTGACGAAACGACGCATAAAGTCCTCCGAATTCTTCTGGAACAGCTGCAAACCATCCTTGCAACACTTCACACGATTCCGTTTTTGGTCAAGCGCGAGCAATCGTGGCACCCATCTTGCGGATAACTTTCTCATGTCCAAATGTTCATGTAAAATATTATGTACCCGTTCAGTCGAGATGCCCGCAGCACTAGCAATCTCACGTACCTTAACTCTTCTGTCATCCATCACCATATCATGGATTTGATCAATGATTTCTGGAGTCGTGACCTCCACAGGCCGTCCAGAACGTTCAGCGTCACTTGTGCTCATATGGCCAGTCCAAAAATTTTGAAACCACTTGTAAACTGTTCTAATCGAAGGTGCAGAGTCACCATAATGTTTATCAATCTTCTCTTTAGTCTCCTGAGGCGTTTTACCTTTCATAAAGTAATGTTTAATGACCACACGAAATTCTTTTTCGTCCATTTCTTGAAAATCCCTTGACTTCCTTGATTCACACGAATGCCAAACACAAAGAAATATACCAATATGGCTGACAATGGGTGTGCGTTCATTTAACAGATGCTACTAAGTAAACATGACCTCGATACGCGCAGGTGGTGCCATCTCTCGGACTTTGCACGGACTTTTCAAACCATCCTCGTACTGTATAGTTACGAAAAATTGTTGTTACCATAAAAACTTTTTTTAATCTGATTGCTAATAAAAAGATTTAAAACGAAGATCCATGTTTTTATATAAAGTATTACGAAACAGTATTAGGAAGTACATAGACATTCATAAGAATAAGCAAATAATATTTGCAATAATAGTCCTTTCATTGTATACTTTGTTAATGAACACAATGTGTTTTAGGTTTGGTCGGTTAAGGAAAAGAAACTTACATGGTGCTATGAAGGAGATGACATGGAATGGCTAACCTGGCATCCCATGGCTAATGTGTTAATTTGCGGTTGCCAATCTGGTGAAATCTACATTTGGCAAATACCATCTGGTAACTGCAAAGTTCTACCTTCTCCTGGAAATGTTACATGTACATGTGGAAAAGTCCTTCCAAATGGAAGGCAGCTTCTTACAGGCTATGAGAACGGCCAAATTAGGTTATGGGATATTAAAGAAAGCACAACTTTATGGACCAATACCGATAGTGATGTTGTAAATACTTTAGATATAAATTTAGATGGTTCTTTAGCAATAACAGCTCCAGGGGCTAGAGTAATAAAACTTGCTGATGGTAAAACCATAGGAAATGTAATGGTGGAAGGTGAGACAGAAATCGAAGCTTCCTTATTTAATAACGACCTAGGTGTTATTGTAACAGGCTCTTTATCTGGACAGTTATGTGTATGGCAATTGGGAAAGTTTACTTTACGACATCAAGCTAGAATTGAATGCTCAGTTACCTTATTAAAACGGGGTTCAGGAAGTAAAGTATTTGTGGGTGCTTCAGATGGAGCTGTATATGTATGTGATGTAAAAAGTGGTACTTTAGTAGATGTTTTAACAGGGCATAAGACAGATATTTTAAGTATTTCTACATTTTCGGATGGAAATACAATTCTTACCACTTCAGATGATGGTACAGCTAAAATATTTCAAGTTAAGAATTAAATATCTTAATTGTTATACATATTTACATATTTTTATATTATAGTCTAAGTGCAATACCCGTTTTTCATGTGTGTTTTGGCATCTACATATCATGTCTCAACATTTTAATATTAATTTTGACTACTCCAAAATCTTAGTCAAAAATAAAATGGCTTAAGTGTGTTTATTATCAATTTTAGTTTTTTTACCAAAAATATGTTTTGTTTAGTTTCATTAATATTTGTAGTATGACATGTTTAATTTTTATACCCAATATAAAGTGACCCTTAAGCAAAACTTGGTAATACTTTTGAAGTTATGTCATTATCCTTTTTACATGTTAAGCAGAAGGTTAGGTCACACGCCGACATCCATAGCTATAGAACACATAGCTAAAATAACATATATCCTACCAATACTCAGTTGATAAACAGCACAAACTGCTGTGAATTATTTTGGTGTAAGGTACTATAATTAGTGATGTAATGAAAAAAACGCTCATGTTTTTTTAAAATCGTAGGTTTTCTTTTAGAAAACATAGAGGCTTGGTTTTTTTTCAGAATAACGTTTTTTTTCAAAAAATCGCTAATTAATGCTATATTGTCGAAATTATAGTTTTAATTATAAGGTACGTGGTATGTAAATCAATCATAATAATAATTCTTAATTTAAATAAACATATATTCTAACAAATTAAACACATTTGTTAATAGAACATTAAAATTAACACAAAAATATTCTTAAAAATTAAACGCATTTTTTAACAAAACTGTTAAAGCAGCGCAAAAAAATGCTTAGAATTCTTCATCATCTCCACAGTATGACGTAAAATCTTCAGGACCTTCAGATGTATCAGTGTCATGTAAACTGTAATCAGATGAAGGTGTTGAAGAGGAAAATGAGTCTTCCTCTGTCAAAATCACAATTTACTACCTCCATTGTTTCACATAATGCAGGTGGACGAGTGGACTGCTGGTAACTTCTTTGAAAAGCTACTAGTATTTGGACCCGAGCTTGGACCTGGTAAGTTAGGTGAGGTGTGCCGAATCTTTTATATTTGGAATTTCAGATGCTGAAACAACACTAGAAGTGGCATTTACTTGATTGTCAGTTCAAGTTTTTAATTTTAAATTATGTCTGATGTAAACTAGTTTTGCAGCTCTTTCATTCTTTAATCTGTTACGTTTGAAGTATGCGTATCTCCGTAGTACTAAAGCTTCTTTCACAAGAAGCTGAAGTGGCCGGCAATTGCAAAATTTAAAGGCTAGTTTTGACAGCTCAGTACTATTACACAATCCTTTCCACCAAGCAGTAGGAGATATATCGATGCAGCCACCCACAAAAACGGCTTGCTAAAAACTCAGTTTTTGCCTGAAAATCTGCAAGGTCGTTTAAAATAATTTTTTCATCGACATCCGGACATCTTTTAGCTGTTTCAAAAATCTGTTCAACAGATCAGTCTAAAATAAAAAGTTTGATAAAAAGCAGAAAAAATATACCTATTTACCAATTTTACCTGTTCAGAGGGAGTAAGGTCTGATCCTTGATGGATGGGTCTAGCAAATTACAGATTCTATGGACATCACTTACAGCAAAGATTTTTCTATCATTAATAATCTCTTTGCTTTTACTTCCTCCTGTTTCAGCAGAGGGCACAGTGGTAAAACTTTTGAAAATGTTCTTCTAGCTGCTTGAATACACGAATTACTAGGGATATACGTGATTTGTCTGCTTCAAAAATTTAATTGCTGTTGCAATGGGTTTTAATAATAATAAAAAGCCATCCACTTTGTCCCAAAATGTGTCATCCAGAGCATTTTTTTTCAGTGTGGGGTGTTTTTTAAGCAGCTCTTGTAAACTTTCTTCTATAGCAAGAGACATAATCGCTTGCCTATTTGTCTGTATGCTTTCAAAACAATATACAACAGATCCCCATCTTGTTACGACAGGTAATTTAACGAAAGAGCATCTTTGTTTTGTTTTTCTTTAAATGCTGCGAGCAGAAGATGACTGTCTTATTGTTTTGATTAGAGATACAACTTGTGTAAGGAGATCTGTAAAGTCGGCAGCTTCTTTAAATCACTGAAAATAAGATCTAAAGAGTGAGCAAAACAACCATAGGTAAAGAGATTTAAATTTCCTTTTTCTGTTTCTGCCTTTAAAATAGCCCAAGCAGCTTTCATGTTGGCTGCATTGTCTGTTACAACTCCAAAGACTTTTTGGGGCCCAATTATATTGATAACCTCCTGTATTTCTTTAGCTATATATTCAGCCTTATGTGATTCTCTTCCAGTAGCTAGAATTTTATATAATATGGGAGTAGGGGTAGTAACAACAAAGTTAATGATAGATTCATTGCGGATGTTGCTCCAACCATCACACATTAGGCCGACTGAATCGGCTTGAGCAATTTGTTCTTCAACATAGGCATGAACATTTTTATATTCCTGGTCAAGTAATGGAACAGATATCTGATAAGCGAAGGTAATTTGAATGCTGGTCTCACAAAGTTAAAACATTGCTGCCAATAAGTGTTTTCAACTATTGACATAGGAGTGCCACTAGCATAGATGGCTCTAGACAGCAGCTCATTAGCTTTTAATTCATCTGCTGTACTTATTTTATCGACAAAGGATAAAATTGGTTTTTTCTTCTGATTCTGTCTGTCATTTTTTAATGTTGACGGAGCTTTAGAACTAAAAAAAAACGCCTAATCAATAATTTTTTAATTAAAAATAGGACTTTTTCTGGTAAACTCCCAAAAAAGACATTATATGATTTGTTTTTATTATTATAAGCACTGAACCGTTTTGCAAAAATAAAAATAGATCAAAAATTACAAAACAGAAAGCTAGTTTAGAAATTTGAATCCCAATATTCTTCAAATATGGTTAATTTCGCTGAACATTAGATTCATAATTTGTTATTTATGCAGATGAATGAAAATTTTAAAGTTAATATTTGGCAAAAACTAAATCAAATTCACACTATGAACTAGTTCAATGCACATGGGCGTAGAGAGATTTTTTTGTTGGGAGAGGGTGGTCATATATTACCCTGCCGAAAATGTTTGAAAAAAATAGGTCTTTTGTTTAAATTTCTACAATATTTTAGGATTTATGTCTCTTGGGAGGGGTAATAACCCTCTTTACTCCCCTATCTACGCCGTGTCATTTCGTAGGCAATTCGAGTTGATATAAAGTAGATCAAAAATAATCTCACCTTGAACCAGGTGTTTTGATAGGTACTTCATTCTCTTATTACTCAAATGTTTACTCTTCACTGACTCTGGACATTTTTGACACTGTCGGATATGAAACGTCATTCGACTGCCACTTTTAGCCATTTCCTTAAACAAAAGTACATAACGCGTGGCAATTTTCCTTTTTTTCGAAGTAATTTCTTTAAATAAGCTTGTAACTGCGGTTTTTTTCCGCCCTGCTCCATCTCGCCGCGGCATGTTTTGCTTTAACTCTGGCCTGCAGAATAAAATAAAAAAACCGTGCAACAATCTACCATCTAAATCCAACACGACTCGGCCAGCTTTTGTATGTTTAACAATTTTATTAAATACTAAACTGAAAAGACAAACTTTTTATAACTTTTCCTTTAATCTTTACCAAATCCAAACCACTAAGTTTTTAAACTCTTATGTATAGGTTTTCAAAATATTCCTGATTTTAAAAGCTTAGTGAAAAAAACCCTAAAATATTTTGAATTTTGCGTTTTTTTGCATAAAAATAAGGATACTATCGCTGTTTAAAAATAAGCACAAAATTAATTAATAACCAACAACTAAGAAAGATAACATTATTTTAACTTATGAAATTTCTTAGTACATAGTTAATTGTTAATTTCGTCCTTAATATTTTTTTATAAACCCAGCATAACAATTGTTCTAGAAAAAGCGAGCAATACTATTTCACCCCATATACTGAACTAACTACTTTGTGCTAACAGCAAAGACGTTTTTTATTTAGACGACGCGACGCCGCGCCGTCCAGGCGTCTTTTTTACTTAGTGCCTGAGTCTTTATGCACTATATCATAATAAACGATAATAATCCTAATACAATACTCTGCTGTAACAAGTACTTACCTTTCTGTTTTGGTATAAAAGAACCGCCGTCAACTAATTAAACTAAACCTTAAAAAATCTTGTGTAAACATGCACACGCATAACTCCAACACAAATAAACAAAACAGAGAAGAACGACCTTCAACATACCGCGCTATGCGCTACCGCGCTGTGGCGCATCGCGATGGCTTTGGCCTGTGATTCCGATCGTTTAAGGGCTCCGTTTCTTAATTTTATCGCTTGCTGTGAAAAAACGTAAAAATGGTTTTTTTTCAAGAAAAAAAAACAGGTTTTTTTTCACGTTTTTTTTTTCAAGTGATAAAAACGGTTTTTTTACATCACTAACTATAATAGACTGGACGAATCATAAGGATGTTGCCTCTACCTAAAGTCAAATCTAGGCTCAAGGAGCATTTTCTGGAGGTAGCTCCTTTTTCTTTGGATGAGATTGACAGAACTGTTCAGCTGCATCGTAATCTGTAATACTTATTCTTGATGCTTTCGTTTTTTTTACCCTTGTTTTTTACGTCTGACAATTTATGAATATATTTCAAATTTTATTTTTACTTTTGCTGGTTGTAAGTTTTATGTTATATTTATACATTTTACTCTATTTTGACTTATGTAATTAAATTGTATGATTTATTGACATTAATAAATAATTTTATCTTATCTTAGAACTCACTCAAAAACACTCACAACAACAAAAGAGTCACTTTAATAAAATACTTGTATCATCACTCCAGACGAAAAGTGACATAAATACCACATCTATTTGTTTTATTAACTTCCAATAATAATTCTTTTTGTAGGATTTGTTTAAGTTTTATACTCAATATAAAGAGACCCTTAAGCAAAACTTAGGTACTCATAATATGTTGGCAGTATTTTTAGTATACTGGATGTTACCCCGAATAATGTGTATGAAGGCTGTGATACAAAGTTAAAACCTTCGAGTATAATCCTACTTAAGGCAGCCTCGCCTCTTGGCCGTGCGAACAAGCGTGCAAGAGAGAAAGAAGAATTTTAACTTTTCTTTCTCCCTTCAATGTGCAGATTGGTCGGCAGGAAGGGACAAGTCAATCAGCAGCCAGAGTAGGGTATATACTTCCGCGGAATAATTAGCACGTTAAAGCTATCAAGAAAGGTTATATACATATTTTTCTTTTACTGACACGCTTGTTTGCACGGCCAAGTGGTAAGGCTGCCTGTAATAGATATATGCTCGAAGCTTAACCCTTGGGTAGATAAAAACCCTTAGGTACACTAGCTTAACATTTCGTCAAATTTTATTTGAGTTTAACGAAGTATTTAAGTAAATTTGGATTATTATTTGTACAAACTAAAAAACGAGTATCTAAAAAAAAGTTGCTGTAATTTAGCTTTGTGCACGCAGAAATGTAGTCTATAAACATGTCATTTTTTTTTCGCAAAATATAGGAAGTGACATAAAAATCCAAATACCAGCTGAAAATAATTATATTTGATTTTTTTAATGATTGTTTAGGAAGACACTCATCGAATTTAGGTGAACAACCAAAAAGTTGACGATACTAACCTCAGTAATGATTGGTTCTATTCTATTATCCAATTATGGCTTTGGCTGCCAACCTTTTTTAATTCCAGCGCCGTATAGCCAACACTCCCTTTCCAGTCATATGCTGCGATGTCGCAACATAAGCCTTCCCGGGCTTTGTCTATGGAAAATCTGGATAATCGGGCTATGTAGCCCTTAGAAATTCTAACTAATTCTCAGCGTAATCGATGAAAGGCACAATTAACTGTGATCTAACCAAGAACTGCTATTGGTATTGCATACAACCAGCTTGCTGTCAGTCTGACGTCTCACACTGCGCGCGCAACCAATCCTCCGCCATAGGAAGATAACCTCGTGCACTACGTACAATGTTAAAACATCAGAAATTAGGCCTCAACCGCTCACAACGCTTAGCCCCAGACGAAAGACGCCTATATTAATTGACGGCGAGTTCCTCTTCGATTTTCACGAGTAAAATACACAGTTTTCCGCGCCACTGCGGTCGATTCCAACGAAAAAGCTAAAGCTTACAAACGCGTGTTCACTAGGTGAAAGTCAAAACGGAAGTCCAATGATTGGTTTTTAATGACAGAACTTGGTGACAAGTTTGACATAAAGTATATGAATAAAAGACGACATAACCAGTCAGCCATACCTGCCTAAAAGGACTAGTAAATACCGATTTCTTTTGTTTATAATTTGATCCACGCCTAAATTCGATAACTGTAAGCAAATATTAAACATTTTATTTCAACAAAGATAACTTATAGAGCGAGAGCTAATAAAAAATTTTGATCAGGTATTTTAGGGCGTAAGAAATTTTTATCAGTACCACTTCAGCACTCGTTGCAACTGTGCATAATGCAATTATTGTAAAACATTTTAGCCAGAAAAAAATAGTCTAGTTGTAATAAAACTTAAATCATTATAAATTTACATATTTTTGAACATAAAAATAAACGTCCAGGACATTTTACTTTGTTTGAAAATATGAGCAGACCACCCTAGGTTTGTATTAAAAAAATGTCAAATTGTATTTTAGTGCCGCTGAAATTTATATGGTATATTTATTGAACATATTTGAAAATACTGATAGAGAGCAAACAAAAAAAACGTTTTTAGTAACCGTCAGACATAAAGGGAGTGCGAATGACAAACGTTACGGGAAGTGGGACCTTTTGTCGTCAATAGCTGGGGACTTGCCATGATTGGCTACTAGGGAGATCACGTAACTTCGTTATTATGTTGCTAACGTGTGTTTGTCAATTAAACTTTTTGGAGCATTTAGACTGGATTTAGTGTTCGACCTACGGTCAGCGCTGACAACGGTCTAACGTTGCTACTTCAATGTAAATGTGTCAAGCTGAGACGGACCCTCGTAAAAGAATCGATTCATATTTATCGGATCACGAATTCGACCATCTTTAGTTTTTATACTTACAGAGGGTGACTATGATACGAATGATACTAGATATCCAGATGATAAATCAAACGTCAAAAAAATTTAGCATGGAGCCCAAGTAGCGAAATATAATTTTAGCCTCATTTTGAAGTGCTGTAACTCTAAGCCAAATTAGTTTTTGGTAAATATTTTTTAAATTTAAATATGTTACTTCTGAGATCAACATAAAACCACCCTTAAATTGAACATTTTTTCGAACTGTATTTCAAAACTTGTGATGCTAGATTTTTAAATGTGATTCTTAAGATAACCTTAAGCAACTTAAAATTGGGACATCCTATTGTTATTTTACAGGAAGTTTTACAAGTACCGTTTAATACTTTCTCTGCTTCCGGAATACAAAAATGTATTAACGTTTTAATTTCGTTTGAATAGTAATAATAAAATGTCCCATATAAAAGTCCCTCAGGGTTATCTCAAAGATAATATATTTAAAATGTATGAAGATTGAACAATCAAAACTTTAAAGATCAAATGCAAGTAAAATTTGTGCCCGTTTTTTGGATACCACAATCTATGGTTATGAAAAAAATGTTTTATTTAAATGTTGTTTCTGTTGACCTGAAAAACAACATATTTTGGTTAAAAATCACATGTTAGGCGTGTTTCCTTATTTAAAGATTTAAAAGGCAGTTGTTAGTTGTGGTTAAAATTTTTCATCTTTATTTCCAAAAATCAATGTAATGCTGATTAAGAATCTTAGGTAAAAAAATTTGAAAATTTAGAATGGAAGATTCAAAATGGCGGATTTTGGCATTTATAAACCTATTTGCCTCAGAGTCAGAATATAAGGGTGTTTAAGGGTGCTAGGTAAAAAATTTGGGAATTAATAATTTTGGGTCAACATTTGTCTCAAATTAAAAATATAAGGAATCGATCACGGATCATTATATATATATATATATATATATATATATATATATATATATATATATATATATATATATATATATATATATATATATATATATAATATATATATATATATATATATATATATATATATATATATATATATATATATATATATATATATATATATATATATATATATATATATATATATATATATATATATATATATATATATATATATATATATATATATATGCGATTTTCTTCAAAACGGTAAGTTTTATCCTAAAATAACCTGAGACTAAAATTGTAGATTATAGAATTATCTATAATAAACGTATCAATATTATTTTTCTTAAAGTCACCGTTCCTGAGATATAATGATTCAAAAAGTTGTGAGCGTCATTGTATGCACATTGTAATGTGGTTTCCCAAGTAGGCTTATGTCGCAGGTCTGTTGTGATTCTGTCTAATTGGAAACTATTGCATAATAACAGATTTTCGCAAGGGTTGGAATGGATAAAAACAAATGGAACAGTAAAAAAAATTATTCGTCCGATTTATAATCTTTAATTACTTCTTCTTGATCTTCTTCTTCTTCTTCTTAATCTCCTTCTTTTTCTTCATTCTGGGTGTAAGGGAATTGCGTCAATAGCGATGTAAGTATCGCATCTTCATCAACTGGTGACCAGATTAGAACTCGCACTGAACAACAAGGAAATCGCACTTGCTGCATTTCTTGACATTGAGGGAGCTTTTGATCGAACCTCCTTCAACTCAATGGCCGCGGCTCTTGCCAGACATAATGTTAACGACACAATTTGTAGGTGGATAAACAACATGTTACTTGGCAGACGAGCGCAAGCAACGTTATTCAGCGAAACAATGGAGGTGTCAGTGGTCAAAGGATGCCCACAGGGAGGGGTTCTATCCCCACTACTGTGGGATATGGTTGTTGACGAACTCCTGGTCGAACTGAATAATAATGGCTTCTATACCCAGGGGTATGCGGATGACATCACTATACTTGTCGTGGGGAAGCATAACAAAACAACCTCGGAGCTTATGCAAAGGGCACTGAGAATTGTGGAGGGATGGTGCAACAAGGAAAACCTTACTGTTAATCCTGGCAAAACTGCGCTAATACCCTTCACTAGACGAAGGAAGCTGGATGATTTAATATCTCCTCACTTCTTCGGTACCACACTCGGCTATGTTCAGGAGGTAAAGTACCTTGGATTAACTCTGGATTCTAAGCTAACCTGGAATCCACATATGCAGAATGTGATTAATAAGGGCAAAATGGCTCTAATGGCTACCAAAAGAGCTGTGGGGAAGAATTGGGGATTTCAGCCACGCATAGTACACTGATTGTACACTGCTGTGGTAAGACCCATGATAACCTACGGTTCAACTATCTGGTGGCCAAAAATAGAACAGAGAAAAGCAGAGCTGGAGTTATCCAAACTCCAGCGACTAGCATGTCTCTGTATAACGGGAGCTATTAGAAGCACTCTTGGTATAATTATTAAGGCGGAGGCGAGGATTGGGGCATACAGGCTGAAATGTAACGGCAACTGGTGCTCTGGGCCTGCCCTAGGACACACCAGAATAACGAGCAGTATCACAAACCCAATATTTGAGATGAGCAGTGATACAATGCCAAAACGGATAAATACACACAGACCATACAAAACCCAGCTTACCTGGGGCGGTAGTGAGCGATCTCCTGGTCAGTCTCGGAATTTGGTTTGGTATACCGATGGATCCAAGACTGACAATGGAGCCGGCGCAGGAATACATGGTATGACCCCCAGGTTTAATGCTTATGCTTCCTGGGGAAATATGTCACTATTTTCCAGGCGGAAATATATGCCATTGAACTTTGTCTGCGAGAGAACTTGAGGAGGAGATATAAGGGCAGGGACATTACTATCTTCTCTGATAGTCAAGCGGCCATAAAAGCTTTGGCATCCCAACAAGTCAACTCAAGGTTGGTTTGGAACTGTCTGCAATGCCTCCTAAACCTGGCTAACCACAACAAAGTTACACTTTCCTGGGTGCCAGGACACAGGGGAATACAGGGCAATGAAAATGCAGACTCCCTGGCCAGGCGAGGCGCGGCAGCAATGTTTGTGGGTCCTGAACCTGTTTTTGGAATACCAAAAGTCTCGGTTCGTGGCTACATGACTCGGTGGATTCAAACACAACATCAGTCATACTGGAACCACATTCCAAGGCAAAATCACAGTAAATCAATGTTGGACTCACCATCGAAAGCATTGACAAGTGAACTACTAAAACTAAATAGGAATCAGATTAGAATAGTGACAGGATTAATAACCGGACACTGCACCCTAAGAAAACATATGCACACTATGGGCATCTATAGAGAAGAACCCATTTGCAGACTATGTGACGAAGAGGAAGAGACAGCCTCTCACATCATATATGAGTGCCCTGCACTTACATACTGGAGAACAAATCAAAACCTCATGGTGGACACTAACCACCAGGAGGCTGGAGACCAGAAAAGAACAGTAAAAGGGCTACTACACCTGTCTAAGGTGTCAAACCTTTTTTAACTGAAACAAATACACAAGAGATACAACAAGCCCTGTAGGCTGCAGTGTCGAGGCGGACAAAACCTCAACTTGTGTATTTACTTTATCAATCAATCAATCAATCAAGTATCGCATGTCTGTTTGTCAGTATCAAACGAATCCTCTGCTGTTGGTGATTCAACATTAGGACACGACCGGCCTTGACAATTCATGCATGCCTGAGAACAAAACAGTCCAACTTTTTTGCAACCACCTTTAGCACTGCATCCCTTTTTACAGTTGCAAAAAATTGTGTTTAGCAGTTTTTCCGACGCAGAAGGGAGTGAAGTCTGATTTAATTCTAATAGTTATACTTATGTATGTTTTATATTTTAAATGTAAGTTACAATTACCGATGGAAAAATATTTTTACTTATATTACAGCTACAGAGATGAACTCGTATTAGAGCGGAAGATGATGACAGGTGATGGTCTCCCATTTTATACCGCATGCCCTTTTAGGGGTTAATAATTAACCCTAAAATGTGAAAGGTAGACGGGTTCTTGGCCGCCGCACGCTTTCCCGTCATAAGGAAAAGCGCTTTTCTTTTTGCGAAGAGTTTTCGTTTTTTTCCGTGTTATTATACTGCCTGCCGTTGTAAGCCGTAATAAGTGATGGCATGCAATTCGCAGCGGTCAAAAGGGCTCAAAGGGTTAAGATAAGAATAAAAAAAATAAATTAAATTTCCGTGTTTTCAAATTGCATGCCAACGTGAAGAATTGAAGTTTTAACTACAAAAACACTCTGGAAAAATTGGCATGCGCCCCTCGTATGACCAACGATAAAAATTTCGGGAAAACTCTGTTAACATTTAGAACCGATTTTCCCTGATTCCAAACTGCATGCCATTAGAAAAATACTTAATTTGTATAATTAACAAATAGTAGGAAATTTGGCATGTACACTAGGATGTCGCAAAGTAGAGGCATGCATGATGAAAGTTGCACAAGATTCTGTGCAAATTTATGTGACTTTTTTTTGCATGCCGTTTTGTATTTCGTTAAAATATATTATTTCAAGTTATTAATGAAAATAGCATGCATGTAGCTACAGCCCAACATAAAAAAATGTGAAAAAATTTAATAAACCTTAATTCCTCAATTGTAACAAAAATTTGAAAAAAATCCGTGACTTTTTCTTGCATGCCGCCGCTTTGTATTGTGTTAGTAAATATTATTGTAAGCTGAAGTAAAAAATGGCATGCATGTAGCTTGATCCAAATTAATTAAATAAATAATAGAATGGGGGTTAGATTTAATATTTTGTGCAACTATTATTTTTATTTATAATGCGATGGTCTTATTCAACATGCATGCCATTTTCGCCATGAACTTATAATAATATTTTTTAATGAAATGCAAAACGGCAAGCAAATTAAAAACACGGAAATGTAACCAATATTTTGTGCAACTATTATTATTTACAATGCGATGGTCTTATCCAACATGCATGCCATTTTCGCCATTAACTTAGAATAATATTTTTTAATGAAATACAAAATGGCATGCAAATTAAAAACACGGAAATATTTTAAATATTTTGTGCAACTTTTATTATTTATAATACGATGGTCTTATTTAACATGCATGTCATTCTCGCCATAAACTTAGAATAATATTTTTTTATAAAATACATAACGGCATGCAAATTAAAAACACGGAAATGTTACCAATATTTTGTGCAACTATTATTATTTATAATGCGATGATCTTATTTAACATGCATGCCATTTTCGCCATAAACTTAGAATAATATTTTTTATGAAATACAAAACGGCATGTAAATTAAAAACATGGAAATATTTCGAATATTTTGTGCAACTTTTATTATTATTTATAATGCGATGGTCTTATTCAACATGCATGTCATTTTCGCCATAAACTTAGAATAGTATTTTTTAATGAAATACAAAACGGCATGCAAATTAAAAACATGGAAATGTTTCGAATATTTTGTGCAATTTTATTATTACTAAAAAATGCAATGGTCTTATTCAACATGCATGCCATTTTAGCTATAAACTTAGAATAATATTTTTTAATAAAATACAAAACGGCATGCAAGTTAAAAACACGAAAATGTTACCAATATTTTATGCAACTTTTATTATTATTTATAATACGATGGTCTTATTCAACATGCATGCCATTTGCATTAGAAAATGATTTGGTTATAAAATTAATATTTATACTTTTTATTAGGGGTAGTTTGAGATCACGGAGAATTTGTACTAAATGTTAACAGAGTTTTTCCGAAACTTTTTATCGTTGGTCATACAAGGGGCGCATGCCAATTTTTCCAGGGTGTTTTTGTGATTAAAACTTCAATTCTTTACGTTGGCATGCAATTTGAAAACACGGAAATTCGATTTAATTTTTTTATTCTTATCATAGCCCTTTTGACCGCTGCGAATTGCATGCCATCCATTATTACAGCTTTAATTTGTTTGTACTTCCTTATGCTACAAGGGCAGGCAGTAAACGTACGGAAAAACACGAAAATTCTTCGCAAAAAAAAGCGCTTTTCCTTATGACGGTAAAGCGGGCGGCGGCCAAGAACCCGTCTACCTTTCACATTTTAAGGTTAATTATCAACCGTTAAAAGGGCATGCGGTATAAAATGAGAGACCATCACCTGTCATCATTTCCCGATCTATATATACGTGACGTACTTATGCATACAATGACGCTTACAACTTTTTGAATCGTTATATCTCAGAAACGATGAATTTTAGGAAAAAATTATTAATATCTTTTTTATAGATAATTTTATAATTTACAATTCTTGTAAAAAGTAATTTTACGATAAAACTTTTACCGTTTTGAAGAAAATCGCGAAAAAAGATTTTTTTGACCTTTGACCTCGAGTCAATTCTTTTCCACGTACCGAAACGATGGGGAATTTTGAAATGTTATTTTTAATTATGTTTTAAACAATTTTACTCACTTTCAGTGTCTCGTCGTCTAGAACGATTTTTTTTTAAATTTGAGTATATTGTTTCTTAGATCAGTAGGAACATCTTTTGGATGGAACATGTTTGTGTAGGCCTATAGGGTGGCCCAAAAAATCATTAAGAAATTTAAGCTTAACTGTTTATTAATTCCAATATAAACGCATAAAAAGAGTGAAATTTCGTCCACATCCAACAGAATAGTATTTTATATACTTGGTTAAAGTTAAGATAATTTGATTTAAGATTTAACACATACAGGGTGGTCCAGTATCGAATAAATAATATGGATTATGCCAACTAAAATGTTAATATCGTGATATACGAGTACTTGTATAAATTTTCAGAATTTATACATTTCTGACAGTTTATTAAGGTAAATTTCAGTTAAAATATTTTGGTTTATCGTCCCAAATATACAGGGATATTTGGAATTAAATATTTTTTGTTGGTTTGTTCCCACAAAATAGTTTGTGACATATAAAGGGGTACATAGTTTTAAAATCTGCACATTTTTCTGGCATTTTTTAACAGAGGTATAATAAAATTAAGCTACCCATAACTAAAATAATTTTTGTGTACACCTACAGGGTGAAGTATCTAGGAGGTTTCATTCACCATGTCTCCTGGATTTACCTATATTTTTAGGATAAGTCATTTTAAAATTGTTTTCCACGCAAAAAATTGCTGGTGTAAAATTACTTATTAATAATTTATTATTGTTCATTTAATTATTTATTAATTAATTTAATTATTGGTTTACAACTTCAAAAACGCAAAATTAGTTCGCTTTTTGACTTGGAGCACAAGGAACTGGCAGAAAAGTAAAAAATTTAAAGATATATACAAATATATCATGAAATTAACATATTACTTGGCATAAACATATTTATTTCTTCGATACTGGAGCACTCTGTATGTGTAAAATAGCAAATCACATTTTTTATGTCTAAGCAAGTATGTAAAACATTTTTTTGCTGGATTTAGATGATAAGGCAGACTTTTTAGGCGTTTAAATTACTATTATGGAGCAAGGAAGCTTTAGCTTCTCAGTGATTTTTTGAGCCACCCTGTAGGCTCGCACAGGAATGTCATATTTAAAAGATGTTTCTATTGACCCAAAGAATAACATACTAAAATTATTTCAAAATCGTTCGAGAGCTAGAATCCCATGTTATGTGTGCTATATCATTTATGTACCTTTGAATGCCTAGATTGACTGGAGTAGCAGATATAAATCCACTTAATATAGATACATACTGAAATTTGGTTTCGGTGAACTTTAGCTCCAGTTTTAAACAGCAATATTTTGATATATTTTTTTTTCAGTTATTTGTTACACCATTATAAAACACATAGGGCCTGAAAAAATTAATTTTTCACTCATATTAACACAAAATAAAATAATTTCTTTATTTCCCATATAAAATATACTAAAGTAATATGGCTGACCAACTCGAAAAAAGTGAGAAAAAATACCTACAAAAAGAGATGATACGATGTCATTTTGTTTAGGATTTCCTCCTTAAAAAAGCAATGTTGCCAGATGTTTTCTAATAATTTGTTATTATTGAAGGTTGTTTTTTTCCCATTTACCAGAAATGAAGTTTTTTTTATAGAAACAACAAATCAGAACTAACCAACAACAACTTTCAAACTATTACCTAGTTTTGGTTAGTTGTCGTTAGGTTTTCCTCTTTAAATTGTAAAATTTCTTTATCATAAATGCGCCGTCGAACAATTTTTTTTGATCCGACAACGTCGCAAATTCTGGCCTTTTACTTAACCTAAAAACATAGTATTTTTTCGACTTTTAATTTCATTTTTCTCTGCAAAAATGCATTTTTTCGGATTTTTTCTTTTGGAAATCTACTAAACAAAATGTGTTCTTTTTATCTGTAATATTTATTTTTTTCAAATCGAATGGAGCTAAACTACACCGGACCCCTGAAATTTAAAGACAATAATTTTGCTAAAGTTATTGATATAATTATTTTCCATTACATCTTTTTGTTTTCGTATAATATATCCGTAATAGTTTTATTCCGACCCTGCCGTTTAATTTTAAACTTCTTATATTGATGTCCTTGCTATGTATGTCCTTTACTTTCGTCATAGAGTTGTAAGAGACATAAATAACTTTGGGTTAAAAGGGACAACGTGCAAAATAAAAACAGGCGCTACCGTTCAATATGCGTAATGAAAGGATAGTTGTGACCCAGACCGGCAAAAAGAAAATCAATTATCCGCGAAAGAGCAAAACATGCTGAAAATAGAACATGTAGACATAGAACCGATTAAGCTATTACAATTTAATTGTAGAAGCAGGCTTTATTGATGGCTTTTCGCAAGGTATGTACATAGAAATGATTCAATCAATGTCTGAATAGCATGAACCCTGTATGTTTAATTTTTTTTAAATATATTGTTGTTACATAAAGGGTAGTTGTGCAATAGCTTCATGATAAGTGGTAAACCTATTAGTAAATAAAAGGTAATGGTTATTAAAAAAAAAGAACATTAAAATTAAAAGCTTTTTAAATAGAGTCAAAGGCTGATATCTTTATTTTCTAAAATGCATTTCAGGTTTTGCCGGCAAACTGTTAATATTCTTTTTAAAATATAATTTAAAAATTGTCTATATTGTTATGTTTTTATACATAATTTTTACTGATTGTGAGTTAATAATAGACACGCACAACAAAGCGTGTGTAAACAAATGAAATACACAAACATCACTAAATCGGTATTGTACCAACAAAATAAAACCTGACTAACTAGTGATAAACACACAGTACAAACAACCTTGTAGTCAATATTTATTCGCACAAGTTGTCCAGGGTGGGCAATTTATTAGGGTCCTATACAAACTGCAGACTTTTGAGAAAAAAAGTTCGGACAAAAGTTTCTTGAAATAATTTATGCTTTTAATTAATTCCACTTTCACATATACAGGGTGTTCATTGTGTTGGCCACCATTTCCTTATTTTAAGTGGGACACCCTATATATTATTATATATTTAGGTAGCGCCTCCAAAAGACGAGTTAAACGATATATAACAATATGGGTCTGTGTCGCGACGTTTCGGATTTATTGAAGTTTTTCTTTAATTTTTGACCTATTTTTAAAATAATACAAATACGTAAATATTCATTTTTTTTTTAAATTTGTTCACGTAAAGAGAATTACAAAAGCCTATTTTATCTATATTAGCTGGCATTTTTTTTTATTTTAAAAATGTTACAGTGTTGCAATGTTCTGTCTATCGTAAAATTTCTTGAGTTTTTTAAATGCAACCCCCTGTATATAATATTAAATCTATACAAAGAATTAAAAAACCTTTTCAACGATGTATAACAACATGGGTCTGCGAGTCACCGTTTCGGACTTATGGATGAAAAATAATATTTTTCTTTTTCCAGACACACTACATTCTGTATGCTTTAAATTATAAATTTATTTAGGATATTTGGTAAACTCATCTTAAACCAAATTTATTGTATTGATTCATAATATTAAGTATACAGGATGTAGTGTGGTTGGAAAAAGAAAAATATGGTTTTTCCTGAAGACAATCATCCATAAGTTTGAAGCGGTGACTCGCAGACCCATGTTGTTATACATCGTTAAAAAGGTCTTTTTATTCTTTATATAAATTTGGTATTATATACAGGGGGCTGCATTTAAAAAACTCAAGAATTTTTACGATAGACAAAACATGGCAACACTGTAACATTTTTAAAATTAAAAAAAAAATTGCCAGCTAATATAGATAAAATGGCCTTTTGTAATTCTCTTTACGTGAATAATTAAAAAAATATTTACCGTATTTGTATTAAATTAAAAATAGGTCACGAATTAAAGAAAAACTGTAATAAATCCGAAACGTCGCGACACAGACCCATACTATTATAAATCGTTGAACTTGTCTTTGGAGGCGCTATCGAAATATATAATAATATATGGGGTGTCCCATTTAAAATAAGGAAGTGAATACCGGTTGCCAACACAATGAACATCCTGTATATGTGAAAGTAGAATTAATTAAAAGCATAAATTATTCCAAGAAACTTTTGTCCGAACTTTTTTTCTCAAAAGTCTGCAGTTTCTGAGAAAATGTATAGGACCCTAATAAAATGCCCACCCTGTACATTTATAACACTCAACTTCCTTTAGTTGACACTAAAAAAAAATAAATGAATAAATACCAATGTTGGTGCAACTATAAAATTACAAAGATTCATTTTGGGTTATATTAAGCTTAAAAACCAAAATTATTTTTCTAACCTTATTGTAAACATCGGATGCTGGCGCTTCAAAAACAACCCTAATTGGGTTAAAGGTTAAAGGGTAACTTACGTCGCCACCGTCATCCATGAAGGTCTAAGTGACATTTCTAAATACCTGTACCATAGAAAACAATGTTATAAAATTTTTCATTTTCTTGTATTTAATTAAAAATGCCAGTTTTAATAAATTTAAATTTTTTACCTTGCTTTTGAATTCTTTTTTTTTTTTAAATTTTAGTTACTCTAAGACCTTTTATATGATATGACAGTTTCTAAAATACTGTGGTGGCTCAATAAGATGTTAATCACACATGAAGTCTAAAAAATTACAAAGATCCGAAAGCTATAGGATTTTTAAGGGTGCTAAAATATACTTTTTCTTTTTCACATTTTTGTTTGGCCAAGAGAAATTATAGCCTCGATTTATTATTTTGTCAATATAACTATTTTTTAAATAAAAGTTCTTTTATTTTTTGTACAAAAATATACTTTAGATCGATATTAATAGAATGTACTCTTTTTGAGTTAATACGTTAAAGTGAAGTCACCTTAGCCCATAAAATGTTAAAACCTCGGCACCCACCGACTGTGTATAAAATTTAAAATAAACTTTTGAATTCAATAGTTAATATCCTCTATAAAAATATTCACCCCTTAACGTACACTAAAAATTAAAAATTTTGGTATTCGTCGTCAACTTCGTCAATTCGTATCAATGGAGAAGAGTTGCAGGAACTATTACCACTGCAATATATACAAGCAACGGAGCAATTTAAGACACTTTTTCGACATCCGCAAGCAGTTCCACATCCAGATTTTTAGGTACAAAAGAGCATTTGAAGCAAATTTTCAGGAGCTGATGGTTTATTCATTGGTATAGGCTTTATGAGGCCAGAATCGAATTTTCACCCCCATTTCTCTGGAGAAATAACATGGCCTAACCACATTTGTACTTGTAAATAGACTCGTTTCAGGTGTTAAGCAGAATCTACGGTTGGAGATAGACTTGCCAGTTGTACACAACTGTTTTTAGCAGTCGCTTTCATAAATATATTTTATCTCAATTCATCTAAATCTTTAATATTTTTTGCAGAGTACAAAGCTAAAATGCATTTTAAGCCAGCGTCAACAATTATTTCTTTATTTTCTTCAACACTTTTAAATATTTTTGCAGCGTAACCTGCTCTTAAAGTTTTTTCATCGGAAACATAATTGTTTAATTTGCCCTTCAATTCCTGCATAGAAAATTGGCTGTCATCATTTTCTTCTATATATGTGTAAATTTGGTCCATCGCTTCATCAACTTTTGATATTTGTGGGTGTACTTTCTTCTCTGTGTCACTTGCTTTTATTAAATTTTTTGAAGAGGTGAAACAATAATTATAATATTTAGCTTCAAGAGCTGATAAATCCATGATACCTGAAACTGTCTTGAGGATTTCTCTGCAATTATTATCTTTAAATTTTACGACGATCTGCATGACAGTATTTTAAAAATTCGTATTGGTTACTGTTAATATTTGCTTGCACTGATTTTTTTTCTTTTCTTTGCTGATGTCAGCATCTTTAGCACAAAAAAGCACTATTTTTTTTCAGTCAAAATTTGTTGAAACACGTGTTCTTTTTTTTTTGTGGAGAAGCTGTAGCATGCACTTTCTGTTTATTAATATACGCTTGGATGTATTTTTTGTTGATATATTTAGCTCTACACGTTGAATGAGCAAAAACGAAGTCATCATTATAATCATTAAATAATCCATCTTGCCTCTTAGTAAAAGCATTTTTGTAAATTCAGTACACCTCTTGTTATTTTAATTACTTGTCCTTATGATTTATCAGATTTAGAAACAGCCAAATTTGTCACAAAGGTAACAACTTATATTTTTATTATTTTTGGAAGAATTCATCTGTGATTATAAACTGTAATAAATAAAATATTAAAATAATAATTTAGATTTATATTTTTAAAAAATCATGAGTGAATAATAAATAAAAAAAATTAAAAAATATGCCGGTTAAGATCTATTGTAATAATGCTGTTCTTATATATTGAATTTAAAAAAAAATATGCGTATAAATATTAAAAGCATAATTAAATTTTTTCATTGATGAAAGATAAAGGTTATAGTTTTATATTATCACAAATTTAATAATTTTTGAATACATTTTTTCTTCAAAAAAAAAAAATAATAATAATAAAAAATAAAATAAAATAAATAAACACAAAATAGTAACATACTTACGGGTAGAAGATAACTCTGTAAGAACAACACCGATACGTCACGGTCTCATATGGCAAACTCGTATAAAACCGTGAGGTATTGGTGTTGTTCTAACAGCGTTCGATCTCTACTTCTCCTAGCTATCCCTAGCATATAAGTCTTGAATTCAGCCGAAACATCTGGCGCGCGACCCTTCACTCTTCTTTTTGCACCTGTCCCTTAGATATTTGACCATTTTGTCACCGTACCGTGTACCTGTTACGCTATTACGTCTAGTAGAATGTTTATTCATTTTATTTATTAATTTAAAATAAAAAACGTAAATTATTTAAGCAAATAAAAACCATTTACTCAAACATTCAATGCAATTGTCTATACATACTTAAAAAATAAAAAGCAACTAATTTTATTGGGTAAACTTTGTTCAGTAGAATATAAAAAATAATATTTTACTGGATATATATTTATTTTTTGACAGTCCCTGAGTTCCTAGGTAGGTGACTCCGCTATTAAAAAGATGTGTAAAAATTATGTTATAAGCAGGGCCGGATTTAACCTTAGCGCCGCCCCTGGGCACTTAAGAAAATGCCGCCCTCTCACCGAAATTTTACATAAAATTAAAGTTTTAATATACAATTTTTGAAGTGAAACTTTTTTATCGACGTGTAAAAGAAAATTTATAGCAATGTTAAAAAAATCGTGTCACTTTTCTTGTTACGCTTGACTGTCACGGCTGCCGTGGGCGAGTGTGGGGTGAGCGCACTCGATGTCGCTGTGAATGTGTTAGTCCGTCCCTTAGACTCCTGCCTCAATTTGAGCCTACTAAATTACCTCATTTTAACCCTTTTAACATTAAAAGGGCTTCACCAAACTTAGATTTTCTATATAGCGGAGTCACCTTAGGTTATTACTTTGGAACCCAGCGACTGTGTATAAAATTTAAAATAAACTATTGAACTTAATAGTTAATATCCTCTATAAAAATGTTTACCCCTCAAAAATTGCCGCTTTTTCCCTGGAGGGGAATGCCACCCCTTCTCGGGGGTGGAATTTTTTTTATCAAAAATAAGTACGGAAGTGGATAGATTGACTAATTCTAAGCAACTTTTGTTTTATAAAGTTTTTCCGAAAGGCATTACTTTTCGAGTTATTCGGAATTGAATATGTTAATTTTTCAACTAAAAAAACACGTTTTCAGACGGTTTTTCGCAAATAACTCGAAAAGTAAGCATTTTATCGAAAATATCATTCTTACCAAAAATGTAGCTTAAAAAAAATACCAAAAATGGTGGGTTTATGATGTCCATGGACTTAATACAAACGGAGTTATAGCCTGTTGAAGGTTGGTTCTTATTCGTCAAATGCCAACATTAAAAGTTTTAACGTAATATAACCAAAAAACGATACATTTTTTGGGAAAAGCTCATAACACCTTTTTTGAAGTACTTAAAAAAACCTTTATTATTGTTTCTTACAAAAGTCTTTAGCACTAAAATTAGGCGAGTTATTGCCAAAATAAAGTTGATCTCTATATGTTTTTATGAAAAAATGTGCAAATCACCCCCTAATTACCACCCTAATTGAAAATAATCTTTGTCACTTCACAATTTACTTTATTTTTTTATTTGTAATATGCTCAGGAAGTTTGACCGACTTAAAGAGCATATTTTTGAAAAAAAATTAGCTTAACGTGAAAGAGACATTTTTGTATTTTTGAAATAAATAGCTTTTTCTTCAAAATATCTCAAAAACTCTTAATGATACGTAAACAAAAACAAAACGAAAATTTTTGATAAAGAAAAACCTACAATTTTGTATTCTACAAAATTTTACGCATCATTAAGGGTTTTTGAGTTATTTTAAAGAAAAGGCTATTTTTTTCTAAATTAAAAAAATGTCTTTTTTACTTTAAGCTCAATTTTTTTAAAAAATATGCACTTTAAACCAGTCAAACTTCCTAAGCATATTACAAATACATAAAAAAAGTAAATTGTAAGGCGACAAAGATTATTTTCAATTGGGGTGGTAATTAGGAGACGATTTTGACATTTTTTTCATCCAAAAAAAATAGAGATCAACTTTATTTTGGCCATAACTCGCTTACTTTTAGCGCTAGAGACTTTTATAAAAATCAAAAATAAAGGTCTTTTTAAGTACTTCAAAAAATATATTATGAGCTTTTCCAGAAAAATGTATCGTTTTTTGGTTATATTACGTTGAAACTTTAAATGTTTGCATTTGACGAATAAGAACCAACCTTCGAAAACGTTTTTTTTGGTTGAAAAATTGACATTTTCAATTGCGAATAACTCGAAAAGTAATGCCTTTCGGAAAAAACTTTATAAAACAATAGTTGCTTAGAATTAGTTAGTCTATCCACTTCCGTACTTATTTTTGATAAAAAAATTCCACCCCCGCGGGTGGCATTCACCTCCAGGGAAAAGCGGCAATTTTTGAGGGGTAAACATTTTTATAGAGGATATAAACTATTAAGTTCAATAGTTTATTTTAAATTTTATACACAGTCGCTGGGTTCCAAAGTAATAATCTAAGGTGACTCCGCTATATAGAAAATCTAAGTTTGGTGAAGATTTTGAAAAATCCCTAAAATAAAATTTTCAAAAATAGGTTTTATGTTAAATAACTTTAAAACAGCTGTACCGAGCGATCTCAAAAACTAATCAGCTCTTTACCTGAAAAAATCCGTCGATCGCCCCCAAACATGTTAAAATTGACTGATTCGTTCGAGAGATATCGTTGTCGAAAAATTTTAAAAAATATATTTTTTATTTGAACCACTTTCAAAAATTCTGGGCAAATTCAGAGGTCTTTTTTGTACAATAACGGCAATTCTTTTTCCCGTTCGTAAAATAGGCTTATGCCAACTTTTACTGAATATAAATACCTGTTGAGAAACAGGTGTCTCTTGTCAGTGTCCAAAAATATTTTTTAAAATGCCCAACTTAACTTTGGACCAAAAAGTATTAATTACTCATTATATTGAGCAGAGAGGTTGACCAGAAAGGGATGTGGCGGAAGAGCTTAACATCCCAAAGAGTACTATTCATTTTATAAAAAAAAAATGGCAGGAAACACACTCCTTTGAGAGAAGAGCTGGAAGTGGTCGCCCCAAACTATCGAATCAAGAACAAGACAATAATTTAGTTAATGTTTTGAGAAACCAACCATTTAAATCTATAGTTACAGCAAAAACGGAAAGCAATTTCCCAGCATCGGCATCGGTTAGAACGGCACGGCGAAGAATAAGGCAAATATCCGAATTGCGCTGCAGCAGCAGGCAGCTTTAAAACCGTTTTTAACAAATGCAAATAAAGAACAAAGGATTGGATTTGCTCTACAATTTTACTTGGAACCTCCAATGTCCTAATAACAATATTTTTCTGGTACAAGTAAGTATACCAACTCCGATCCATCTAAAAATTGATTCAAAATATTCTATTAATTGAATGAAACAAACTAATACACATTTGCCTCGAGGGAATGGAGGATAAAGTGGTGGCACGGATATTTTATTTAATTTTTTTGATCCAATAACTGTACCCATTCTGATCAACCTGAAAATTTAACTAAAAGACAATTTAAACTTCATTTTATTGAAAAATAATAAAATAAGAGCCTCCTCTATATGGGTGTTATATACCTGACAGGACTCTTTAACATTTCTTGATTTTTATGCTACTATGTGTATAGCTCATTGTTTAAATATTTTTATTAACCGATTTAAATAATAATATTAATAATTTATAAAGACAGTTACTTGTTCAAAATGATCTTGAGAAAATTTTAATCATATTTTTAACATAAAAAAATTGTTTATTAGCGTTAATTTTTTTTTAAACGTTTCTTTTATAAGCTATCCACTTTTTCTGGGCTTAAAGCCTTTTTTTATTACAATAATTGTATTTATCTATATGTTTACTACTTTAAAATATATTCAAATTAAAGTTTGAACATTAATTCAACTGAAAAAAAAACATAAAAAAATATTTTTTTGATGGTAAAAATATGATTAAAATTTTCTCAAGATCATTCCAAACGAGTAACTGTCTTTATAAATATTTAATATTATTATTTAAATCGATAAATAATTAAAATATTCAAAGGATGAGATATACAGGATTGCCAAGGCAAGGGCTTGGGAGCCAATTTTAATGTAATAGAGTAGGATAGATATGGTATGACCCCAGATTAAAAAGAGAACGACAACAATTTTTCCTATCATCCCACTTTCAATACAACGACGGTCGACGGTGCCTACAATTCGTTACCGTTAGGATATTGTCGAGAGTGTTGTCATTTCGTAAAATATTTATTAGCAATTTTAGAAATGCTTTAAAAATCATACATTTTATAAAACTTTTCATTAAAAAAAGTTATGCACTTGGCAAAAAAAAGAAATTTGTAAAAAATATTAGTATTTTAGAATGGTTAAAAGATACTTTATTATTTTAATATTTGTTATTTTATCGAGCCAGACAACATAAATAATTTTATTTTTACTGCTTGCAGTGTTGCCAGATGAGATAAAGCAGAAATCGTCAAATACAATGACGAAGAATCGTAAGGAGAGTGGGAGATTACAAATTACTTAATAATATTGTTAAAAAGGATAACACAATGACAATGTTTAATACATTTATTAAACTTAATGTAACTTAACATTTCACCAATTCAAATATTAAAACACTAAATTAACGAGTAGGTAACATAAACTTTAAAACGTTGGTCTAGCGTAATCTAGGCAATAGGCATTATGCTCATTGCTCAGAATCGTTTGAGTCAGTATTATCCTTTTTATCGCTATATAATATGTCACTACTACCTAACTTTCGTATCATGTTGTTATTGATACTTTTTCCAAATAAAATACTTTCGATGGTTTTGACTTATATGTAAAATTTACGATACGAAAGAGGACTGCGTGAAAATGCAAACAAATAAATTGTAAGCCACCTTTACCTGCAATCAACGGGGAATCCCATGTCGTTCTGCTCGATAACCGCTTGTAGGCGACGGGGATTCCCTGGTCGTTTCTTTTGATATGCCATTGTTATCATTTATTACGGGGACGAAGTAAATTAATAATTTAAATGCAATATTTTATTTAAAAATCGTTAGAATTGCTACCCTTTTCGTAAGATCGTTAAATCGGAACCAAAATCGTGTAATCTTACGAATAATCGTGAGATCTGGCATCACTGAGTGAGTGTGTGTGTGTGTGTGTTCTTGGGTCGGTAGAAAGGGAATCAGCCGCTACACGTTTTCTGTCTGTCTTTATCTCCCTCAAGTCTTTGCCTATTAAATTGACATCTTCTTTTATCGCACTGAAAATCTCCGCACCTAAGAAATTTGTTAAGCGTCCTGCCAGGTATATAACACTCAGATAGAGGAAGCACTTAGAGACAAAATAGAGTTTAAATTTTGATTTAGCTAAGGTTCCAAGTGGACCGAAATGGGTAGAGTTATTGTACCAAAAGAAATGAAATAAAATATTTGTGCTTCAAGGCACATGTAAATTAGTTTGTGTCATTTAGCAAATAGAACATTTTGAACCAATTTTTAGATGAACCGGTGTTGGTATACTTACTTGTACCAAAAAATATTATTAGCAAAATTTATAACTTACTTTATTAAAAATGTGTTTACAATCTTTTTTCATACACCTTATTAAAAAGCATATTTTTTGTTTAATACATATTTTATAATTCTTTAAGTTTTTGAGATGGTTGCGTGTTTATTTTAAATTTAAATCGTTAATATCTCAAAAACTAAAAGGGCTACTAAAAATTTTATATAAAAAAATGACGAAGTGTTATTAGATCATTAATTATATTTATATACCGGTTTTCCTAAGATCAATAGTTTTTGAATTATATTAAAAAAAAAATCACGATTTTTCTTAGGTAAAAAAAAATGCAATTTAAACCCGCTGAGCTGAGGCAGCAGTACGGCTTTGAATAGTAATATAAAAAAAAATGTTTCATGCATATCTCTTATTGGCTTGCTTTTTTGCGGTGGCCTCCCGACTACAAATTAAACGATTTAAATATACATTTTAAAAAACATACATTCTTGTTTTGGTGTTAATCAAATTAAAAGTTATTTATAGCGCCATGTGTTTCTTGTAACATGCATTAATTATTTATCTTTAATAATTACCCAAACAGCTATTTAGAAATAATATTTACAAAGAGAATTATCTGTATGAGAATGACTTTTTTTAGATTTTTTAAGAATTATTTTCTATAAATATATTTGGGTTAATACTTGACTTAAAACTACTTTTTAACAAAGTATAGTATCTTACATTTTCTACATGAAACATTAGAAGAAAATGATAAATCAGAAATCAGTCGTATGAACCTTTTTCTTTCTATATTTGTTTGGGAATTGTAACTATTACGTTAGCTTAGTTTTTAAAGATACAAATTTACATATTTTTGTAGTAAATACAACTAATTCAAATAAAATAAAATGAAGGAAATGAGAGAAATAAAGTGAAATAAAATGGAATGAAATAATAAAAAAGAAAGAATTGAAAGAAATAAAATGGAATGGACTAAGGTGAAATCATGGTTTATTGGTTATACACCATGGTGCGCGGTAAGGCCTATGATAACATACGCCTCACTGGTATGGTGGACAAAAATGCCACAAAGAACTGCTGTTACAGAACTGGCCAAGGTACAGAGATTTGCTTGGTTAGCTATAACAGGAGCAATTAAAACAACCCCAACAGCAGCCATGGAGTGTCTCTTAGACCTTCCACCACTTAACATTGTAGTGATGGAAGAGGCAAGAATAAGCTACTTTCGACTGCAACAGAAACCAACTGGTGTCTACGCTAGTTTGGGACACAACAACATAAAAAGTCAGGTTACAACAGAGTAACTCTCTTGTCGGTACCAGGACATTCGGGGATAGAAGGCAACGAAAAAGCGGATGAGCTAGCGAGACAGGGATCATCCTCAGCATACTTTGGGCCAGAACCTGCCCTTGGAGTGACTAAAACCACAGTACGAGGGCAAACCAGGGAATGGATCTGAAACAAACACGAGGAATACTGGGGAAACCTCAGTAGAATTAGACATGGCAAAAGCTTCATAAGAGGCCCATCTAAAAGAACGAAGGAAGAACTACTTAGACAAAGTAGGAAAAGACTTCGCATAACAGAAAGCCCAAGAGGCTGCGATGCCTCCGGTAGTTAATCAAGACGATTCCCAGGGAAGAAGAAAAAAAGAAGAAGGTGAAATCAAATAAAATGAAATTTGTTTATTAATTATATGACTGATAAACACTTTTGACGTCGTTAATTTGGTTTTATTTAAATAAGCATTTCGCTGTTGGCGTACAAATAAAAAATGTAGGTTAGACTTTGTTCTCATCGTTAGTAGGATATGTGGTTACGGGGTTAATTTGTTTTTTAATGATAAAAGTAATCAGTTTTAAAAAATACATATTAAAGTTCATTCTATTGTATTCAGAAAATTTTTTTTTTTTAAATAAAAATGTAATAGCTGATCGGTCAAGTCGATGGGCCTTGTACGTTCAAGCCCATAAAGGTGGCTTGGTGGTTCATTGCATCTTATGAACGGAATCGGAAACACAATTAAAACAAAAATATTTTTTTTCGCAGCAAGTTTTGCTACTTTAAAAGTAACAGAGGACAGATTTAGGTTTTTCTGAAAATAACTAGACAGAAAAACTAGATACGTAGACGTTTATAAAGGACCCCGCACAAATCAAATGGATTTTGGATTTCTGCCAATTTACCTGAAATTTTGGGGAAAAGTAGTTCAAAGTGTGCTGAATAAAAGTCTCCATGGGCTCGAACGATTTCTATGGATAGTTTTCGCGCTAGGCTCTCGTGAATCCTCTGATGTGACATATAGAAAAAACGTGACTAAAGGATCTACAGAGGGGGTACACATGCACTTGTGAGATATTGAAATCGAATTTAGTCATTCAGGAAGTTTGCTGATTAGTTAAGCGATATTCCCAATTCATTATTATACAGGGTGATTTACGTTGAGTGTCCTAGTAAAAGTTCTGGAGAACCAAAAAAAAATTAACTTTTTGAAAGTTGGTACACGGTCGTAACAGGTGATAAGCTACATTTTAAAAATAATTTGGCAAGTGCAGCGTTGCCAGATCTAACCGAAGGCAATGGCAACATTGTAGTTTTAAATAGAACACCCTATTTTTTATCGCATATTCGGATTTTACACAAAATTCTAAGTAATTGTTGTTAACTTCTTCCTATAGCTACTTATATTTTACCGCTTTTGAGAAAATAATTAATCACTATTTTTTTTAAGGAACATATCATGTCAAAAAGGTTTAATATTTACGGGCCTAATCGAGCTGGATACTAAAATTTTTGTTTTGGGTTAGAAAATGCATTTATTTAAAAGATCTACATGCATTTATAGCAATATATATATATTTTTTTAATAGACCAGTAGTTTACCTACAAAATGTCTATACATGTTTTTATACCCATCTGCCACCGTCTTTTAAATACAAACTAATTTTAATTTTTTCCCTGTTTTTAAATATCATCCACAGTAAACCACTGGCTTAATTTACAATTTACCTAGGTACGCCATGGAAGTTTTTATTTTAAATTGTCTTGCTAACCACAACTAACCACAACTATTTGACATATAAGTTTATATTTTGTTTAATTAATAAGGATTAAATGCTTAAAAAATTAAAATTTGCTTGTATTTAAAAAACGGTGGCAGGTGGGTATAGAAAGATGTATAAATATTTTGTAGGTAAATTATTGGTCTATTCGAAAATGGGATAAAATACAGTATATTGTATTTGAAAAAAAGAGTTTTAATCATTATTTAATATCGGTAAAAGTGCAAATTTTTTGGGACTCCCTGTAGGATATATTGCTATAAATGCATGTAGATCTTTTAAATAAATGCATTGTCTAAACCAAAAAAAATCTAGGGTGCAGCTCGGTTAGGCACGTAAATATTAAACCTTTTTGACATGATGATGTTCCTTAAAAAAATGATGATTAATTATTTTCTCAAAAGCGGTAAAATATAGATATAGAAAGATGTTAACAACTTAGAATTTTGTGTAGAATCCGAATATTCAATAAAAAATAGGATGTTCTATTTAAAATTACAATGTTGCCATTGGTTTCGGTTAGATCTGGCAACTCTGCACTTGCCAAAATATTTTTTAAATGTAGCTTATCACCTGTTATGGCTGTGTGCTAACTTTCAAAAAGTTCTTTTTTTTTTGGTTCTCCAGATTTTTTAATAGGACACGCAACGTGAATCACCCTGTATAATAAAGAATTGGGAAATATCGCTTAACTAATCAGCAAACTTCCTGAACGCCTAAATTCGATTTTAACATCTCACAAGTGCATGTGTACCCCTCTGTAGATCCTTTAGTCACGTTTTTTCTATATGTAATAGCAGATGATTCACGAGAGCGTAGCGCGAAAACTATCCATAGAAATCTTTCGAGCCCATGGAGACTTTTGTTCAGCACACTTTAAACTACTTTCCCCCAAAATTTTAGGTAATTTGACAGAAATCCAATTTCCATTTGATTTTTGCGGGGTCCTTGACAGTGGGAGGTGGGTTAACCAAAACTTTAAACCTTGATTTTTTGGCTTAATAATAAAAATCTAAAGAAACACTTCGACCCACTTGGATGCACATTCCCCTGATTTTAAATAGGGACAAAGGATCTTGCGACTTCTCATTTTAAAGAGCTTATTGAGTACTATCTAGTCCTTAAATTTCATGCCAAAATTATCATCGATAACGAAATGACTGCTCGAATAGTAAACGAGTCCTAAAAAAAATTAACCTAAATAGTTATTCTTATTAGGCAGGAGTGTAAGCAATGATTTTTACTTTTTTTTGCATCAAATTACATTTCAACCGTGTCAAATCGATTGGTAAAATGGTGTATTCCTTTGTATAAATGTTTGATTTCAAAATACTTCCCGCACGTCTAAGAAATAACAAAATCCTTATACGTTTAAAAAATGGTAAGATCCTTACAAATTATGACCATTATTTCGAAAAAGCACAAAACTATTTGTTAATTTTAATTTTCTGCCCTATAAGTGATTTTTATTAAGATCTGTGAAACAGGATCTTTTTTCTATTTTTTAAATCCCTTAAATATATCAAAAACTTCTTAAACTCTTAATTTTTAAAATATTTGTGTATTTTTAAAGATAAAAATAAATAAAACATTATTACGCTCAAATTAAACAATTTTGTGTGAGTGATTACACAGGCACGCAAAAAAAAACGTTCGGAACCAGATATGTGAAGTACTTTCCGGTATGTTTTTCGGTGCGCTAAAAACGAATCCGAAGTCAGAATTTACCCATCACCCTTAAATTTTGCCCCAGCAACTCCCCGAAGGGTCAAAATTTTATTTATTTAGAAAAGATATAATAAATATCTGACAATACTTTTTTGGCGTGTTAAAAACGAATATGAAGTTAGAATTTACCCATCACCCTTAGATTTTGCCCCAGCAACCCCCAGCACCCTCCCGATGGGTCAAAATTTTATTCATTTGGAAAAGATATAACAAAAATATCTGACAATACGTTTTTTGGTGTAGTAAAAACGAATATATGAAGTTAGAATTTACCCATAACCCTTGAATTTAACCCTAGCAACCCCCAGCAACCCCTAGCATTACCCAGAAACCACCCTTAGGTTAAAAATTTTATTTTATTGGAAGAATTAAAATATCTGACAATACGTTTTTTGGTGTGCTAAAAATGAACATAAAGTCAGAATTTACCCATTAGCCTTAAATTTTGCCCCAGAAACCCTCCAGCACCCCATCCCAAAGGGTCAAAATTTTATTCATTTGGAAAAGATATAACAAAAATATCTGACAATACGTTTTTTGGTGTAGTAAAAACGAACATGAAGTTAGAATTTACCCATAACCCTTAAATTTAACCCTAGCAACCCCTAGCATCACCCAGAAACCACCCTTAGGTTAAAAATTTTATTTTATTGGAAGAATTAAAATAAATATCGAACAATACGTTTTTTGGTGTGCTAAAAATGATCATAAAGTCAGAATTTACCCATTAGCCTTAAATTTTGCCCCAGAAACCCTCCAGCACCCCATCCCAAAGGGTCAAAATTTTATTCATTTTGAAAAGATATACTTAATATCTGACAATACGTTTTTTGGTTAAAATAGCAAAATATATAATATATTATCAAGCTCATTAATCTGTTTGTACACATCAGCATTCTCCGAATGTAGCCTATATTGTGAAACCAATACTCTTTTTAAAACAAACTTTCACTCAACGTTATATGGGCAATTTTCCCCAATTGATAGAATAATGAAACACGCTAATAATGTTAAGGACGATTTATTGCATTTATCAGTTTATCACTAAATCGGCTTCGAAATGTTCTCAAATCTAATGTTTATATAAATTAAGTCCATGTTTTACTATACTTTTTTTAATGTGTATATTTAAATTTTAATTTTGTATGTTTTAGTTTGTTTGAAATTTTTTCTTATATGTAAAAAGTTGTCAACTTTGTTTGTGAAGTTTTCTAACTTGCTATTTTTAACTTTTTCTTTTTTTAAATTATTGATTATGAATTTTAATAACTGACTGAAATATGCAATGTTAGTCATAAGTTATATTTATTTTTAAGGGTTATTATATGTATATTGTATTTAAATTTGTTATTGGGCGATGCCCGTTAATGAGAAAATAAATAAAGAATGATAATTTTATTTTTTAGTCTTAAGACGTTTTTGGTTGTAATAACAACTGTGTTTACTTTTCTTTAATAAGAAAATAAAAGTTTATTTATTCACTCCCCTAGTAGTGACTTTTATTTAAATAATCCCAACAGGCGTGCTTAAAACGAATATGAAGTTGGAATTTACCCATCACCCTTACATTTTGCCCCAGAAACCCCCCAGCACCCCCCATCCCAAAGGGTCAAAATTTTATTCATTTGGAAAAAAAAAATAAATATCTGACAATACGTTTTTTGGCGTGCTAAAAACGAATATGAATCAATCACCCTTAGAAACCCTCCAGCACCCCGCATCCCAAAGGATTAAAATTTTATTCATTTGGAAAAGATATAATAAATATCTGACAGTACGTTTTTTGGCGCGTTAAAAACAAATATGAAGTTAGAATTTACCCATCACCCTTAGATTTTGCCCCAGCGACTCCCCAGCCCTCCCGCCCTAAGGGTCAAAATTTTATTCATTTGGAAAAGATATAATAAATATCTGATAATACACAAAAACAAATATAAAGTTGGAATTTACCCATAACCCTTGAATTTAACCCTAGCAATCCCCAGCAACCCCCAGCATCACCCAGCAACCATCCAAAAAGAATTAAAATAAATATGTAACGATTTCAGTACACCAAACAACGTATTGTCCCATATTTATTACAACTATTCTAAGTGAATAAAGTTTTACCCATTAAGCAGGGGGAGTTGCTGGGGGTTGCTGGAGCAAAATGTAAGGGTGATTGGTAAATTTTGACTTTATGTTTATTTTAGCACATCAAAAAGTATTGTCAGATATTTATTTTAATTTTTCTTATAAAATAAAATTTTTGACCCCTAGGGTGGTTTCTGGGTGATGCTAGGGGTTGCTGGTGTTTGCTAGGGTTAAATTCAAGGGTTATGGGTAAATTCTAACTTTATATTCGTTTTTACAACATCATAAACGTATTGTCAGATATTTATTATATCTTTTCTAAATAAATAAAATTTGAATCCTTCGGTCCTTCGGGGGGTGCTGGGGGGTTGCTTTTACAACATCAAAAAACGTATTGTCAGATATTTATTATATCTTTTCTAAATGAATAAACTTTTGATCCTTCAGGGGGTGCTGGGGGGTTGCTGGGCAAAATCTAAGGGTGATGGGTAAATTCTGATTTCGGATTCGTTTTTAGCGCACCGAAAAACATACCGGAAGGTACTTCACATATCTGGTTCAGAACTTTTTTTTTGTGTGCCTGTGTTATTCTTTGTCTGGCAACATCCAGTAATAATTAATAGGGCACGAGTCGCCAGTCGGCGTATCTGCGTATGTATATGAGTCTTTGCGTATGTGTGTGCGTGATGACGGCGTCCCAGGGGCGTAATTCGCGTTACAATCTCAACTATCGCATTGGTTGAAAATCGCCTGTGCTGTCAAATTTCATTTTTTTAAAAAATGGAATCGTTGTGATTGTTCGTTGTTTACGCGAGTTACGTCTGTGGGACGCCGCCATCACGCACACATATTAGCATCAACCCATAGGCACACGCAGGGTGGTTTTCAAATTATGGAGGTCACGAGTGTGTAATACTTAATGGATAAAAATGGATATAGAAAAACATGTAATGCGATTGTTAAGAAATAAGATACAGAGTGCCTATCCTAGGAAAAACATTAAATAGGGATTTAAAGGCATAGAAGGGAATGAACAATCAGACCTACTGGCCAAAACTGAATCTAACACAAAGATATACATAAATAACATTTTCTACAAAAAGGCCCTACAAAACTTTACAAAAAACATCTCAAAAAGAATTACACAACTGGAATGGGACTTAGAAGAAAGCAACAATAAACTGCAAAAGGTAAAACCACTATTCTTTGAGCAAAATAACATATCTCATTTGACCAGAAGAACATCTTGCATAATAGCCAGACTACGTATCGGACACACCAATCTAACTCATAAATACCTGATAGAGAAAACTAACCCACCTCGATGCGAAGTATGCGACTGTAACCTTAGCATTTAACACATCTTCGAAGAATGTAATAAATATAAAAATGAACTACAAAACATGAACATAGTAGGAAACATCAAAGAAAAGTTATCATACAAAAATTCACTTCAAATTATGGAATTCTTAAAAAGAAACCAACTAATAGACAAAATATAGAAAACATAAAGAATTTAGGAATAAATAGAAAGAAACAATTACAAGCTCACAAACAAAGATAGAAAAATACACCAACTAACACTCACATAACCACAACTAGTAATATAAATAGACCCAGCAAAAATTAAAGACACTAAAAAACCCAAAGGGTTGACGTGTCTATAATTAATAAATCTCTCTCTCTCTCTCTCTGATTTCAAGTTATTTAGAACCTGTAAGTTGTTGTAAAACGACAATTTTTAAACGTCTATATTTTAAAAAGAGTTGAGCTTGTTATTAAGATTTACCAAAAATTTTGGTTTTATATTAGATATTACCGCATAGTTTGGAGTCACGTTCTAACCAGTGGCGTAGCTAGGAAGCATGGGGCCCCGGGGCAAAAGGTTTTGGGGGCCCCTCATGAGTTTAACCAAAAATAAAAAATATACGATAAAAGAAATATTCATATTTAATATTAGCAAACAACAAAAATTTGTACCTAACTTAAATAAAAAATTATTCTTTTTAAAAAATATTTAGTAAACATGGATAACCAAATATGATACAACAAAATAATTTAAATATATTTAAGTAATAGATACGTAAAATATATTGAACCAAAATAAAATTAAAAATGTCTCTATAATTATCCCTTTTAAATCGATATTTTTAGCTTCTTCATTCTCTATTGGAATGGGAATGGGGAATTGGAAAAATGTATGTGTTTCGTGTAAAGTTTATCAGATATCTGAAAGTTTTAAATAAAAGGGGGAGGGGGTCATTCTTATAACAAATACATAAAAATATACAGCCCTTGTATATATACAGGGTGTCCCAAAAGGTATGGTCCAAAGTTTGGTATCATGTAGATTGGATCAAAATAAGGTAACAACTTCATATAACTTTTTGCTCTAGGCCCCTTCTTTACCGAGCTATTAGCTTTTAAAGGTGACAATTAAAAATCGATTTTTTATTAATAACTTCTGAACGGCTTGTACGATCTGAAATTTTTTTGTTGATTAATTCTAGCTAATAACTGTCTTGCATTAACTGCTATAAACATGTCCCGAAACCATCAAAGATACCAGGTCCGGACTATCAAATTTGTAAAAAACTTCAAAATTTTTGCAGTGTTGCCATATTTAACATTTTGACCTTACTAGTAGATTCCCCTGAGTTTTCTATGGAAAAAGGTATACTTTATCTTTATTGATTGGACGAGCGGTTTTCGCGTAAAACGCATTTAAAATCATTAAGGTATACTCGAGGGCTCTACGTAAGATATACCCTGGGGCTCTCAATAAGGTGCACTTAAGGACTCCCTATGAATATTATGTCAAAATCTACTACGAGATGTCAATTTTTAGCTGAAAATTATAAATAAGTTAAAAAAACTTAATTTAGTTTAACAAAAAAAAATAAATAAATAAAAACAATAAAACCATACAGCAAAGTAGAAACTTTATGATTATTAGTAGAATTACAAAAAAAAATGCTATGCGTAAATTTAACTAAGGTATGTGTTCATAGTGAGCACCCTGTACAGCTACACATTTTCTTAATTTACTAAGACATGTTTTTTAAACCTGAAACAACATGTTAGGGTTATTCCTTATTGCAGCTCAATGAAACATATTTCTTTCTAATAAATCTTCAAATAAGATCAAGACGGCCACTTTCGCTTTTATTTATAATTTTTAGCTGAAAATTGACTTCTATAAGTAGATTTTGACATAAGATTCAAAGGGAGTCCTTAAGTACACCTTATTGAGAGCCCCAGGGTATATCTTATCGAGAGCCCTCGAGTATACCTTAATGATTTTAAATCATCGAAAATCGCTCGTCCAATCAATAAAGATAAAGTATACCTTTTTTTCATAGAAAACTCAGGGGAATCTACCAGTAAGGTCAAAATGTTAAATATGGCAACACTGCAAAAATTTTGAAGTTTTTTACAAATTTGATAGTCCGGACCTGGTATCTTTGATGGGTTCGGGGCATGTTTATAGCAGTTATTGCAAGACAGTTATTAGCTAAAATTAATCAACAAAAAAAATTCCAGATCGTACAAGCGGTTCAAAAGGTATTAATAAAAAATCGATTTTTTAGCTCGGTAAAGAAGGGGCATAGAGCAAAAAGTTATATGAAGTTGTTACGTTATCCAATCTACATGATCCCAAACTTTGGACCATACCTTTTGGGACACCTTATATATATATATATATATATATATATATATATATATATATATATATATATATATATATATATATATATATATATATATATGCGTTGTTTTTTATAAAAAATAGAAAAGCCCGAAATTCAGTAATTCGGTTGTCTAATTTTCCAATTAAATTAAAAAAAAATGATACATTGGAAATTTTAAACCACGAAAAAACCTTTAATTTTATTTTTTATAAATTGAAATCGGTAAACAATTAAGCCCAATGCGTGGCTTTTTAGCAATATTAAATAAATGTTTATAAATATTACAATAATTATTGTAAATGGCTAAAAAATTGTGAGAATAAGGGCATCATTGATCATTGGTATTAATAAGTATTTAAAATTTCAGCCAGATCGGTTTATTAGTTTATGAAAAAAGATTATTGTTTATGCCAGAGACAAATTATTTAAACAGTTGTTGTTGCGCAGGTAACGCTGGAGAGATTTTTTAAATTTGTTAATATTTTTTATTATTTTACAGTAACAAATTAGCCGATTTTTTTTTACGAAAAAGCACGTATTTCACTTCAAAGTGTTCCCAAAAGGTCAAAAATTGCAATTTCGAAAAACCCTTCCAGCGTTACCTGGATAAAGAGAGTTTCTAAAGAAAAAACTTTGTTTTTTTTTATTTCAAATGATCCAGCACCTAGTTATTAGGGGCACCGCAACTGTACTCTTTTTCGAGACGCTTCCAAATAATGGCTTTATTTCCGTATCTTTAAATATTTCTCCATGAAAATTTTACTTAATATTGTTCATTGTTGTGTTTAATGTAGCATTATTAGTTTTAATAAATAGATTTTAACTGTGTCGTCCAAAAAAAATAGTTGGGCACCGCAATTCTACTTTTTTCCGAGACGCTTCCAAATAATTCCTGCCATTTCCGTGTTATGTAGTATTTCTTCATAAAAATTTTACTTAATTTTCCGCGAATGTTATACTTTAATGTGTCGTCCAAAAAATTCGCTTCTTCTAGATTACTGTTAATGACCCGATTTTTTCTCCACAAGCCGTCAACTGCACAAGCTTCAATATGAGTCTTAGTTTTACTATGTTCTTCAACGCAACATGCTAAATGCAAAGTATAATTTTGCTAAATGTTTCCAATCTCTTATGCCTGTTCTCCATGTACTGGACATTTTAAAAAAAGCCAACAAAAATTACAATAGGCTGTATGTATTATAGCTGAATAGCACAACCAAGTACGATTGACTGGGCCATATTTGTGGTCACGGAATAAAAAAGGGTTGGTTGTGGTTAGTTTGTGATAGAAAAGACTGAGAGTACTGAGACTGAGAAATTTGGGGATCCCCCAAAGACGAGCAGGTATTTTGTATACATGAAACAGTGTCGAGGTGGCGCTTACTGCATATAGCACGCTGTATAAAAATTTGATGTCTTATTAAGAGTACAGATGGACAGATGGAGATGGCGGTAGGCGCTTTAACCTAATTAATTATATTGATAATTATTGGCAGTCATGACTAGTTAGTACTGTCACTAATTATAGTAGTAGTAGTATTGGACTAGTGTAGCATTTTATGTATATATATTAATAAGTATTTAAACAAGTTTACAGGTGTCGCAAAAAAAACAAAGTTTTAGCTGGGCTCCGAAGCCCCCTTTCGGCTGGGGCCCCGGGGCACTGCCCCGGTTTGCCCGACCATAGCTACGCCCCTTGTTCTAACTGGTTTACCCTATATAAATTCCATGCTATATTTTCCAATGCAACAATAACATTTTGTGCTATCTTTCATCATATTTTAATTAACTCATATCAGTCACTTAAATATATCATGAATTAATTGGCTACACATCTACGCATTTAATCTTACAGCTGGGAATTTGCAATAACATCGGGCCAGTAATTTAATTATTTTTATTTAATTCGCTATCAACATATGGACGCAAAAAGCAGTAACGTCGTTTTCGTGCTCTCTTTAAACTTAAATCGTCAGTTACAGTCGTTTCTTCACTTCCCAAAAATAAATAACAATGTAACCCATTACTTTTTTCTAAGTGATTTTGCCACGGTATATGATAGCGAACAACGAGAAACGGAATAATTTTAAAGTAAGACACAACACGAATTCCCTTTCTATATTTTTAAAAGTTTGCTCTAAAAAGCAATAACATTTAGAGTTTACTATCTTATGATTTTTTTACAACACTTAATTTTTTAAATAAAATTAGTACATTTTCTAATATACCAATCTGAAAGATAATCTTAAGAATTAATGCCCATCACTGATAACCTGTGCCGCATAATTTTTCCCCAAATGGTTGTTCAGTTTAAATCTAATGTGTTTTATATTTTTAATTACCACGTCATTTAAGGTAGGTAAGGTAGGACTGATTGCAATTTTTGTAACCGGTTTTTTATGATACCCCAAATCATTTCGATACGGTTAAACTATAGACCTCTAAAAAGATCTAGAATGGCTCCTATGAGTGCCTGTGTAATAAAAGTGGTACACAGTGGCGTATTCTTGGAGGGGCCAGAAAGCACAGGTGCTCCACTTTTTGAAATAATATTAATAAAAATATATATATTTTTTCTCTATCCTTTCAACATTACCTTCAATCATCTAAACCCGACATATTTTCTCTAACCAAAACTTAAATCAGCTCCAAAACTTTAAGTAACCACCTCCAGGTAACAAATTTATTTTACCCTTTCGTCCCCATGGCGGTTTAAATGCTTACGTTCGCAACGAGCTGGCTTGGTTGGTTGGTTTAAGCGTGATTGGTCGCGTGCCAATGTTCGCACTGCAGCTAACTGGCTTATTGTGCTTCCCTTTCTTGTTATCGAAGTCCGCTTTCCTTTATCCGGTCCACTAGGTTTCTACCAAGATGTTCATGCGAAGTTCCGCTCTGTATCTTTTCAAACAGTATGTGTCTTCATTGCAGTCGTATATTACGTGTGACGCTGTTTCCTTCTTTTCCCCGTAAGGCCTACATGTTGTGGGGCCGGAATTACCACAAATACACCAGCACCATCATCTGTCTTTGAGCCATGGGTTTACCAATCTAGACCTCTAGAAAGTGATAGTGATTTGTCCATATGTCAGAATCGCAGCTGACATTATATGGTTTGTCAAAGTTGTAGACGGTTGTCATGTAATCTGATCTTATGTCCAATAGCTGTTCGTCGATAATATCCGTTGCCCATGTATGACCATATTTTCCAGGATTTTGTTTTTCATATACTGTAAGTGTTGCTGGTAGCCTTCATTTTGATGAAAAAATTTAAAATAGTTAAGCCCAGGATAAGACCTGGCTTGTGCTAGAGTTTCTAACCTCGAATTGGATAGGCTGTATGTGTATATCCTTAGGCTTAAACTAGCTTTAGGTCGTCTATCAAATTCATCTGCGGTTTATACCGATCCCCATCTGATAATTCCCACATCGCGGTCCTTGAATTCTTTTTAATTAAGATTGACAGTATCATTTCCCCTGCTTTCATTGGCTGAAATAATTGTTTTTGGTAATTTTGTTCATATTAAGGATTGACTAAGTTCTACAAAAACTGACCCTCAAGGATAAGCAGTCGAAACCTTCGCCATCATTATCTCGCTCACTAAGTATTATAGAACCCAACTAGTTTTCTAGGGTTCCCAATAATAATTTAAATCTCTAAGATCTTTTTTTTTTCACTTCCAATCCGGAACCCTACCAAGCACCAGTAACTGCTTCCCTTAGTTGCTCAGGTCATGGCTTGATTACTAAATCATATTCTGAACTTTCTGAGTAAGGTGAATGCATGCCGCCACGCACTCTCCGGCACTATAACTCAGGCTGTTGGGATCGTCTGAGAATTTTTTTGCCACTTACCGGTGTGATTCTGCCTGCTTTTTTTACGATCCTTTTGAAATTTGTAAACACCTTACTTAAACACTTCAATTGGGTATTGAAACCTAAGTTCCTAAATATTTTAAGAGGTATATGTTCCAAATACCAAAAAAGAATTAATGTTATGCACGGAGAAAATTTTAATGAAGATTAAAACTTCACTCACAATAAAAAGTAGGTTTGCTGTTTTGTGTAAATATCCTTCCAATATTTAACATCAGGGTCTTTATATATCTTACAATTATCAATTATGCTACAATGCTATCTTTTATTTTTAGATTTAATAATTTATGTGATAATTCGATAATCATATTACAGTATATTATGGCTGATTAATAGGCTTAAAATTAAAGTAATTTAAAATATATGGATGCATGCATTTATAAACTCTGGCCATAAACAAGTAACTTTTTGCAAAATTATCCGCGGCTGCGGGGCTACGACTAAAAAAAAAGTTCTAAATGATGCACTAGTATATTTTGAATTATTTTAATTTTAAGCCTGTAAATCAGTGACGTCAGACTGTAACACATTTATCGAATTCTCACACAATTTATCAAAACTAAAAATAAAACATAGCTTTGTAGCATAATTAATAATTCTAGCTTAATTAAAGACACTAATGTTAAAAATTAAAAGGATATTCAAGCAAACCAGCAAACCTAGTTTTTATTGTGACTAAATTTTGATATTCATCAAAATTTTCTTCGTGCATAACATCAAAGAAGAAATTTTTTTCAAACTTTGCATACTGATAGTTCTCAACACGCTAATTAAAAGTCCCTACAGGCACAAAACCCGAAAACCCCTCCAACCCCCTGAACCCTCCCGAAATCACTCTCAAAGCTAACTGAGCTTTTTCCTATGGAAAATGGGGTTCGGCCAGTTGTTTTCAAACTTTGAATAGTAATAGTTTTCAACATGCTGATCGAAAGTCTTAACGGACAAAAAGCCCGAAAACACCCCAACCCCCCAAAATCACCCTCAAAAGTCACTGGAAATTTTTCTTATCGAAAATGAGTTTTGGCCAATTGTTTTCAAACTTTGTACAGTGATAGTTCCCAAAACGCTGGTCAAAAGTCTCCTCAAAGGTGACTGAAATGATTTTAACTGATAGTTTGGTCAATTGCTTTGCGGAATTTTTTGAAAGTATTGTCGAATTGTAGCCACTTAAATAGTTACAGAGCTTCAGCCTGACATCCCCTATATCTGGATTTTTTGTGAGGTATGTAACCCCCCCGGTGTACAGTCAGCAGAGGATGCCCCCAGGGGGGCGTCTTATCTCCACTCCCATGGAACCTGGTCATGGATGGACTACTGGAGAAAATCAGTAGGAGAGGTACGCATATACAAGCCTTTGCAGATGATGTGGCCATTATGGTCAAAGGTAAACATGCAAACACGATAGTGGATATTATGGAAAGAGAGCTGGCAATGGTGGCAAAATGGTGTAAGGAAAACAGACTGACAGCCAATCCATCAAACACAGAGCTCGTATTATTTACTAGAAGGAGAAAACACACCGGACTTAGGAAAGTGAAGTTCGGTGAGAGAGAACTAGAATACTCCAGTACAGCCAAGTATCTTGGAGTGAAACTAGACGACAAGCTGAATTGGAAAGCACATCTTGAAATGGTAGCGAAGAAGGCCACAGGATCGCTATGGCTCTGTAGAAGAGTCGTAGGACGGGACTGGGGACTTTCTCCTAAGGTCATGAAGTGGATATACGAAGCAGTCATGAGGCCACGGATACTGTATGCCTCCGTGATATGGTGCTATATGCTAAAACACATACAGAGAATGGCAATGAGAGGAATAACTGGGGCAGCATCCACTACTCCGACGGAATCGCTGGAGATTATTACGGGGCTCCCACCTCTCCATATAATGATCAAGGCCTCAGCAAGAGCAGAGGCACTAAGACTGGAATGTGGAGGACGGTGGAGGACGAGGGGGGCACTGTGACATCATGGGTCAAGTGAGAACTGTGGCTCTTTCGATGAAGCAGGATAGCATCCCCCCGGTAATCCACTTGGACCTCATGCACAAGGTGGACATGGCATCGGCGGATGACTGGGCTCACACACGCTGTGGGACACCAAGCGAAGCAACAGTTATCTATACAGATGGCTCGAGGAAAGGAGGCCGCACAGGCTTCGGTTTCTATGTAGAAAGGACGAACTACAAGTTCTATGGAACAATGGGAAAATATGCAACCGTATTTCAGGCGGAAGTTTTGGCAATGGCCAAAGCCATGGAATACTGCCTCAATAGAAGATACAGGGGAAAAATAACTATATGTACTGTAAGTAAGGCATCGATCGGGGCGCTAACAAATACAGTGCACAGATCAGAACTTACGAATAGATGTCGGGAAGCAATTAATAAACTAACAAAAACCGCCAGAGTCACCCTCCAATGGGTCCCTGGACACAAAGGGATCCCGGGGAATGAAATGGCTGATAAACTCGCCAATTTGGGAGCTGAGGACAATGAACCTGAATATATCGTGGAAATCTCTTACAACACGGATATGACAGAGATCGCAACATGGATAGAGAAACGGTTCGATGAGAACTGGAAAAAGACAAAAGCCAGACAATCAAAGGCTATTATTGGGGAAGAACTATGGAAGGACCTACCGATAAACATAAAGGACTTCAATAGGGTGCAAATGAGAAACCTGACAGGCATACTGACAGGTCATTGTAGAAACAGACACTATCCCAACAAGATAGGAAAAAGCGAGTCAAGTACATGTAGATGGTGTGGAGAAGGAAAAGAGGACGCCATACATGTACTTAGAGATTGCCCAGCACTAGGGCATATCAGGGGGAAATGTCTGGGTACGGCATGGCTGGACCTAAATGACATAAGATTCCTACCACTAACAGGACTCGCATCACTAGCGAGGAAATTGGGGCTCTAGTAAGCAAAACGACAGCACCATATCAGAGTAAAAGGAATGCATACATAAGGGACAGTACAGGGTGACGGAACCTGTGTATGCTTAAGGGTTGGTGTAGAGCATAATGGACTTAGGCCTCAGTGCTCAGGGCCCCAGCGAGGGAACTCACCATGATACAATAGATAGATAGATAAAACCCCCCCGGTACCTCATTCCTTCACTCCAGACTCCAATCTCACCCAAAACTTCCGCTTTCCTGTTGACCGGAGGCGAAGCCATTTATTCACGAATTCCATTCCACAGCTAGCTGTATGGCCACGTGTTAACTTCCAACCCCTTAAAATCATCCCACTGACCTTTAAGGGTGATTTTGGGGGTGTTGAGGGGAATTTCGGGTTTATAGAGACTTTTGATCAGCGTGTTGAGAATTATCACTTTGCAAAGTTTAAAAACAATTGACCGAAACCCATTTTTTATAAGAAAAATCCAGTTACCTTTGAGGGTGATTTTGGGGGGGTTGGGAGGGTTTTCGGGTTTTGTGCCCGTAGAAGCTTTTGATCAGCGTATTGAGAACTATTAATATGCAAAGTTTGAAAAAAATGACCGAAACCCATTTTTCTTAGGAAAATTGCGGGGTCCTTTAACGGACCGGTATATTCGATGGTGCATATATACTCCTTTGAAGTTGCTTGCACACACAAAGATAGTGAGGGGATTAAACGTATTAAAATAAAAAACTTACAATATACAGGGTGATTGGTAAGTAGAGACGAAAAATAAAGACCCGAATTAATTTTTTAATTCTAAATCGAAAACCAAGAATACTTTTTTTGCAAATTTTCCTTCGTTTCCAAGATTTTTAACTATAAAGTTTTGTCAAAAAAAAAATCACATTGTGGGTGTCGCTAATCTTGGTTGGCGCTTTCAAACTATTACGTCATATGAAATCAAATTTGACCGTTTTCAAAAGTTTTGGTGCACATGCTTAATAATTATTATGTTATACCCATACACATAAACAATATCACCGTATTTTTCGTTAGTGAACTGAATTTTCTTGTGATTTTTTCAATAACAGATTGACAAGTGTCTAACTTTTGACAAAGGACAAACTTGATTTCATTTGACGTAATAGTTTGAAAGCGCCAACTAAGATTAGCGACACCCACAATGTGATAAAAACATTTGAACTTTATAATGAAATATCTTGGAAATAAAGGAAAATTTGCAAAAAAATTATTCTTGGTTTTCGATTAAGAATTAAAAAATTAATTCGGGCCTTCATTTTTCGCCTCTACTTACCAATCACCCTGTATTTTCCCAATGGTTGCAATGTGAAATTATTATTATTATTAAATTAATTACTTTGTTAAATTCCAGTTATACTTGTAAAACAGATTTTTACATTTAATTTTAAGTTAAAAAGTACATAGGTACCTGGTATAATTATATTATTTTTATATCGATTATTTAACTAATAACCTAGTAATAGCTATCGCTGTTTCCTTGACTTGCCGTCCGTGTGCTTTTCACTTCTAGCACCCCCGAGTGAAAACGACCCTGCCCATAAAAACTAATATAGAAAAATGAAATTTATTTTATTTTATATTAACTGTTTTAATTTTATTGCCGCATTATTTTAAAAATCACTGATTAAATATATAGTACCTAATATTGATATATACCTAAGCTATCTAAACATTTTAGGATAATAGAAATCCGTGTATCTAATCTTAGATATAATTTACAGGTTGCTGCAATAAACTAAACGGTATTTTACTATTCTAAAATTACAGTAAAATTCCACCAAGCGCCGTCAGAAAAAAATTGCCTATTTTTTTTAAGCTTAACTACAAAAATATATATTTTTGTTTTAAATTATTTAAACCAATTTGTATTAATGCCGCCATTAAATAAACATTTTTAAAAATTATTTATTAAATTATTTTTAGCTACACTAAGGTCCCGCTAATCCAAACCCTGCTTATCCGAAAATCCACCTTATCCAAACAGGGCCAGGACAAAAAAAATAAAATTTAAGAACTAGGAAAGTACATTTAACAAAATCTTTGTCCTTTTAATATTTTACACATTAGACGCTAAATGTGTCTCAAAAAGGCAATAATACGGCATTATGTGACAAAATTTCGCCTAATCCGAATTTTCGCTAATCCAAACAGGGTTCGGTCCCAATTAGTTCGGATTAGCGGGACTCTAATGTATATTCTTTTGGAAAATATATTATTAGTAAATCCAATTTTACCAATTTTTTGGTCTTTAGTCGATTGTTCTAAATAATTATAGGTACACTTTTCCAATACATAAAAAAATGCACATGTTTGCATGTAATTGCATATCTGAATGTACCTTTTAATTCTGAATAACTTTTTCTTAAAACAATTTTCAATATTGTTGGAAAATAATGGTACTTTACTCTCAAGCAAAATTTATAATTGCGTAATCCGCACTAGTGCGGAAAAGTAAAGCCTTGCAAATTTCCCACTTAAACAGGTACTTAAAATGTTTTTAATTCTGAAGTTTGACTTAGTATAATTCTATTATTGGCAATAGTATTCTTTTATTTGTACAAATTAGGTGTAAAATCAACGAAATATTCACTAAAAATTAATATTGTTTTAAAAACATTGTTTCAAACATCCTGGTATATATTAAACTTGCTTGTCAGATTTTTAGTTTTGACCGGTGCCGGTGTCCATATTATAAAAGATCAAAGTCAATAAAAGTCATCGATAATTAAAAGTGTCTTTAGTACATTCTGATCAGTATCGTCGATTTTGAATAAAAAACGTTTCCCATGGAGTCTTCTGACGAGAAATTACCTGAATCCATTCTCAAAGCAGCCGAAATAGCAAATTTAGATTTGTTGCCGTCCAAGTCGAGGCACAGGTACGAGAAAGAATATACAGCATTTACAAGCTGGTATGGCGAGAAAAAAATCAAAAGTATGAAAGAAGAAGTTTTTATGGCATATTTCGCGGAACTTGCTAAAACATGTAAACCCAATACCTTATGGTCAAGGTATTCCATGTTAAAAAGTGTTATTAAGATCGAAAAAAACATGGATTTAAGCAAATATGTTAAAGTTACATCATTTTTGAAGAAGCAAAATGTGGGATTAAGACCCAAGAAGGCCAAAACTTTCTCGAAAGATGAAATAGCAAAATTTATTAATGATGGACTAGCTGGTGCGTATCGTCGAGAAGAATTGATGAAAATTAGCATTGATGATATTGACGATAAGGGGAATCTTTTAATTGTAAATATTCCAGACTCCAAAAACCATTCTAGCCGAAGTTTTGTCATTTCCGAGGAAATTGAAAATGGAAAATATCTAGCTTTGTATAGAAAGTATTCCAGTTTACGAAAGCCCGAAACACCACACAGAAGATTTTTTGTTAATTACAAAAAATTGGCTTGTACTGTCCAGTGCATAGAAATAAATACTTTTGGCAAGATGCCCTCTGAAATAGCTGCCTATTTACGTCTTCCAAACCCAGAACTTTACACGGGACATAGCTTTCGCCGTTCCTCAACTACAATGTTAGCTAATTCTGGTGAAGGCATAACAAGTATTAAAAGACTTGGAGGTTGGAAGTCATCATCTGTTGCAGAAGGCTACCTAGAAAGCTCTACAAGTTTTAAGAAGGACTTATCATACAAAATATTATCCCAAAATTCATCTACCTTTGAACACAGCAAAACGCACTCAAGGTCCATTGTACCGTCTTCTAGCAAGCACAATGTGTTACCTGTAACGACGACCGGTTCAATTGCACCTCAACGGCAATCTCCAACTCCGCAACTTACCCACAACAACTTGCCTCTGCGATTCATTTGCAAAATGCTACCAACTGTTCTTTTACGATTAATGTTGTTAATAATAATCAGTAGTAATGGTAAAAATAAATATTATCTAATGGTTGTTTAGTTTGACTTTTTCCACACATTCGTAGAAAAAATGTTGTACCTAACACCTACGGAAAGTGTTTTTTCCACCCTTGACGGCTTACCCGAACTCCGTTTCGCGTCGTTCGTGTAACTGCCGTCGCGTGCCGAAAAGTATTACTTTCCGCACTTGTTAGGTAAATAACTATTAAACAATTAAATTCGAAGGGTTTGACTTTGAAGTCATGACCGCCTTTGCTTTACCAGACTTTCCGACATTAAGAGTTTTTTTTTCAAGAAAATATCGGTCCGATGTCCCCAGAATGTAAAACAAAGGACATCATTATAAAAATCATAAGAAACAAAAAACATTTATTTTTCTTATTATATCGACAATAGGCTATTTAACTGATTTTGAAAAATCGTTTTAAATTATTCTTTGGTAACTAACAAACACAATACATTTTATATTTCTGGAAAATCTGCTGTATTTTCAATAAAACATTAAAGTTTCAATTATAAAATTCGCGCTAAAAAAGCTGTCTCTCTAATGGCGTCGACATGTTTCGCGTGACGTCATATGCAAGTAAACAAGTTAACAACGAGTGCAACTACAGTGAATTTTGTTAATAATTTCTCAATTTATTGGCTAAAATGGTATATAAATGGCGTGTAGTGCCACAATGTACCAATTCTTCTCTGAAAACACCACAAAAACTGTTTATATCTGTCCCAACAAATCCTAAAAGGCGAAAAAAGTGGTTACAATTAGCTCAAAGAGATCCAAACAGCTTTGTATCGCATTCAAATGTTTTTATGTGTGAAGATCACTTTAATGTAAGTATACAAATATTCCTACCGATTTATATACAACAAAATATCGCCTTTAGATAACTTATAAACACTTTAAGGTATAACCTAACTTTTGGATTAGAATGATTTTGTTTGTTCTAGGACTTAAATACCTAGCAAGTTAGTACTTTCTCTTTTTATACTTAACGCTATTATTATTGAATTGGAGATGGAAACTGATATAATAAATTACACGAAATACAAAAAGGGCTTCGCGAAGAATTTACTTTTCAATTGGTCTCCCATAAGAGATGGTACTCCTTATATTTCTATACTCCATAAACATAACTTACAATAAGATTTTGAAAAATACTAAATGATGAACACGTAAATAAATAATTTTTTAGAAGTACTTACACAGCTGTTTTTACATTTTTCAGTTCTGCAGCATAGTAGTCAGCGTTATTTTTAAATAAACGCACAATCATAAATGCGTCTATCTCAGGTAGGTGTCCGTTATCGGCTTGCACAAAATGTATGTCCATTTTGAGGTACGAAACGGATAATTATGTTACTTAAAATATGTTTTTTATATAAAAAGGTCAAGAAACAGTTATTTAGATAGTTAAATATCGAATATAACACCTAAAAACACACGACACAAAGCTTGTGACATTTATTTACTTGCAAGTGACGTCACCAAAGTTGTAACCAATCACAGTGTGTTCCAGTCGCTGAATTAATTTCAAAAATATATTAATTTTAATGCGTATATTTTGCAATAAATATGCATATTTTACTTTATATTACAGAGCAATTTGCTTCTTAATACTATTATCTGATAGGATGACCACAATTTAAAGCTTATTTTCAATGGTGGCAAATAGCCTATTTAGGTTTTACGGTTTTGTATTTACTGCCCTATTATTATGTTTTTAATCCTATAGAACATATGGTGGTATTATTTAAAGGACTACGTCCGAAAAAATAATACTAATACAAAATTTAGTGAAAACGTGTGTGTACACGTTACACAAGTATTGGCGTGGGTGCGAAAAGCCCGTGCTAAGGAAAGAGAGAAAACTTTAGAAATCTAAGTGTTAATACTAGGCCTTTGATGATACTGGTGGACCAAATTCATATGGAAGATGATTCAGATGAAATCATGCTTTTATAAAAATAAATAAGTATTAAGTATTACTTTCGCTTTGGCAAAATTATTTATTTACGTGTTCATCATTCAGTATTTTTTTAAATCTTATTGTAGGTTTTGTTTATGAAGTGTAGAAATATAAGGAGTACCATCTCTTATGGGAGACCAATTGAAAAGTAAATTCTTCGCGAAGCCCTTTTTGTATTTCGTGTAATTTATTATATCAGTTTCCATCTACAATTCAATAATAATACCGTTAAGTATAAAAAGAGAAAGTACTAACTTGCTAGGTATTTAAGTCCTAGAACAAACAAAATCATTCTAATCCAAAAGTTAGGTTATACCTTAAAGTGTTTATAAGTTATCTAAAGCAGGATATTTGTATACTTAAATTAACGTGATCTTCACACATAAAAATATTTGAATGCGATACAAAGCTGTTTCGGTCTCTTCGAGCTAACTGTAACCACGTTTTTCGCCTTTTAGGATTTGTTGGGACAGATATAAACAGTTTTTGTGGTGTTTTCAGAGAATGATTGGTACATTGTGGCACTACACACCATTTATATACCATTTTAGCCAATAAATTGGGAAATTATTAACACAATTTACTGTACTTGCACTCGTTGTTAACTTGTTTACTTGCATACGACGTCACGCGAAACATATGTCGACGCCATTACAAAGACAGCGTTTTTAGCGCGAATTTTATAATTTAAACTTTAACATTGAGTTTTATTGAAAATACAGCAGATTTTCCAGAAATATAAAATGTATTGTGTTTGTTAGTTACCAAAGAATAATTTAAAACGATTTTTCAAAATCAGTCAAATAGCCTATTGTCGATATAATAAGAATTATTTTTATTTTTTTATTTCTTATGATTTTTATAATGATCCTTGTTTTACATTCTGGGGACATCGGACCGATCGATGTCGGAAAGTCTGGTAAAGCAAAGGCGGTCATGAGTTCAAAGTCAAACCCTTCCAATTTAATTGTTTGAAAGATTTTGCTAATTTTTATGTTTTTTTTTTCTTTTAAAGGAGTACCGAATTTGCATTTTTATACTGATTTGACTCTACCTCAACTATACAGTGTGTCGACCTAAGTTAGAATCATACGGAAAACTTTTTTATCATAATTTTTTGGAAAAAAGTTATTATTCATAAAAAGTTCTCTATAACCTGAAACTTGCCATTAATCTTAAAATTAAATTATTTGCAATTATTAGTAATTTTAATTTCTATATATTGTTATTTTAAGTAGATATAAATCAGTGTGGCTACACTGGTTGAGGCGCCTTGTTTATCGGAGTTGAAAAGCTGCCGTGAGTTAAAAACTAAACCCTTCCGATTTAATTGTGAAAGATGTAGCTATTTTTATGGCTTTTTTTCTTTTTAAAGAGTACCGAATTTTCATTGTCTTCTGATCCGACTACAGCCTTTGAACCTATTCCACCCACCAGGTGTTAAATTTCGACGTTACTCTCATAAATACAAGGTGTCTCAAAAGAAAGTTTACATAAAAAAAATCGATTAAAAAAAGTAACGAGTTTATTTAAAAAATGTTTATTAATTAAAATACATTGTTTGGAAATTTATTTTTTAAAAATAATATCTTCCAAATGTAAACTGTTGCGCTCATGGCATTCATATAATCGAGCACTAAAATTGCCTATGACAACTTGGTAGGTATTCTCCGTGATGGCTGCCATTTCGTTACGGATATATTCTTTTAATTGTGCCAGGAAAGTCGGTTTATTGGCGTTAATATTTGATTTGACATAACCCCGTAGGAGGAAAAAGTCCATAGGTGTTTAATCGGCACTGCGTGGAGGCCAACTTATGTTGCTTCTCTTTAAGATCAATTTGCCAGGAAAAATTTCACTCACTTGTGGCAGAGACCTGTTAGACGTGTGTGAAGTTGCTGTGTCCTGCTGGAACCATGTTTTTTGGTTATAACCAGGAAAGTTTTGCAGTTCAGGCACGAAGAAGTCGTCTAACATCTCCACATAACGCTCTGAAGTCACTGTTACTGTGCGTCCCCTTTCATCTTCAAAAAATAAGGCCCGATAATTCCTCGCGCCGACATCGCAGCCCATATGGTCACTTTAGGCGAATGTAGGAATTTATGATGTTTGTGTTTTGGATTGGTTGCACCCCAACAGCGGCAATTTTGCTGAGAGATATTGGTAATCGTTGGAAAGCGCTCAGTCATCTGGTTTACGAAGTCAAGCCTCTGACCAGCATTCTAAGGCTTCAATTCTTGCCCCAACTGATTTTTGTAAGGGTGCAGCTTTAAATCTTTGTGTAAAATGCAAAATGATGATGATCTATGCACGTTCAAAGTAACAGCACGTTTACGAATCGAAAGGTTTGGGTCGTCACGTCGGACTGAGTAACACTGTCTACATTTTCGACCGTTCTCGAAAACCTTACACGCCCAGATTTTGGTTTATCCAGTGTTGAACCGGACTCTTCAAACTTTCTGACCCATTTTCTAATAAGTCTAGCGCTTGGCGCACCATTTAAGTAACGAATATGTCGAATATTGCAGAATTTTCTACGCGCTACAGTCGTTGAATTACCGTTTTTGTAAAGCTCACGTACGCACAACGCATGGTCCGCTCCCGAGGAACGCTTCATAGCGACTAAATTCCCAACAGCCAGGCTACCGATTGACATACCCCCCGCGCTGGTCGGAATAGTTGCGTTCACGCAATAAGCAAAACAAATGTGTACTTTCTTTTGAGACACCCTGTATTTTCTATTGTTTGGTTAAACTATGGATTATTGGCAATTAAAAAAATATTTCTTATAAAAAGAGATCGTTATGTCGGATTTTTTTCCGCACACACACTGAAATGGATTTCTGAACTAAACAAAACTTATTGGTGCACGTTTACACATAACATAGTCGATTAACCATGCACATCATACTGTACCTTAATATACTACATTACGTTGTCAGTTTGAGTCCGGGAAATGATAGATTACATCACTAGGCCGGTAAAGTACCTTTACCGGACTAAAACTGAAATTTAGTATTTTTAATAACACAGGGTTAATTCTGAACAATTTTTTTTATGCAAATTACAATAAAATTACTTATAAACGTTAACGGTAATACTGAAGTTTGAATTATTTAAAATATTTATAGGGACAGGTACATCTTCTGATTAACTACTATTGGCTATCAAAGATAATGAAGCTTGGCTTTGACAATGAAGAACCTGCACAAACGTTTCCCCACCTTGGATCAGAGTATGAAATAAAACGTTGTACGATAAACGGACGTGAAATGTAAATTACGATTTAGTAACATCATAAATACGTATCGTTAGTGTTGAGTAATTCCAAAAATAATCCTGCCACTGGAACCCGGCCTCCTTTATTAACCGCGCCTCGGCTATGTATCAATCTATAAATTTGCATTAGCTTAATCTCCCACACAATTTGGCCTTTGGCAAATGTTTAGCTTCTGGTGCCTCAGGCAGGATACACTTGGGTAAATTTTTCTTTATTCAGCGTCCTGTATGTTTTTATAGGTTTGTTTGTTATACAGAAATATTTTACACTTTTTCTACCTACTTAGTCCTACAATACATCTTCCATAAAAGCGCTTAGGTAAAAAATTGTACAATAGCGTACACTATTTCTGAATAACCAACAGACCTTATATGTACAGATCGAACGCTGTTAGAATGACACCGATACGTCACGGTTTTATACGGGTTTGCCATAAGAGACCGTGACGTATCGGTGTCATTCTAACAGCGTTCGGAGTCTAGTTGCTTAGTCTGCGTATGCCAAATCGTGTGTAAGGTTTGCCGAGGTCATACGAAGTAGGGTTCACCTTTCTTTGCTTCGTGCTAACTTATAGACCAGGGGTCTCCAAACTTTCCAGCCTTAGGGCCATACTGATTACTCCAGTAAGTTCCGAGGGCCAAAACCATATTATCATTGTTGCCGGTGGTAAGAAGTGAAATAGTCCACTGATGAAAAAAAAAGTCCGAAAAAGTACACAACGTTTAAAAAAGGCTGCAATAAAGTCCGCAAAACGGCAACACTGCATATTATTAATTTTCCTGTCATTATCTGTAATTTCTAGATTAGTCGTAGAGTACGAGTCATGAGGAGTAACGTGACACGACATCTGGTGGACACAAGCGGAAATAGGTAGTACCTTCTATCGCTAACAGATGGCGCTAATAGCACGTACAGAATAATCTCGTTGGCTCGGGAAAGTTCTGGTGTCTTCCACTCACTTCTAGATGGCAGTAATTGGAATATATAAGAAGGCTAGTGGCGCAACCACAAGTCAGTTCCTATGACACTGTTGTTAAATAAAATATTGCATACCTCCTTAAAACGTGTTTGTGCGTGTTTAAGTTTAAGACATCTTTATAACAGTATTTTGATTTGAATTGTTGCTTTTGTGTGTGAATTAGTAGTATGGAAAAGAAGCGAAAAATTGATAGTGAATGCAGAAAATTCAAAGATCAGTGGAACATTCAGTATTTCGTAATTGAGTCCAGTAACAAGGCGCTATGTTTGATTTGCAATGAAAGCATAGCCGTTCTCAAAGAATATAACATTAAACGTCATTATGAAACAAAACATTTTCAAAATTACTCAAAATATACAGGAAGTTTGCGGACAGAAAAATTCGAAGCTATGCAGCGCGGATTGAAATCGCAGCAATCTTCATTTACAAAACTCCAAACTGAACAAGAGGCTGCAACTCGTGCCAGCTTTCGTGTGGCCCTTGAAATTGCAAAACGTGGAAAACCATTCACCGATGGAGAAATGATCAAAGAATGCATAATTGCAGTAGCCGAAGAAATGTGCCCTGAAAAGGTAAATTTATTAAAAACTGTCAGTATGTCAGTAAACACTGTGACTCGAAGGGTAGAAAACATCGCTGAAAATATATCCTCTCAACTGTTCGACAAAAATGGACATTTTGAGTGGTTTTCTTTGGCCTTGGATGAGTCAACGGATGTGTCAGATACTGCTCAGGTGTTCATTTATATTCCAGGAGTAGATAAAAGCTATGAAGTGCACGAAGAACTTCTTGATATGTATAGTATTCATGGCACAACTACTGGTACAGATATTTTTAAAGGAGTTGAAATGGCCATTAATCAAAAGAACCTTCGATGGAAAAACTTGAAATGTATTACAACTGATGGAGGCAAAACATGAGTGGGAAAGATAAAGGAGTGGTCGCTCTTGTGTCAAAGGCTGTAGAAAATGACGGTGGTTCAAAACCATTAGTCTTACATTGTATCATTCATCAACAGTCTTTGTGCGGAAAATGTTTGGATATGTCTGACGTTCTGAAACCAGAATACAGTTTTTCGTTTTTGTTTTTTTAAACTTTAGAACCAGTTAAACTAGCTTACAAATTATATCATACGTATTAGTTTGAAAGTCCTTCAGCGCTTTGACTTGAGCAATGATCGAAATTTTTTTAATGAAAAATCGCCCTTTATGAATTACAAAAACGACTGTTTCATTCTTGTTGTTACAAACTTACACTGTTTGGGACAAGAGAACAGTCTTAATACACAATATCAAACATTCCGAAAGAAAGAAAAACTGTTTAGGCCCTACTTGTCTCTTCACATTATTAAAACAGGGAAAATATTCAACCACCTATAACTATTTCCTATCGATTTTGCTCGAATTTGAGTCTTGAAGATAAATTTGTACTCGTTCCGGATTTAGATTCGAAAAATTAAGACAGATTTTTATACTGACATAAAATGCCCCAACTTAAATGAAAGTTATCTACAATCTTTGATATTTAAAAAACGTTGTCAAAAAATTTTTGTTGAATTTAAAGAGTCTTCCAGAAAAATTTAAATTTTTGCATTTTCCGGACTTTTTTCTGTTTGGTACTACAGGGAGAAACCTTTCTCCTGAATACAAAAAAAAATTTACAGATTTAGGAGCACAAATCCTTTAAAATTGGTAAAAGTAAAATTTAAACCTACAATTTTGTCGGGGTTCAAATTCTCATTTATTTATTTCACTCTTTTTGTTATAGGATTATAAAAGAAAAATGATTTTGGATTCTTTCAAAATTTGTTAGTTTTAATCTGAGGTGTTTACTTTCTTCTCATTACAATTCTGTTTTCTTTTCCTTAAAAAAAAAATACAAAGTGTTATGATTAGGGGATTCCCCAGGTGATGTTTTTAAAGGCTTTCAACATAAAATTGATAGCATAAAAAATTAAGCTATAAATTTGTCTCTGGATTTTCGATAGCGTTGCGGGGACAAAATGTGCGGGCCGGATGTGGCCCTCGGGCCGTAGTTTGGAGACCCCTGTTATAGACGATCGGCGGAAAAACCGGCGAATGACGAATGTTCGGCAAAGTCGGATTCTTAAAGACGGCAACTGACTTGTAACTAAACGTTGTAATGTAACATGTTACACATCGAACAGTCGCGCAGTGAATACAGAAAACTGCGTCGTTCGCGGCGAGCTGCTCTCGCTCGCCGCTGCTCCATCGGGTTGTCGGTTTTTTCGCGAATCCCTTTGAAGTGTTCGGCGCTAGTCAATCAGTAAATCAGTTTGTTCGTTGCGAGCGTATAAAAAGTCGTCTATTTTATTATCTAAAATAAATTTATTTTTTGAGGTTTTGCATTTTGTGTGAATCAGGATGCAGTGGGATTGTAAGAAAACCCTGCTTTCTATTGATAAATATAGAGAGAAAGCAAATCTTTGGGATCCCCGTCACAAGGATTAATTTTAACAAATTAAAAAAAAATGACGCATGGAAGGAACTGGCGGATGATATGGGGATAGATGTAGAAGAATGTAAAAAAAATTAACAGCCTACTGGAGTCGCTTAGAACAAAGTTAGCTAAAATGAAAAAAAGTAGCGGAACTTTCTGTCACTGTTATCGCCTTTTTAAAGGAAGTGTCTGCTTTGGCCACTTTTGGTCCGGTCAAGTTAACCAAGAGTTCAAAATCTGTTGCACTTATTCGAATGAAGTTTTTGTATTGACCTGGGAACTCTTGATTTTTGAGAATGCTTAATAAAGTCTGTTCACCGTTTTGTTGTCTGCTTTTGTACAAATTCGTTCCCCAAACGCGTTTTTTTCTTTTTTTCGTCTTTTAATAACAATAGCGTACGACACTGTATAGATGAATGGTGGATCACTCGTGAACCGAGCATTCAAACGCGAATATTCGCTACGATGTGGGGATGAACTGAACGGGTTGCTGTAATGTAATGCTCCTAGCGAGCATTACATTCCAACGTTCGGTTACAAGTCAGTCGCCACCTCGGCGCGCCAGAGGGCGCGCAATAAAACCTTGTACCGAACGTCGTCGCGAACAACCGCTCGTTTATGTGTGGACGAGAAAAATATAGGCTGCTACTGCAATTTTCATTGTCAGATCACCAAACTCACTAAAAAAATCGGAACGCCTTTATATTCGCTACAATGTTCGCGACGCTGTACGCTCCTCCCTGATTTATTCTTTTTTTAAAAATATCCTCTTGTTCGCAGCGCTGTTCGCGGCGATGTTCGGTGCAAGGTTTTGTTGCAAGTAGGGGCGCGCCTTTATACGCTACGCGAAGGATTACTTATAGAGGTCGCCGACTGTGCGTAGTGTTTGGGACCACCTTAACATTAGGCCACTGAAATTGCTTTTAATAAGTGACTATAATTATTATAGTTTTTTTTACGACAACCTTGTCTAAAAAATTTTTGTTTTCAAGTAAATCACTGATATTAATAAAAAACGAAAAGACTGATAAGGTAATCAAAAACCTGTATCTATTCCTATCAGTATTTTTCTTATCACAAGAACGGATTTGAGTGGTTACTAATAGAAACAGTTGTTTTGTGGCTTTTAAAAATAAAATATTAAATATTAATTTTTTTAAAAATAGATTTTTTAATCCTTATTATTTATTACACCTAGTTTATAACTTACATTTATAATTAAGTTTTGAAAATGTTTAGACTATGGGTAATTTCGTAGAGTGATTTTTAACTATGTTTCGATTTATGTTGTTTAAAGTAAGTTAAAAAAAAAGTGAAAAAAAACATGGATACATGCTAATTAACATGTCAATAGCAGTAGTATTATATTGTAATCTCTTTATGATTTATTTTAGGATAATCCATTTAAAAAAATCGTAGCGGCTGTGATAATTCTACTAGTTCCCATACTGATATTTATATCGTATTCTGACCGAAATTTGGAGAATGTTCTACCAGATGATTTCAAAAGTAAGTTAAAAGTTGTCGTATTTATAAAGCAATCAGCTTATTTTTGTATAAATGAAAAACATTAATTACTTTTTACTCTTTTTAAACATACTATTCCAAAATATTATATTAGATTATTTCTTAGCTAATATTTGTACCAAAAATACTGTCAATTTTTGCTTCTTATTTTTGTTCGATTTTGCCTAGGGTTACTGATAAAAAGCAAAGGTATTTAGAATAAATATACATTAAATCAATATATGAGATAAATAATATCCTTAACAGTGATAATTTTTAAAAAACATTTACAAAATTCCACCTATAGAAAAGTAAAAAGATATTTTTAAAATTAAAAAAAAACTACCTAGTTTTATACTAGTAAGTCCATAGGTGTCCAAATGTTATTTTCCTGTTAATCAAAAAAATTGTTATATTTTAGTGTTTGTTCAAAGGTTATAGACTATGATGTTAAAGGAATTAACAGTGTTTCTGGTAATGTTAAATTTATTCAGTATTGCTTTAAACATTGCTAAAGATACAGTTAAAAATTCATTCAAGACAATGAACGTTCGAAAACCATTTGTCATTATCATGTTAACTTATAATAAGGAATTTAGAGTGTAAGCACTTACCCGCTGGGTACGATTTTAAAACGATTTAAATTCAGTTGTAACATATAAACAGATAGAAATTAAGACGTAATTTTAAAATATAAATTTTAAGCGCCATAAACCCTGTATTATTTCTAAAAAAGTTAAGAATTGAATAAAGTGTAAGTAAGTATATGAGTGTAAAAAATGTAAACCACAAAAAGTAACGCAAGTAATAGGTACTTCAATAAAGGATCACATTGTATTTGTTATTTAATGAAAACATTGCCATTCTGGGATTTTGCCTATTTCGTTATTAGCAACATTCTGAAAAAATAAAAACCGTGCCATTCACAAAACAACAAAATTTTAGGTTAAGATTAAATTTTACGGAACTAATATAGTATTAATAGTCTAAGATCCGACTGCTTGAATCTGCAGATTTATAAACTTAATTTTTATAAGTAATACATTATAGTAGAATAGATTGCAACAAATTCGCCTGGAAATACGTTTAATTAAATATAACGGGTGATCCTTTTTTTTTCCTGAACTTTTTAAGTTAGAAAAATGAAACTCAAGAATATTATCTAATGTCAATTTTGACGTATTTTGAAAAGTCACCCAACTTCCGGTAAATTTCGGTTTTATCGGAAACAGCCTTAACATTCCATTTTTGAAAGGGACACCCTGTATATTTTTACATTTTTGGATCTCTGCAAACATTCTTCGTCCAACAGTAGCCAATATGTTAAATTTTGACAACGTTAAAAATTCTTTTGAAAAAATTCGCAGAATTTTCTCAGGAATTCAAAAAAGTAATAACAGGGTGTCTCATTTGAAAATTGAAAGTTAAGGCCGTTTCCGGTGAAACCAAAAGTAATCGGATGTCATGTGTCTTGCCAAAAAAACGTCAAACTTGACGTTATGTGATATCTACAAGTTTTATTTTTATATCTCAAAATGTGTAAAAAAAATGGGTGAACAATGGGCTAAATTTTGCCAGGCAAACCTGCTGCAATCCATTGTTCTAGCATGTATTATTCGTAGAAATCAGGTTTTATTAAAAAGCAGATACCTGCTTGTCACTAAAATCCAGTAACTCTTAAACATTTATTTTAAGAATATTTGATTAAAAAAAAAATTAAATAAGCTTTAAAGGGTGTAAATCATATTTGTATGGGTCAACATTCTTACTTTACCTTACTATAAAGGTGCGTATCTATTGAGCCAGGCTGCCGCCCGAGGCTGCCGCGTGGCGTCGTAAACCTCATTTGACCACGGCAGTGTTCGCCCTGCCGCGCGGGCCGTTGTGGAATCAACTCTCTGCGGTAACGATAACGACCCGCCGCACGCGACAGCCGCGCTAAATGGGTATGCACCTTAAACATACACGCAACCCACAGCTAAAATAAAAAAGGAGTTTTTCCTTAAATAAATAATGTCGCTAAAATATTTTTTTAGCGTGCTGAAAGTATTAGAAAGGTTCTAGTTTTGTTGAAGTTTTACCTTAGCAAAAATTGAATGGAGACCTATTTTTATGATAGAAAGCTACTTATTTTAAAATTTGTTCAGAAAATTAAAATAGGCGAAGTGACTAAATTACACCAAACCCAAGTAGGTTATTGTATTATTTCCTTAAAAGTGTTAAACAACGTTTTGGATTCAATAACACTAAAATTTTGGACTTCCATTGTCTTAATTGGTTAATTAATACACAACGTTTCGGTTAGTAATGTATCTGTTGGTCACCGAAGCTTGACCGATTTTTCACGGTTCAGCAATGGCTGCCAGATATTCGGAATATCAATATTAGGCTTGCTAAATACCTTTTGGTTGTTTACAATTAATACAGCTTTTTTAAATTTTTTTTTCCAGTATGTTTCTTTATGAATAATTTTGGCTTCCGGCCATTATATGCGGTGTTGTTTTGACCAAGCGTGTTCGGCAATCTTTGACGTTTCACCTCGGTCCGTATGTTTTCTGTGTTCTTTGACTGGTCTTTTCGTTTCCATGATACACACATCACCACATTCACCGGTAATTTGATAGATACAGTCATTATTTGAAACATTGTTGTCCGGTCTCGTCTTAGTAAGAATACTCTTTAAAGTGGTTTGGGATTTTAATGCCATTTTAATATTATACTTAGTCGCAATTCTACGAATCTATTTCAAAGTTTTGAAGGCAATTTTAGGAAACCTTCCAGTTCTTCGTCATTACCTGTCCATACAATAAAAGTATTGTCAACATATCTTAGCCAAACTTTTGGTTTGATAAGTGCAGTTTTAATTGCGTATTTTTCAAACCATTCCATAAAAATATTTGCTACCACTGGGCAGAGCAATGAACCCATGGGAAGTCCATCATCCTGTGCGTAGTACTTATCTTTCACCTGAAAGTAGAAACTACGGAGGCAAAGCTCTAACAACTCCACCACTTCATTTATGTTTTTGTGGTCGCTAAATCCGAATACGGGGTCAGTTTGACCCCATTATGCCAGGGTCAAGAGCATTTTAATCTACAAAATTACACAGCCCCACAAAATAAAGTTAAAGGTCCGAAAGACTTCAATCTGGTATTTTTATGTTTTTGGGGTAGCTGGGTCCGAATTTGGGGTCACTTTAACCCCATAGGGTCATGGTCAAGAATATATCAAGGTTAAATCTGCAAAATTAATCGCATGCAAATTTGAAAATTATTTACTTATGTTTTTGAGGTCGCTGAATACAAATCCGTGGCCAGTTTGACCCAATTAGGTCATAATCAAGGGCATTTTCAAGTCAAATCTGCGGAATCTACAGCAACCGAATTTAAATCCTTAACAAATATGTTTTGAAGTCACTGAGTACAAACCCATGGTCAGTTTTAACCCGTTGGATCATAAAGGATGATACATTTGTAACAAAAATAAATAAAAATAAGAGAACGTTCCATCCACTTCGCAGATCTTCTGAGAATAAACTCGTTTGATACCATAAAAAGAAGTAATAAAGTTATGAATTTTTTATGTTTAGGTTATTAAAGTACCACCATTTTTTCTTCACTTCGATTGGGCTAAATATTCTATTAAATATGTCTGTATTCATTTAAACTTCGCCTTGTCAGAGTATGAATTTGATTTGTTTATGCATGAGTCTCTATCAAAGTTTGTATGCATAATTTGCATTTGAGTGCGATAAATTTTGTGTATTTGACCCTAGAGTGTCCACGACAATGACCCAACTATGGAATGGGACTTCAAAACCTGTTTGTAAACGGTTTAAATTAGGTTGCCATTGATTCTGCGGACATAACCTTGAACCTTGATCAGGATCCAGTACGGTCGAACTGACCACGGATTCGTATTCGGCGACCTCAAAAATATAAAGATACCATGGTCGAGTCTTTCAAACCTTCATTTTTTGTGGGACTGTGTTATCATTGTTATATACAAGAACTGTGTTTTGAGCGTAATCCATTTCTTAGCATGCCCATTATCCAATTTATAAGGTGAAACTTGGCATACTGTATTAATTCTAGTAAAGCCCTATACTTACTAAATAAAAATCGTTTCATCATAAAAAAGTCTGTAATTTTATGTTTTAGCAACAAAGGGAAAACAACTCCAATATCTGATAAATACTTCAAATTGCAAGATACCAGACTTGGAACCTTTTAATGATGAAGTTTTGCCATTTGTTAAAAAAGAGGAATACGAATTGTGTTCGGAGAAGCCGTTATTAAGCTATATTGACACAACAAATGATCCAATAACATTAAAAATTAATCAGTCTGTGATTCCATTGTATACTTCGTTAAGTATAAAATGTTGTTATTCAAAAATTTTACGAAAAGAAGGAGATAAATCAGTTTTGTAAGTATTGTTATTTTTTGATTAGTTTATAAAAATGACATAGGATATAAAACCTGAAGAGGGACGAAATACTTCCCTTTTACCAAGGGGTGTCAATAATTGGTAAAACTAAAAAAGATTATTCAAGTACTATTTATAATACCTACCTATATCCACGGACGTAGCTATAGCTTTGACAAGGGGGGGGGTCTCCAAAGAGGAAAGTGATGCTCTACTAGAAAAAAAGCAAGTTGCCAAGGCTAGTAAGATACGTCAAGTAGTGATGGTTGATGGGGTGCCTTCAGCAGAGAGGGTTGTTGATATTGGTGTACCTCAGGGTTCGGTTTTGGGACCGGTCCTGTTTTTGATTTATATTAATGATCTCCCTCTTAAGAGTAAGGCAAAATATACCCTTTTTGCTGATGACACTACCCTATCCATACGAGGAAATGACATTGATTTTGTCGAGGAGGCTGCTGAGGGTGCTCAGTCGAGGGCAAAGGAGTGGTTTAACGCTAATAAACTTAAACTAAATGAAGATACGACACTAAAAATTGTATTCTCTTTAAGGGATCTAAGTCGTTGTAATAACCCAACAGATGTTAAATTCCTTTGAGTTTATCTGGATTCCACGCTTAACTGGAATGTTCATACCGAGAGGATGTCTAGAAGGCTGCTGAGCTGCTTGGCTGGATGTGTGGGAGGTGAGACTTTGAGGTCTGCCTTTTATGCTCTGTTTCATTGCGTTATGTCCTACAGCATAGTGGCGTCTATCTTCCGACTGCAAAGGAGAGCTGTGAGGGTAATTTCGGGGATCGGGTATAGGGCTGACTGCAGGCCTGCCTTCAAGGAGCTTGCAATTCTAACTCTTCCCTCTGTCTATATTTTAGAAAGTTTAACATATATTAAAAAACCAGAACATCTATTTACATCCCATAATAACACACACACACACACATATAAAACCAGACATGGCAGTAATTTGGTACTGCCATACTGTCGTGTAGGTAAGAGCCAAAGGAGGCCAGAATTTGCTGCAGCGAAACTGTTCAATAGGGTCCCATTGGAAATGAGAAAATTGCCAGTAAAAAAATTCAAGGAAAAAATTAAATTAGTGCTATGTAAATGCGCATTTTATAGTGTTCAAGAATTTTTAAAGTGTAATAGTAGCGTATTTGTCTTGTAAGTGTAAATTTAGCTGTGGTGATAAATGTTTCTATAAGCGTAATTAGCCATGATTTTAAAATGTATTGTTGTTTAAATTTAATTTTAGAGAGTGTAATTAACTAGACTAGGTGTCACCTTTTGACCTGTGCAAATACAAATTGTATATTGGCATTAATAAATTATCTTATCTTATCTTATCAATCTTAATCCATTACTAGATGCTGATGGGATTCTTCGTGGCGGGGGAAGGCTGCAGAAATCGCATCTGTCATTTAACTCCAAACACCCTGCGATTTTGCATTCTCATAGTCACCTTAACAAATTGGTTATTAATAATGCTCATTTGAAAACCCTACACGCGGAAACCAGCTTACATTAGCATACATTCGGCAAATGTACTGGATCGTCAATGGGAAAAGAACAGTCAAAACTAACATTGGAAAATGCATAAAGTGGTATTTGATTCAAGGCCCAGACAGCCGAGCAATTAATGGGACAAATTCCGACAGCACGAGTTACACCATCACAACCATTTTCCCACTCTGGAGTTGACTACGCTGGACCATTACGAATTGAGACAGAGATGAGAAATCATCGAGACAGTCAAAAAGGCATAAGCGTAAAAGTAGATCGAGAAGTCCTAAACATAGAAGAAGGAGGTCAAGAACACCAAGTGATCGCAGTCCTAATGGGGGTTCGTAGACAAAATACCACGGTATCGGCAGAAAAAACAATACATTTAAAATATTTAGTTGCTCAGTGGTTGGCAAAACCAGTTTGACATAAAATGTCACTAGATTTCTCCAAAATTGCTCCAATAAATTAGAACAAACTTTAGCTACAATTTATTGGCTAATAAATTGGGAAATAACATGCCTTGTAAAGCCGGCATAAGATTGTCTTTTGACAAAAGTTCATTGGGCTTTGGTCTCTCTTTCTTAAAAAAAAACTCAAAAGAGATACCTGATTCGTTTGTTTTGTACTTTTTAAAAGCGACACTTCTTTCTGTATTATAACAAATGCGCAACGCGAAGAGACAAAATAGACTAGACTAGTTTGGTTTGGTGGGCGCCGCAAAAGCGAGGGAGGAGGCTGAAGGGCCCATTCCCCCGCTCCCAGCACTGCGGTGGACTAAGCAACTATCGTTTTCTACAATCGGCGCGGTGCATGTAATTTTTTTCTGTTGGACAAGTAAGATGGATATGAATGGGGGATCCGGACCCCCTAAACCCCCCCTTATATACGTCCGTGCCTATATCTAAATAACAAAATCAATTTTTCTTTTACTTCTTTTCCCGAAACGCGTAATCACTTCATCTACTTCCATGGGTACGCTTTTATGGGCGTGGAGAAGTGCCTGTCCGGTTAGACGTTATTCAACCATTAAAGCTCTTAGCCCTGATTTGTTTTTTTGTAACGTAGAGAAAGTTCTTTACGCTGTCGCTACACTAACAGATAGTGTAGCCATAATACATAAAAAATGTCTTATATTAGGATACATCTCAATACCGCAATTTAAAATAAGGTCAGAAATCGCCTTTTTAACTTAGTACTTTGAATTAATTTAAATTGAATAGCCTTTTTTGGCTTCTACCCCTTAGGAATTAATATGCCATCTCTTCCCTTTCCAGTCAGATGTTCTGAAGAACGTGAGCTTTCATAGGCTTCGTACTTTGAATTTCTGGATAATCGGGCTCTCAACCCCCAGAAATTCCAAATTTTTCCCAAAATTGTACTTTTTATATAAAAATTATCGATGCAAGGCACAAACAATGTCGATCCGACCAAGGATTGCTACTGGTATTACGTATAACCGCTTTCTGTTAATAACTGTCACTTCCTGCTGAGCGCGTAACCATCTTCCGCCATGAGGAAAATCTCTCGTGCGTTGGCCCCACAAAAAATAACAGGTATAGGAATCTTTGTTCACAGCGCTTAGCACCAGAGGAGGACTCCATCGTTTGGCGTGAATTTCTCCTTTATCTCTAAGGGGAAAAACACTCGATACGGCTCCCTTAACCGCCTTCCCGGAAAAAACTATGTAATTTTCTTTTTGCGCGAATTTCACTTTTCGGAAGTCAAACAGGAACTGAACTTGGTAGTTTATTACTAAAGTTTAGTCGTTCCGATTGAGGTTAGGTCTAACTAAACGTTAGCCGAAACAAAGCGCGCGCAAGTATTACACGAAATGTGACAAGCACTAATTCATCAAACCGTTTTAACGTTTAACATTTGACGTTCAGCGCATAAATTCAGCGTACTTATTATCGATGGAATAAAGAACTTGCCCATACGAAAGGTAACGGTCGTGGCGGTGGCGCGGTAAAATTCAAATTTTCGATGCGTTCGTTCCCGAATAATGCGTTTGCCTTCAAACAAAGTATTATATTAAATTAGTTAAATATTAAATGTACTTAAATAAAATCTATATTGTGACAAAAAACTTTATGCTTAACAATTTTAATTAGCGGTCCACCTAGGTTCTGGATCCAGCCCAGGAGGGGGGAGTCATGACCCCCACGACCCTGCCACCGCGTGCCATGAAATGGAATATTTGCATGTTTTGGTGCTTGGACGGTGTTGAGGGAACTAGGGGATAAGATGGGTTAAACATCTAAAAACTCGGCACCTACGCTACTTAGTACTCAGGCTCCATGCTTTCGTGGACTGTCATAAAGATAAAAACGGGAGATGTCGGTGATTCCGGAACATATTGTTACTCTTTGGTTATACTGCGTTCACGATAGCGTGGAAGAAGCAAAAGCTACAATTTAATTAGGCAATGGTTTAGCATTTTAAATCCTTTAAATTATTAAAATTGATTCCCATCCAGTGCAAATAATTATTGCTATTTACACCTATCATATTTTAAAATCTACTAATAGAACAATATAATTAAATAGTATAACATACAAAGAGATAATTATATCAGTTTTTAATAATTTTTTAATTTAGTTAATGTCACCATTTTTAATGTCCTTTATATCTATTTTTAGCATTCTAGTGATGGTTTTAAATAAAAATACACATAATATGAAAACCTATTTATTTTTAATGTTTTCTAAAATTTAACGATACATTAATTACAAAGCTTTCAAATTAGTCGAAATCTCCAGTTCCTGCCAAGTCGACTACAGGTGTAAGTTAGAAATAATCATTTTCTGTATATGTCGACGAGACATTGTTTAATTTGGCTTTATTATACAGGATAATTCAAAAGCACTTTGACAAACTTCAGGAAGTGATTTCTCACAATATTCTAGTATGAATTGTCCAAATAAACATATCTCTGGAAACGCTTCGTTTCCAAGATACAGGGTGTTAAAGTTTTATTTTTATTTTCGTTTTTTTTATATATAACTTTTGAAATACTGACCATAATTAAACGAAAATTAGTGTCGTAGTGGATTTTCGAGGTGTCGAATTCGAATCTGATGTTATTATTGCTCTTATTCCTAGGAGGCGCCACTTAAACGCCTTTTTCTTTTTTGAAGATTCATAACTTTTTTAAGGGTACTTTGGGCACATTTTTCATTAAAAAAATGGATTCCTCCGTCATATCTACGTAAAAAAGCCACCTTTATTAGAAGTCGCTACAAGCAACCGTTTTCTAAATATTTGGACTTAAAATTTTCGAGTCGATTATAACCGATGCATGTTGAAGTTATTACCATTATTTTACATTTTTCACAAGATGGCTTAGGAAATGAATTTGACGTTTAAGTAAGTGGTTATGGTAATTACTTATTATGTGCCAGTCAAACGTTTCTCGTTAGTTATTAAAAAAAAACGAAAATAAAAATAAAACTTTAACACTCTGTATTTTGGAAACGAAGCGTTTCCGGACATATGTTTATTTGGGCAATTCATAGTAGAATATTGTGAGGAATCACCTCTCAAAGTGCTTTTAAATTATCCTGTATATATCCCCTTGTCCTTAGCTCTAGGTCTTTTGAGTTGATGGTTTTATCGATCTGTAGTGTTTCTGATGCTCAATTTAAATTTCATATATGCTTTTTCATAACTGTTTTTCTATCTTTTAAGGTGAATCAGGTTTTAGTCTGTCCAAATTTCAATAACCACTTATAGTTTTTTTAACTAATTTTTGGTATTCTTTATCTGCGTTTTGTTTTTATGTTTGTTTTAATATGCAGTAGTATAGGTAAAACTAACAATTTTTCCGTGTACTTGGCACTTATGACTGAATATTGAGGCGCTTTTTGTGATCGGATGTTTTTTATTAAATGTGTGTCACAGAAAAAGCTTGCAGCAAGCTTAGTGTTTTTTTAATCCTAAATCTTCTAATACTTTTACTTATGACTTATATTCTTGTTATTGTATTATTATTTGTAAGTGTTATCGCGTAGTGATATACCCTTTTATAATATAATAAATTATATATTTTTTAGAATAAATGTTATAAATGATACGTATATTAGCTCTTATGTTTGCTAAATATTGACAAAATTTATTTCATAGCAATAAATAATACCAAAAACAAACTTATTTCCTGACCTTTATACAGTGCCGACTCTAAGCTTTTCAAAAATTTTTATCTAAAAAAGAGACATGGGAACCACACTAAATATACGGGGTGTCCCAAAAGTAATGGGACACAGAGCAACAGCAGATTCCTTAGGTCAAAATAATGCAATTAACGTAAACTTGCCTTATTCCAAAGTTGATAATAACTAAGATACAGGGTGTCAAAATTTTAATTTTGTTTTCGTTTTTTCGTAATAATTTCTTCACCAAAAGACATAGCCGTACAAAATCAGAGATTTGGGGGTTGTTTGAGGTAAGAAATTCATATTCGTCCATACTTTTGATGTTGCTAGTAGAGGGCGCCAGCTACGCCCTACCCCACTTGTTTTAGATAGCAAAACTTTTTCAAAGCTTAGTATATTGACCTGTTTATTAAAAAAAAGTTACTACTATTCCCGCTGCGTCAAAAATGTATACCTTATTTAGGTCTCTAACGGCCCAGTGATGATCGCGTTGTTAAATTTAGCAATGGACTTAGCAATTGTTAAAAGTTAACAACGGTTTAGAATGTTTAAAAAACGTCATTGTCAGTGTTATTCAATGATTTTAGTAGGCAACCTGTCAAAATCTGACATTTTGTTAAACATTCTAAACCGTTCTTAACTTTTAACAATTGCCAAGTTCATTGCTAAATTTAACAACCCGATCATCACTCGGCCGTAAGACCATCTGTTTTCGAGATAAAGGTTCTTTAAAGGACCCCGCAATTTTTCTATGGAAAATATGTTTCGATCAATTCTTTTTAAACTTTGCAAAGTAATAGTTTTCAACACGCTGATCAAAAGTCTCAACGGGCACAAAATCCAAAAACACCGCTAACCCTCCTAAAATCAGCTTTAAAGGTCACTGGGGATTAGAAGACTTTTGAGGGTGATTTTGGGGGGGTTAGAGGGGATTATGAGTTAAAACTTTTGATCAGCGTGTTGAAAACTATTACTTTGCAAAGTTTGAAAACAATTGGCCGAAAACCATTTTTCATAGAAAAATTGCAGGGTCATTTAAAGTGCGTTTATCTCGAAAACAGTTGCTCCTAGAGACATAAATAAAATATACATTTTTGACGCATCGGGAATAGTAGTAACTTCTTTTTTAATAAACAAGTCAATGTACTAAGCTTAACAAAAGTTATGCGATATAAAATAAGTAGGATAGGGCGTAGCTGACGCCCTCTACTAGCAACATTAAAAGTATAGACGAATTTGAATTTCTCACCTCAAAGAACCCCCAAATCTCTAATTTTGCACCGCTATGTCTTTTAGTAAAGAAATTATTGAAAAAAAAAACGAAAACAAAATTAAAAGTTAGTTATTATCAACTTTTGGTTAAGGCAAATTTACGTTAATTGCATTATTTCGACCTAAGAAATCTGCTGTTACTCTGTGTCCCATTACTTCTGGGACACCCCGTGTACCAGATGTTATTGGCCTTGAGGCGGGCACTATGGTAAAGAAAATTTTCATTATGAAATTTCCAAAAAAAAGTTAATTTTTATGTAGCACTCCTAGAGAAAAATGTAAGTTTCAAAAGCGAATCCATTACTTGTATTTTTTTGTGAATTTGATCATAAGATTCATAAGAAAATTGTTGAGTAAAAAAATCAACTGGCTATTGTTTTAAAAAAATTAAAGATAATTTTGCGAAATATGGGATTTGACAATAAAAATTGATCAAATACACGAAAAAAATACAAATTTAGGATTTGCTTTTGAAACTTAGATTTTTCTTGGGGAGCTTTGCTAACAAAAAACATTTTTTTTTTAATGAAATTCTCAAAATGAAAAATCAGTAATATTGTAAAAGTTATAAAATTATTATAAACATAGCATTAACATTTTTTAAACTTTTATGACATGATCTTGTTAGGTATGTATTTAAGAAGGGCTCCACGACTCAAAAAATTTATACAATTATTTAAACATTTTTTGAATGTACAGGGTTTTCCCGTATAATTGCGCACCCCTTTAAAATCTTTATTTTTATAGATAGAAAAAAATAGTTTATATGAAAGTTGCAGGATTTTTCATGAAGATTTTCATGGTAAGATAGAAACAAATGATGATCGGAAAATTAACAAATCACTATCAACTCGTTATTTTAAATGGAACACCTGTATATGATTGAAAATTCAAATTCTCTAATCTTCCTCTTTCAAATATATATAACTTATCTATGATAAACAAGTTGCAAGTTATTTGAATTTAAAATCTGTTCTTATAAGCCATAGTTAGCCATGGATACAACCCAAAGTTTGGCAAAGTTAAGTCGCGTTAGCCATGGTTCGTCTTGGAAACCAAACAAAAATTGACTTCTGTCAAATACTTTTATATTTTACTTAGCTGTAGGGTTGTATCCATGGCTAACTATGGCTTATAAGAACATATTTTAAATTCAAATAACTTACAACTCGTTTATCCGAACATAGATAAGTTATATATATTTGAAAAGAGGAAGATTAGCAGAATTTGAATTTTCAATCATATACAGGGTGTTCCATTTAAAATAACGAAGTTGATAGTGATTTGTTAATTTTCCGATCATCATTTGTTTTTCTATCTTACACCATGAAAATCTTCATGAAAAATCCTGCAACTTTCATATAAACTATTTTTTCTATCTATAAAAATAAAGATTTTAAAGGGGTGCGCAATTATACGGGAAAACCCTGTACAATGAAGACTAAAGTTTGTAACAATTTGGTCACTTAACAATTGTCTAACTTGTTGAAAAATTACCTTCATTATTTATTATTATTATTTAGGTAATTTTCAACTGAAATTATAAATTAAATTAAAAAAAAATAATAATAATATTTAATACCCTAAAAAATTATCTAGTGTGAAGTGTTCAGTTTTAAAGCCTAGCGCGCAAACAAAAAGTTGCGCGGATGCCCATGTTCTGCGTTAAATTAAAATTATAAATAATGAAGATAGTACTCCGGAAGTTGTCAGTTTTTTTTTATCGGAAATTTCCTCCTCTTTAAGGATCTTTTTCGTAATTTCCGTTATCTTTTACGGTTTTTGACTTATCATCGAAAATCGAAATTTTTTATTTCGTTTTTTTGTTAATTCCAATTTCAATTTTTATTGACAGAAAAAATCCTCCAAAAGCCTTTCTCAGATTTGCATTCCGCGTAGATTGAGCTATAGCTCATATTTTTCGAACTTCTAACTATTTTTTCACAGGAAACACACTTCTTGACTAGACTACCATGTCTCGCTTTTAAGATAAAAAATCTTTAAAATCCTATAGCCTTTATATACTTAAAAAAATATATTTATTACTTTTTTTAGGCACTCATCATGCCAGTGGTTTAATAAGGAAGTAAACATTACCCACCCGTATATTACAGTAACCTGTCAAAACTTTTTTGGAACGATTTACAAAAACGTACATGCTATAGTCATGCCACAACTTTTTAAGAACAAGATGTCGACCAAGCACACCAATAATAAAAATCCATTAAAGATTTTTATGATTGGAATCGACAGCATTTCAAGATTAAATCTACAACGCACCATGCCCAAAATGTTTTCATATTTAGAAAACAATTTTGTAAGCTTTAAAGGATACAATAAAATAGATGACAATACGTTTCCAAATCTAATAGCCATATTAACTGGTAGAAGTATGGATACCTTAGAGCCGGTATGCATGCGCAATATAACTTTCGATGACTGTGATATTATTTGGAAAACTTACAGAGAAAATGGATTCATAACGGCGTATGGGGAAGATGAACCATTTCTGAACACTTTTAATTACTTTAAAAAAGGATTTGTACATCCACCAACTGATGTTTACTTACGATCTTACTTTTTATCTGCATATTTGTTACCAATGAAATACAGGCATTTAATGGGAGTTTGCTCCGGTCCTGAAAATACAGCGGAAAGAATGTTTAATGCTGCTAAGAATTTTATTACAGTTTTTAAGAATTATCCTACATTTGCTTTGTATTGGTTGAATAGTTTTAGTCATGATGATGTAAATCTTCCGTCAAGTATGGATAATAAAGTTGTTGAGTTTTTAACAGATTTAGGTGTTAAAGAGTCCCTAAACAATTCTATAATTATCATCTTTAGTGATCATGGCTTCAGATATGGTGATATACGGTTCACTTACTCAGGCTGGTTGGAAGAACGCCTACCTTTTCTTTATTTTAAGTTTCCGAAGACATTTCAAGAATCTCATTCCGAATTGTACGAAAATTTAGTATTTAACGCACAAAATCGTTTAACCAGTCCGTATGACTTTCATATGACACTACAACATCTCTTAAAGGTCTTTAATAATAATTTTAATATTAAACCAAGTTTGGGATGTCCTTCTTGTAAATCTTTATTTGAGAAAATTCCAGAAAACCGTTCATGTAAAGACGGAGGTATTGCACAACATTGGTGTACATGCGAAGGGTATAATCCTGTAAGCAGTAAGACCAAAAAAGTACAGAAGGTGGGACAATATATAGTAGACCAAATAAATCAGTATATAGAAAGTTTTTCGGAAGAAGGGTATAAGTGTGCTCATTATGAACTTAACTCAATAGACACTGTAGGAAAATCAGAACGAAAGTTTGGTGAAGATGATACTACAATAGAAACGTATCTAATTTTAATCAAAACATACCCATTTGCAATGTTTGAAGCTACAGTTAAAGCACATGGCCAGAATTTTGAATTGCTAGGGGATATCAGTAGACTGAATAGATACGGAGCATACAGTAGTTGTGTTCACAATGATAGACTGAAAAAATACTGCTTTTGTAATGGATGGTTAACCAGAACACTTAGTAGATTTTGTTACTTAGTTAAATGTCCTGTTTTTTAATTAATAATAATAAAGAAGATCTTAAACAACACCGCATTTTTGTTATAATTTTAAACACTTAAAAGGAGGATTATAAAGTAAGTTTTAAAAATATACTTAATAACTGTTAACAAAAAATGCTCACGTAAGGTATTGCAAATTGGTATATTATAATACAAGTTTAGAAACTGTCTCATTATAATTACAGGGTATTCCTTCATGATATGCTAATATTTAAGGGGGCAATTCTTGAACTCATTTTAAGAAAAAAAAATCATATGAACATGTGTTCAAACCGTCTTAACTTTTGAACTACAGGGTGATAAAGTTTTCAAAAAAGCATGTTCTGCTGAAATATGTGGAATACTATTTTAGATATTTTTACGAAAATTGGTAAGCATGTACTATAAGGCATAGAGGCTGAATAGAGGCTCGGTGGGCTTTTTTCAGAATAGAATTAGAACAAGTTTTGGATCTGACCCTATGCTCAAGGAGTATAGAAGGTGACTGCAAAAACTGGAGAGTCTTGATTGAACCCTCAATCTCGGACCACAGGCCACCATAGTCTTTGACCTCTTGCCTGAGAAGCAAAAAGGAGAGAGTGCTTAGGAATCCGAGACACATAGACTGGGAAGAATATCAAGATAAATTGGAAACGCGGATGGCGACCTTCCCGATACAGATAGGCAAATTGAGACTGCGGCGAGGCATATGGGGGAAGCTATTATAGCTTCGTACCATGATTCCTGCCCAGCGACCACTGCAAAGCTAGTGAATAAACCATGGTAGAACCAGAAACTCGCTAAGATAAGGCAAAAAACTAGAAAGAGGCTTACAAGGCCAAGAAAACTAAAACTGCAGAGGATGAGAAACTCTATCATGAGGCTCTCAGAATCTACAAAAAGGAAATCGCTTTATCGAAACAAGAAACATGGAAGACTTTTTACGGAAGCAGAGTTACATCCAAAGAAACATCTAAACTGCTAAAGCTTTTGAAGTAGGACCCAGAATCAAAACTGGGAACACTCAGACGAGGAACAATGAAGCCATAACTGAAGAACGCAGACTGAAAGGGAAAAATGTTGGAAGCTGGCAGCAGAGATCCTCAATGTCAGAAGAATGGAGTAGGCGGTGGCATCGTTTGGGCCATTTAAGGCGGATGGAATATTTCCGGCACTCCTGCAGAGGGCTCCGGACATTCTTACTCTGCCTATGCTAAGGGTGGTGGGGGCTTTCATGGCTCTGGGGTATATCTTTGAGAGATGGAGGAGGACCAGACTGGCCTTCATACCAAAATCTGACAAGACGGACTATTGCGACAGTAAAACGTTTAGACTCATAAGTCTCACATCGTCCTTTTTAAAGACGATGAGGAGAATGATAGATTGGCACATAAAGGTTAAATACCTGAAGGAAAACCCACTCAACAGGAGAACATTCATATACACGGCAAGAAGCAAAACTACGTACGTCTTGAAACGATAGCGAGGAAGGCCACAGGATTGCTATGGCTCTGTAGAAGAGTATCCAGACGGGACTGGGGGACATAAAATGAATATACGAAGCAGTCATCAGACCAATTAGCATCTAGACATACACCGGATATTTTGGCTCAGAGCTTCTTGACAGTGTTATTACCTAAAAAATTAATTTTAATGTGTAAAGTAATAATTTGGGGTCTTGTCTAATACGTCCCCGGTCTTTTCTAATACGTCCCCGCATTTCACGTCTGAAATATAATTGAGGAAAATAAAAAGCGCTTTGCTAACCAGAACTACATGACCGACTAAAGTTACGGCTTTTAAATTTGTTTAAATTATCCCTAGATAGAAGTTATTCACAAAATTTTTATAATTTTTGATATGGTAGAAGTTATAATTTTTTAAAAAATAGTAATTATATATTCCCCGGGTTTTTTTCTAATACGTTGTTAAAATTTTATTAACTTCTATGTAGGGATAATTTAGACAAATTCAAAAGCCCTAAGTTTTAGTCGGTCATGGTTAGTTCTGGTTAGCAAAGCGGTTTTTTATTTTCTCCAATTTTATTTCAGACATAAAAATTCGGGGGCGTATAAAAAAATACCCCAAATTATTGCATTAAAATGTAAGTTTTTAGCCGAGTCCCTGCATAATAAAGCATGTTTCATCAACACTGTCAAGAAGCTCGTGAGTCAAAATATCCGGGGTATGTCTAGACGCTAGTATCAGACCACGCATACTGTATGCTACCGTGATGTGGTTGCGACGCATAGAACTTAAGACGGCACAGATAATGCTGAAACACATATAAAGAATGGCAATGAGGAAATACCTGGGGTAGCACCTAGTACTTCGACAGAATCGTTGGAGATTATTACGCGGCTTCCAACTCTCCATATAATGATCAATGCCTTGGCGAGGGCAGAGGCATTGATTATGAGGAGGCGCTGTGTCATCGTGGGCCAGGTGAGGATTGTGGCTCTTTTGATGAAGCAGGGAAGCATCTCCTAGTTATCCATTTAGACCTCATGCACAAGGTGAACATGGCATCGGCGAATGACTAGGATCACAAACGCTGTGGGACACCAAGCGAAGGAATGAGTCATCTATATAGATGACTCGAGGATAGGTGGCCGCGCAGGCTTTGGTTTCTATGTGTAAAGAACGAACTACAAGTTATATGAAACAGTGGAAGAATTTGCAACCGTATTTCAGACAAAAGTTAGGGCAATAGCCAAAGCCATAGAACACTGCCTTAATAGAAGATACAGGGGAAAGAAAACCATATGTACTGACAATAAGGCAGCCATCGGGGCGCGCTAACAAATACAGTGCACAGATCAGAACTTACAAAAAGATGTCGAGAAGCAATTAATAAACTAACAAAAACCACGAGAGTCACCCTGCAATGAGTTCCTGGACACAAAGGGTCCCGGGAATGAAATGGATGACAAATTTGCCAATATGGGAGCTGAGGACAACGGGCCTGAATATACCGTGGACATCTCATATAACACGTATATGACAAAGATAGCAACATGGATAGAGAAACGGTTTCACGAGAACCGGAAAAAAACAAAATCCAGACAATCAAAGGCTATTATTGGGTAAGACCTGTAGAAGGACTTAGCGATAAGTACAAAGAACTTCAGTAGAGTGCAAATGAAAAGCCTGACAAGCACAAACAGGTCATTGTAGAAACATGGACACTACCTCCACGAGATAGAAAAAAGTGAGACAGGTATATGTAGATGGTGTAAAGAGGGAACTCACCATACTATATGATACGATACGACACTATGATGCATTTAGAGGCATTTTCTGGAGTACAATTTCTTTATTTTCTACCACTGGCGTCCGTGCGGGATTTAAGTTGATGTTTTTAAGGAAAATTATTTTTTCCTGAGGGTATTTTTTGGTAGCCTGGGTAACTTTACATAAAATTACTTTTTTTGTTTTTCTCGTAAAATTATTAATTAAAACGATTCCATCCCGCCGAAATCCAGCTTCCTCCGTAAAAAGTATGGTTTTATCAAAATGTATGTTATTATTAACCTTTTCGTAATACCATTGGCAAAACTGCAAACGGGGCAGAAAATCTCTTGGTAGTAATGCCTGCACACGTTGAACATGATACAGATACAAAAGTTGTTCGGAGAGAACCTGCCACACAGTGCTGTTGGATTGATTATCCCCTAATCGAGCTGCAATAGTCCTGGTACTTATACCGGCACGTAAAACTCAGGCGTTCTTACGGACCTCGGCCGGCCTCTATCATTGGTGGGAATGGCAAAACTTCCTAAATAACATTATTGTCAAAAACATTACAAAAAAGAAATAAGAAAATTTACCTCTTTCCTGTAATCTACGGTCTACGCTCTCAAAGGTTTTACTATCTGGAAGTTGCCGTTGGGGAAACGCTCCTGCATACAGGTGCCTCGCTGCATAACAGTTACTGTAAGCAAGTGCACATTACATGCATGTCTGTCATTTCCACAAAGTGTAATTTTCCATCACAAAAACGAGATAAAAACTTTTAGAGAAATTTCTCCAAAAAAATTAGGTAAATAATTATTTTTCCTACTAACACTTAGGAAAATGAACATATTCGCACTCTCTACTACTGCTTCGGAAACATGCATATTTCACACGCATACTGATTTTCATTTCTCTCTAGAGAGGAAAACATTTTCCCCTCTAGAGAGGAAAATAACTGACAACCAATTATGTCATTTATTTTTAAAATAATATTTTCCTCTCTAGAGAGGAAAATGTATTCCACAGTAAATAAATTGCAACATAAAAAAATATAATTGAGGTCAATATTTTGTGGTCGTAGGAAAAATAGTGTACACAACTTGTTAGAAAGTGAATTTCCCACACTCGTGAAATCTTTCACTTTCCTCACTTGTTGTGTAATATACTATTCTAGAAGAACTGACGCTTGTCAGTGTCAAACCTCCATGCAGAAATGATTTTTGGTTTCCAAGGCACCTGTGATTTTTAGCAAAAATTAATAAACCAATTTTGTCCAGTGGCATGCAATGAAACCGTTTAAATTTTTTTCTCGAAAAACGAAGAAGTTACGAAAAAATACAAGAGGTAAAGAAGTTGTATTTTTAGATGCCTAATTAAACAACAAATATTAAAGTTGCAAAAAAGGCAGTGGCGTACATTTTTTTGCCAATTTTTTTCGCTAAGATGCCTCCCGGAACGCCACTGGACCTTATAATTTTAATCTATTTAGGGCTAAATTAGCCTCTTTATACAACAAATAATATTGCTAAATTTCAAAAGAATCGAGTAAATATTTTTAAAATATTAATAAAAATTTAATATTTAAAAAAATTATCACTCTGTATCCTGAAAACTGTGCATTTCGGACCCATGCTTATAGAAACTTTTACTCATAATTTTAAATTAGGAATCGTCCATTACAATATCTCCGTCTATTTTTCTACAACTTGTATATTTATGTATTAAATTTGTAAAGATTACAAGGAAATAATTAATAAAAAAATTACATGAACAGCCCGGACGAACTTACAAAACTAACGACAGAGGCGCCACTATAGTTTTACGCGGTTCTCTATCCAACGCTTTCTAAAGTGAGTATAAATACTCTTTTATTTGAAGAGGCTTCTTGGTAGGGGCGCCATCTTGTTAAAAGTAAATCTTTATTAATTCGTTTAAAGGAACATCATTAAGGATATCGAAAAGGTTTCATTAAAGTAGGATATCTATCTGCATTTAAACGACCATGCACACTATAAATGAGTTTTTGGCGACTGGTGAAAATTAACCAAATTTTAATATGCTATTAAGGACCTCAAAGGAAGCAATTTTCATCATTGCACCAAAACTCTAAACTTACATGGTGAGGCGCTAGAGCTAGGTATAATTTGTGTCTTACTAATTTAAAAAAATAATAGTTTGCTAAGTATTAACTGTATTTAAGTAGTTAATATTACAAAAAGTTTTACATTTTTTCTTTGTGTATTAATTTATTTAACTTACAAAGTGTTATACGGTAAAATAAAAATAGAGAGTAAGCCAAAAAATAATATACCAAATCCTAAAAAATATTATTATTTATTTGTTTTAATTTGAAGTGATATGGGATTAAAATAAATAAAATAAATTATTAAAAAAATATATAAACAAATTGGAGTATTAGAAAAATATAATATTATATATTTTTACTATTTTGGACTGAAATTTAAAAAAAAATCAAATCTTTGGTCATATCTCCTTTATTATTTATCTTATCAAAAATGTTTATATAACTTTTTATATGGACAATTTTAAGAGCTTTATTTTTTGTTACCTAGTTTTGAAATATTGATTTTATTTTAAATTTAAATATCTCAAAAATTATAAAAGCTATACGAAATTGTATTAAACAAAAACTATATATTCTTACAAGATATTTAATTTAGGTTATAAGTTTTTTGTATAATTTCAATACTTATTGAGTTATAATCAAAAATCAAATTTTTAAACTATTTTAAGGTATAACACGAGTTTTTTACTTTAATATTTCTCCAATCCAAAATTTATAAATAACTTTTTTAGAAAATTTAATAATCTTAATTTTTAGTTTTATTTATTTTTTTCATAGCTGTTACAGTTTTTGAGATGTTAATGATTGTGTAAATCTCCACATACAATTATGATTATTATCTCTAAAATGGCGGTACCTATACATTTATTTAAAAAAATTATATTATTTTTTATCATTAAAATACTATTATACAGAACCTCGTATATACTAATTCACTTTCCTTAGTGACTGTTCTACTATGTCGAGAATTTGATTATCAACATTCAGTAATGTTTTCCGTTTATCTTCGGGCATATCATTGTTTTTAAGTTACTTTCGAATCTAAAATAAATAATGCCATCTTTTAGAATAATTTTGTTTTATTTTAACCTCTTATTTTTGTCAGCAGTTTAATAAAATAGTCAAAATGCTAAAAAAAATTTTTTTATCAAGTTAAAAGTACTTTTAACATGGGTATAATTGAAGACATTGGTGCAAAAACCGGCCAAGTCCCAAAATCAAAATTTGTGGGAAATCGAAAAATTCTGGAAATAAACGTACAATTCGCCCAAATTTTGGATTGGTTATAGATATTAATGATATCCCACTAAGCAAAGAACATCTTTAGCACGTTTTGTAACATTATTCAAAAGTAACTGTGATAACGTTTAATTTTAAACGTTATTTTATCATGTCTGTTTCGTTTTCGTAAATTGTTACTGATAATTTTCGTTTCTGTAACATACCCTTGTGACTATTTTTAATACGTTATAAAACAAACATCTTGCTTACGTAACTTTTATGTACTTTTTTATTAACGTTAAAATGTTGCCATGTAGAGAATGGTCTTTTAGATAGAAGTTCGATACATCTCTTAATATATGTTTTAGATATGATTATAATTTAACATATCGACCTCGTTTGTTTAAAAGTAGCCCGCACAGAGAGTGTACGATTTTTAACAACGACGCCAGGTTTAGAAAGGAAGTTTAGTAGTATTAGTACATAACCTTAAATCTTACTATGCTTATTTTCTCGCATTTTCAGAACAAATAGTGTTTTGTGTTGTGAATTTAAAGTTTTTCTCGTAATATTAAAGGAAAATATGGATCGGAAAGTAAGTAGATTATACTATTTTCTTTTATACTTTAGTTTTTATGTACGTAGGTATATAGATAATCTGACCAAAATCCTGATTATAAAGATGAGTCGTTTCCTTATAATACCATTCGTCCCGAATATTGGGGTAATAAATACGGATTTCATTTCGTGAGGTAGCTCCCATCCTCTAGATACATATAAATTAAAAAAGAATGAAATAAAATTTCGTTGCTATACCACAGCCCTACTCCACTTGAAGTAGGGCTGTGTTTATACCTACCTACATAATCTGTAGTAAAATTTACGTTAGAAGACTGGAAAGTAGTGTTCGGTTTTTATTCTGTGGGTTTATTCTGCAGGTCAAGCCAAGCGGTTTCTAGGGCGAAGCCGTAGGCAAGTCCTGAAAACTTGGCGAGACCTGCAAAACATTGTTTTTCGATCATGTAATATACAATCGTTTTCTCAACCGAAACTATTAAAAAGACAAATTTTAATATATAAAAACAGGTCTATTTATCGGCTTGACTTGGATTTGACACTTATTATAACAATAAGAATTATTTAAGACACCCACAATACATTAGTGCTTAGGCCTCAGCCTTCGTGGACTGTCCAAAGATTAAAAAAACTGAAGTTTGTTTCCATAACAACCATAAATAAAAGCTGTAAATTAGCAGCTTTATTTTCTATTTCATGGATGTGTTAAGTGACAAATAAGACTAGAAAAGTGACAAATGAGCCCGGCAAAAGTATTTTCCTGTCTTGCCCGGAAAAAGTTACCTTCTGGCCAAAAATTCTCCAGAAAATGGGTATTATCCGATTAATCGGAAAAAAAACATTTTTAAAGGACTTAGAAGCAAAAATTTGATATTTTAAATAAATAAAATACTTAAATTAAATTTATCAAAGTTTTAACTAAAACTATTTATATGATGTATATATAATAATTAAATTATTAAAAATTAATTATGAAACAAATTGTAGATGCAGTACAGTCTGTTTTCAAATAACAACTAATCAGTAGGGACCGGAGATCGATAAAAACCATTACAATTTTGAGCTTAAATTGATATAGAATATACCAAATAATAATGCAATAAATAAGTCAACTTCCTTAGGCATTTATGATTTTATTTTGGTATTTTTATTCGGTGTGATTTCTTGTGGAATAATACAAAGGCCGTGGCAATAGTAAAAAATTTAGAGGAGTTTTTGCAACAACAAAATAATTAAACATGATATTTTATAATGCTTTTATAGAAATTATATGAAATAAATTAAAATTAAAATATACTTTTTATCATTATAAATGTACAAATATTTGATTGCACCTCTATTAGGGTTCATATTTATGCAATTAACCCCACAAACATAGTTTTGTGTCTCCGGGCCTATTTGTTGTGAACTCGTAAAAACCAGTTCCGTTACATGAGGGTAAATCGAGGGTAAATGATATTATATTTGTGCCAAAATAATTTGTTATATTTAAACAGGTGTAAGTCGCTTACAGGCAAATAAATAATGAGTTCAAGTTAAAAAATGAAGTTGGATGGCTCCTTCCATATTCTACTTTTTTATTTGAAAGTGAAAGAGGGTTTTCATCTTTGTCAGTCCACGAAGGCTGTGGTCCAAGCACTAACGTACCGTGGGTGTCTTAAGATGTGAGAGGGAGTTTGTTCACACAGGACTTAAATATTTGGAGACTGAAATAAGAAGGAAACCTTTTGGGGTAGCAGTTTCTATAGTCTGGTTAGAGCCACTCTAGATAAACTGAAAAAAGGTGCATAAAAGTTTGCACCAAATGTTGCTCCATTCGGAGCTGCCAGAGGAGGTATTATACTGGAACCCTCTAAGCAAAAGCCGTGAAAATACCTAAAGAAGAGCGACAGATTTCCTACAGCTCGTCGGTGGCAAAAGGACTAGGTTTTCTGTGAGCGTGGGATTATTTATAAGAAGAACAGCTCTTTCTGGATGAGTTGTAGGAGACACCATTCCACAGACATAAGAACAATATTCTTAAGAAGGTCTAATTTGGAATACATAATGGGTATACAGATTGGAATATAGATTGGAAAAAATACTTTTTGGCTCGAAAGAGGAATTCAAGCTTTTTTAAAGCCGCTAAAGCTTTGGATGTAATGTGTTTGTGCCAGTTAAGGTTATTAATAAAAGTAACACCGACAAGAATAAATGACTCCTTGTTCTGCAAAACTTTGTCGCTCATATGTCACGGATGAGCATTGATAGACTTTTTCGCGAAGAGAACCGCTTGTGTTTTGGAAGATTAAACTGAACAAAATTTTTGCCGCCCCAGACATTCGCATTGACCTACGCTTGGTCTTCAAATCAGGCTCATTGACTGGCTTAAGAAAATGGTGCAGTTGGAGTTTGGTTAATTTATTTGTACAAAACCATATCAAATGGAGCGACATGTTAAAGGTTTGCAACATTAAGAAAATATGCAAAGTTTTCCGGGGCATCCAAATCTACAGAACGAGAAATTATGTATCAAACGCAGACTTCTTCATGGATTTATGTAAAGCTTTTATTGTAGCTGATATTCTTCTTCATAAAATAAATTATTGGTACACGAAGACATTTTTGGAAAAAATACTACCACAGAAAAGTACCAGACGAATCAACTCTGCATGAAACTATGTTGATAAGGTCCTTTTTAAAAACTATGGACAATATAGACACAATCTGAAGGAAAAAAGTTATGGTTTAGTGTCGATGAAACTACTGATATTAGGAAAAATTTTTATATTTAGTTGCACCTTAAGTCATCAGAACCTAAAAACTTATTTTTAATTAACGTAAATTTCTTTCTAAAACCAATAGTGAGACAAAAAAAATCTGTAGTAGAAGTATTACTTATACTGTCAGTCACTATTATTCAGAAAGGGCGTTTTGTTTCTTTCGGATAGTGCTGCTATATGCTGAATGCAGAAAGACAGTTAAAAACCATTTTTTCAAATTGCTCATTGACAGTTTAGATCATGCCCTACATAGAATGTGGAAATGGTACGTAACTTTATCCACATTATACTTTAGTTATCGAGGTAAAAGTTTTTCTTAAGCCACCTGCGCGTATTACGAAATTTAAAGTAGGTCCAATGTCGCATTACCGCCACAACCTTCTTTACAAGGGCTATCAGCAGTTAAATATTACCATATAAATTATAATGTGGTAAAAAAGTTATTGACAGTTTAAGGATGATGCTTTAATTAAAAAAAGTAAAGAAGTTATAAATGCACCAAATGTTAAATCTAATTTAAAAACATTTTTAAAAATTTTTGGGATATCTTCCGAATGTGATTGAACAGTTATAAAAACAAAATGTCCCCAGGCCTTCATTTCATGTATTTCAAACACTATAAACAAGTTAAATCTGTTCCTAATGAAATTTGGAGACAAATTAAAATTGTATATACATAAAATTTTGGAAAGAAATTCAGGATTTTTAGAAATAAAACATATTTTGAGGCACAACAAAAAAAAAGAACGACTTAAAATCATTTTCGATTTACTCCGGTTCAAGCTGTGATGTCGAAAGGAGTTTTTTTAGAGTTAGACATATTTTAAATTATAAAAAGAACCAAACCAACTTTGAAAGACGTTAGTTTATCAGTAATGCAATTAAATTGTAAAACACCCCTATTATGTTTTTATTTACTTTTTTTTAAAAATTTTTTTTATATTTAATATCTCCTTAATATGCACGCAAGTTTTTTACCAGACATAAAAATGTAGAGGGAACAAGCTCGTTCCGAAACCCGGGCCCACTAATCAGAAAGGGTTGGCAGTAAAAAAAAGAGACAGTGGTTTAACATGCTCGTGACGTAACTAGTGTAACTGTAGGTAAAAATTCTTTAAGAGATAAATTGAATATTTAATTGGATTTTTTAACAATAGAAAGCAAAATAATAATATAATACAAAGTTTCTAAACCCTTTTTTAAAAATTGGGTGATTAATCAGTAGTTTTTTCTCCATTTAGTAATGGCTAATCGAGTTGCTAATATTAGAGAAAATGCCGACTATGTATTAAAAAAAAATTGCGGGCTTTTAAGCCAACACAGGGGTTTTATCCTTTATATTAGGTAAAATAAGGTACCCACTAAGCAAAGAACATCTTGAGCACGTTTTGTAACGTTTTTCCAAAGTAACTGTGATAACGTCTAATTTTAAACGTTATTTTATCATGTCTGTTTCGTTTTCTTGAATTGTTACTGATAATTTCCGTTTCTGTAACATACCCTTGTGAATATTTTTTACGGTATAGAACAACATCTTACTGACGTAATTTTTATGTTTTTTATTAACGTTAAAATGTTGCCATGTATAGAATGGTTTTTAAATACAAGTTCGATACATCGTTAATATACGTATCGATACGATTATAATTTGTTAAGACATAAAAAGTTATTGGTGTAACGTTATAATAATAATATTTTTTAACAGAATCGTTACGTTTACTGTCTTATATTTCCTCGTGGAAATGTAAACACAATTAAATATCGACCTCGTTTGCTTAAATGTACCCCGCACAGAGATAACATTTTTTGACAACGACGCCAGGTTTAGAAAGAAAGATTGCTTCCTTTAGTACTTAACCTACTTTATTTTTAAGATACATTTTTTTGTGTGTAAGTTTCAAGTTTTTTTCTCGAGATATTAAAGGGAAATATGGATCGGAAAGTAAGTATATTACACTCTTTTCTATTACACTTCAGTTTTTTTTGTATGTATGTGGTATATAGATAAACTGACCAAAAATTCAGATTTTGAAGGTAAAGGTTTTTAAGCCATAAGTCTAGAAAATCCAGCATTAGCGTTTCCTTAAGATAAATATTGGGGTAATAAGTCCGGATTTAGTTTGGTGAGGTACCTCCCATTTCCCTAGATCATATAAATTAAAGAAAGTATAGATTAAATTTGGTTGCTTTATACCTTACATATTAGTCATTTTTTTAAGACGGAAAGATGTTGTTGCAAGTCGAGTCAAGGGTTTGTAGGGCGAGCCGTAATTGGCCGTAGGCGACTTCTGGAAGCTTGGCGAGACCTGCAAAACACTTGTTTTTCGGTCATTAATGTACACTGTTTTTTTCAACCGAAACTATTTAAAAAAAAACAATAATAATATTTTAATAATCGACAACAGGTCTATTTATCCACTTGCCATGGATTTGATACTTATTATAACAATAAGAATATTTTAAGACACCCACAGAATGGTAGTACTTAGGCTAAGCCTTCATGGGCTGTACAAAGATAAAAAAAATCCACTGCAGTTCGTTTCCGTAACAACCATGCATAAAAACGGCTATGTTCCAAATAGCAGCTTATTTTTTATTTCTGCAAAGTACCTAACAAATGGGTTTAGTGACAAATGAGTATTTTCCGATCGGTCAGAAAAAACTTTTTAGGGGACTTTATAGCAAAAATTGGTATTTTCAATAAATGAAATACTTGTGAATAAATTTGATCAAAGTTGTAACTCAAAGTATTCACTGTGAAGTATTTTATTTTGTCTTTAGAGGCCCTGATGTAGACACTTGACACATAAATAATAGTAATAATAATAATATTAAAATTATTAGTAAATTAATTTTTTAAAAAAATTGTAGATGCAGCACATTATGTTTTTTTAAATGACAACTAATCAAAAAGTGGATTGGCAATTAAAAAGATAGGCATGGGTTTAAATGCTCAAGGACCGTAACTAGTATAACTGTAAGAAAAATTTTCTTAAGGGATAAATTAAATTTTTAATTGGATTGTTTTCAAATAAACAAAATAATTATGTAGTACAAAATGTCTAAATGTTTTTTTTTTAAATTGGGTGGTTTATCAGTAGTTTACTCTACCATTTAGTAATGGTTTTGAGTAGCTAATATAAGAGAAAATTTGACTATATTTTTTAAAAAATTGTAGGTTTTAAACAACAAAGGTTTTTATCCATATAATTGGGAAATAAAATATCTAGGATACTATCTGCAAATACAGTTTTTTTGCTAAACTTGTGATATAAAATTATCTTTTTTAATTTTAAACAATTATGTCAGTAATCAAAAGTTTTGGGGCAAATATATTTCAAATTTTTTTTTTCAGGTGCAACTAGGAGGAAAAATAGAACAGAACAGGGATATTAAAAATACATGTACATACGGTTGATTTTTAAAAAGGATTTATAAATTATGTAGGAAATTTTTTATTCCTAACTTTAGACCTTTTACTTTTTTTTTAAATAATACTCATATTTACACACACAAAATATTTAAGACTTTTATAAAGTAAATTAAGAAAGATAAACATTATCACATGAACATTTTTTTATATGAACTGTTACAGTTTATATGGATTTAAAAATAGCTTTCCATATTAAATAGTCTGTACAAAAATTTGGGAAATATGAAAGGAGTGTTGTAGACATCAGATATTTTATGAATAAATTTTTTCCTTATAGTTTATATTAGTTTTTTTTTTAAATTAGGGATAGTATTTGTTACTGGTTTTATCTTGGAAACTATTGCACAGATTTTCCCCCTTTAAATGCGAAACCCCTTTAAAATTTTTATTTTATAGATGAAAAAAGTTGATATGAAAGTTGCAGATTTTCATGAAGATTTTCATGGTGTAAGATAGAAAAAAAATGATGATCGGAAAATTAACAAATCACTATCAACTTCTTATTTTAAACACCTGTATATGATTGAAAATTCAAATTCTGCTAATCTTCCCCCCTTTTCAAATATATAACTTATCTATGTTCGGATAAACGAGTTCAGTTATTTGAATTTAAAATCTGTTCTTATAAGCCATAGTTAGCCATGGATACAACCCAAAGTTTAGAAATTTAAAAGTCGCGGTAACCATGGCTCGTCTTGGAAACCCAAAAACAAAAATATAAATATTTGACAAAGTCAATTTCATTTAAAATAACGAAGTTGATAGTGATTTGTTAATATTTTGATCATCATTTGTTTTTCTATCTTACACCATGAAAATCTTCATGAAAAATCCTGCAACTTTATATCAACTATTTTTTTCTATCAATAAAAATAAAGATTTTAAAGGGGGCGCAATTATACGGAAAAAACCCCGTACTATTTCAGGCTGAATGAAAAAAAAATAATCAAAAATAAAGGCGATTTATCACATTTTTACATCCATTTTTTTTTCTGTGGGATCTTTAAAGCAAGTGGACGCAAAAATTTCATTTATACACAAAAATGCTAAAAATTTAGGGTAAACAAAAAATTGTTAATTAATTGATTTTTGAGGTTTTAATAAATCGATGGGTACTTCCGTTTTGTTTTAGAAAACTCAAACACAAAGGATATTTAATCAAATCTTTTTTATGACCACCTACATTTTAAAAAAAAAAAGTTTCACTTTGTTAGTGCTTTTTTTGCGATAAGTAAATTTTCGACCACTCTAGATGTTTAACAGAAAATAGTATATGAAAAAGGCGTGAAAAACGTTTATAATTTTAATCAAATCCGTGATCAATTACTTTAAATTAAAAAGTTTCCCTTTTAATATAACTTTATCATGCACCTCCAAGTGATAAAGTCGCCAAGTTAATATGTTTAGTGACTTTGAAGCCATCTTCATTATACTAATTTTTTTTTAAAGTTAACCATCCTTATGTTGGGACATTAAATGGTTAACAAAATACAATTTACGACCATACTTAATTAAACATTCTGTATTTTTACCATACACCACACATTAGGGATCCAAAGATCTTTTAATGTTATATAATCAACATAATAGAACCACCCATTTAAATCCTTAGAAAAACCTCTTTATAACGTGTTATAACGTGGATGTTTCAGAATATGTGCTAGGCCCAACCAATGCAAAATACGTAACGAGGCCGTGTAAGTTTCGAAACCAAAACGTTGTATTTTTAACGTAACTACGATTTTGTTAAGTTGAAGGAAATATAACGAAACTATTAGGTTCAAGGCGCTGTTATTGTTTCAAGATGATTAACGTAACAAAGGAACAAGAAAACATAAATGTAACGTAATTAAGATGATTTTTTGCTTAGTGGGTAGCTATGACACTATCTGCAAATACAGCTTTTTTTGCCAAACCAGTATTATAAAATTATCTTCTTTATTAATGAAGCAATTATGTCAGTAACTAAAAGTATTGGGGCAAATATTTTACAAAGTTTTCTTTTTTCAGGTGCAACTCGGAGGAAAAAATAGAGCACAATATGGATACTAAAAGTACATGTACATACAATTGATTTTTAATAAACATTTATAAATTATATAGGCATTTTTTATACCTAACTTTAGACCTTTTAATTTTTTTTTAAATATTACTCACATTTACACATCACAAAATATCTAAAATTTTTTATAAAGTAAATTAAGAAAGATAAACATTTTTTCACTTGAACATTTCTATATATGTTCTGTTACACATTTGGGATAAGCCTTGCAAAAATTGTCTGTACAAAAATTTGAAAATGTAAAAGGAGAGTTGTAGAATCAGATTTTTTTATAAATAAATTTTTCCAAAGTTTTATATATTAGGTTTTTTTTTATTAGAAATATCCTCGTCACTGGTTTTACTTTAAACCAGATTATTTAGGTGGGCAAAAAAAATTTTACAACATTAATAAATTTTTATTTATTCAACATATTTTTACATCCATTTTTTTTTCAGTGGCTTTTTTAAAAAAAGAAGGGAGAAAATTTACATTTATACATAAAAATGCAAAAACTTTGAGGTAAAAAATTTTTTTATTATTTAATTAAATAATTTTTTGGTTTTAATAATAAAAGGGGTATTTTCACTTTTAGTTTTACAAAACGAAACCAAAATATTTAATCAAATTTTTTTTTTCGAACAGCCTTCGTTTTAAAAATAGTTTTCATTTTGTCAGTTCTTTTTTGATATAAGAAAATTTTTGCCCACTTTAGAAGTTTAAAAAAAATAATATAAAAGGAAAAGCGTAAAAATCGTTCATAATTTTAATCAAAATGATCAATTTTTTAATATCAACATTTATAAAAAGTTTCTTTTTAATTATTTTATTCCCCCCTAATGATAAATGCCAACTAATCGATGAATTTCAAAGCCATCATATTTCGAATTTTTTTTAAATGTACAAAAAATTTTAAAAAACGATTCAAACCATATTTAAATTAAATTCTGATATTACCATAAACCACACATTATCACAAAAGATCTTTCAATGAACACTAGTTTGTTAATAATCAACATAACAAAACCGCTTATTAAAGTCTTTAAAAAATCCTCTTTATAACGTAAATGATATAACGTGGGTGTTTCAGAATATGTGTTAGGCATAACCAATGCAAAATACGTAACGAGGCCGTGTGAGTTTCGAAACCAAAACGTTGTATTTTTAAAGTAACTATGATTTTGTTAAGTTGGAAATGTAACGAAACTATTAGGTTCAAGGCGCTGTTATTGTTTCAAGATGATTAACGTAACAAAGAAACAAGAAAACATAAATCTGACGTAATTAGGATGATTTTTGCTTAGTGGGATTTGATGTACGGCTTTGTATAAAATTGATATTTTTAAAAATCACTCAAAAGTGATTTTTGAAAATTAGACTTTGACTGACTTTTTGCACCAAAATATTGTTCAAAAAACATAAACATGAAAAACCATTATTTATTTCTCACAAAAACTTTTTATTGGGTACAGAACTACATAAAGAGAAGAGTCTGATTCATAAGGTGCGTCTTCTACGGTTCTGCCTCCTTACTGGTTGTGGTTCTGCTTCTTCCCCAACTTCTCCGAATATGCTCTTGTAGTAATCCTGGTATGCTTCTGGAACATATTTCTTAATTAATATGTTTACATCTGCCACCTTTTTTTTCATTTATTGGAAAAGGATAAATTTGGGTCATTTTTGTCGTAGGTAGCGACAAATTATGACATCCAAACTTAAAAGAAAAATTATTTGGCTTTTCTCCAGAATAAAAATTTTTATATATTATTTTAAAAAATTATACTTTTTTTTATTATGGAGATAGTCTGCTCTCGCAAGAATAGTAACAAAAAACATGAAAAGACATAAAAAGGTTTAATTCTCAATAAAATTGATTTGTTTTAAGTACTATAATAAAATAATTATTTTTATGAAATTATATAAAAATGGAAAATAAACTTACTTTAAAACATTGGCAACCCTTATAAAATACATATGTTATTTCAAATTTATTGGTTATTGACGGACGGATGTAGCACATAAATTATTTGATTATATTACTAAAACAGATAAGAAACTAAAACATTGTGTTTTATTAACTGACATTGACTTCTGACATGACTTTTTTAAAAAATAGTTACTGGTAAAGGTACACGTGTAGGTACTTTAATATTTAAAAAATATGTATAAAAAGTAAATAAAACTTTTAGCCATATAGATAGGTTTTTATAGCTTTTTTTATTTCTGGGAATATCAAATTAAAGAAAAATTATTTGGCTTTTCTCCAGAATAAAGATTTTTACATATTATTTTAAAAATTATACTTTTTTTATTATGGAGAGCATGTCTGCTCTCAATAATAGTAAATAAAAAACATGAAAAGACATAAAAAGGTAATTCTTTATAAAATTGATTTGTTTAAGTAGTAGGATGTAAATAAATAATAAATATATAATAAATAAATAATAAATATAATAATAAATCAAACTTAGTAGCGGAAAACTTCGTAAAAGTGGAAGGGAAACAGTAGTGCTACATTCAATAAAGTTACAACCGCTTTGATATTTAGTAATTTGAATATTGAGATAGAAAACTATTTTAATATTTTGGCTAGTAAACGTTTCTAAAAATGGTTTAAAATGCTCGCTAAAGTCCATTATTATGTCTTGTGTTACATCTATGACCCGAAACTTTTAGCCAGTTTTTCTTACTAGTTCTTTCCATTGGCAGGTAGGAACTCGTTTTTTTTCTTTTCTCTTTTTCAATTAAACCAAAGGATCGATTACAGGTTGAAACTATGGCCAGGCTCAGGATATTGATGAATATATTGAGAAATATTCTTTATACGCCCATTAAATAAGGTGAACAAATATTTAGTTATAGTATGATTTTTGTTCCGTTCTGAATGAGTTGTCAGAAAAGAGATAAAATGTTGTTACAGAGTCGGAAAGAAACGTAATAATATAATGGTGGAACTTATGACTTCTTGCTACCTTTTTGATGTGTCCTCGTCGTACATGTAAAATGTTGATAATCCGGTTTTTCCTGAGAAAATACAAACGTTGTATTGCCTCAGCTGTTGCTTGTAAAAAACGTCCCCAGCCGGAACATGGGAAATCTTTCTCCCCTTGTATTGTTGGTAGTCAAAACATAATTACCGTTAATGGGATCGTCACGTGATCGAGACCCCCGGACTATCATTTTTGGTAAAATCGACCAAGTCCGGGACATGACTTTTTTTTGCAGAGAAATAGAAGGGGGGAGAAACCCTTTCACCACTGCGCACCCAATTTTTACGAGGACGGCATGTGAGCCCCATGGTTGCTTCTATTTGTCAAAAAAAAGTTAAATTTTGACATAACAAAGTTTTTTTTTTCTTTTTGTACCATGGAATAAAAAGGGTTGTCGTATAAACAAGATTTTTTCAAATGTTGAATGTTTATTTTTATTGAGTTTTATATTTTTCTTTTTTTTAATTTAAATTTTCCATTTACAATATTTTAATTTTTGTTTAATAAAATATGTCATGAAAAAGAAGATATATTTTCTTGGGGTTTCCGCATTTTATATAGTAAAATATTTTGAAATATAAAAACGAAGAAAATTAAAGCAAAAAGTTAATTGTAATTATTTAATATAACATACATTATAATATATTAGGTCTCTATTTTTGATACTTGAGGCAACAAAATTTACAAGTAATATTTTAATTTTAGTTTTCCCAAAAGAGGCATTTTTGGGTTTAAAAAAATGGTTGAGGTACTACAAATAACAATTGTCAGCTAGCAGATACATTTGTTCAATACAGTGCCGGGATAGTGAACATATAGGACAAGGAAAGTTTTTAAAGGGCAAAATGTTATACCTTTGCTTTTTTTGGATGGCATTTCCCAAGTCCCCACCAAAATCAACAATTCCATGGCGAAACACCATCCCAATACTATTTAAGGTCAAAGAAAAAGGACTAAGTTAACCATGTTGTTTCCCATTTAATGGTCAATAAAACCCATTAATAAAAATTATATTGTTTTATTGTTAGCCCAACAGTTTAGGCCTTTGTCAAACTAACCTACCGGATTAAGTAAGAATGCCACTTTTCTATTCCTCAGAGGAGAGTGTAAACTGTCCCTGATTGTTTCTATGTAACTATATTATTACGGTATCTTAGTATTGTTAATTTTCAATATTAATCATTCAAATTGTCCCTGCAGCAGCCTAAATTTAAACTTATGAAATAATTTGTTCAATTACAATTGTGTTTCTGACGTAAGGTATTTAAACATCAATAGAAACTTTTTTAAATTATACATTTCAATGAAAATTTGTTTAATAGAAAAAAATTTATGTTCGCAATTTACAATAATTGTCAAAAAACTATTTTCCACTAAAAATTATTTTAAAAAAATTTTGGGGGAAAAAAGCTAAAATGCAAGGACTATGTCTGGTTGATTCTGAAAAAAAAAAGGGGTATATGTATTGAAAAAATCTCATAAGAAAAAAACTGACCTGAGCATTTTTTAAAAAAGGGATAACCCTAAACAAAACGAGTGGCATAAGTTAAGAGGTTAGTATCATCATAGTGCATATAAAAGTTAATATATAGCATGTAATTTTTTTTTAATTTATAGGAATAGGAATATATAGGAATTTTCTTTTTTAATTTTCTTAGTAGGAAAAAACTTACACTCATAATCAACTGCTTAAATGTATAGATTTTCAAGATTTTTAAATGTTCATTTTTTAAAAAAAAAAGTTTTTCTATTGGGTCACTACATGTATTAGCTAGTGTCATTTCTTAAAGTAAGTTTACTTCTTAGCAAAAATATTTGACATAAAATGCGTTAAAAACACTTTACTGATTATTTATTTTATTTGCCATAACAGAAAAGAATGTGAAATACTGTACACTAATTTTGAATAAAGAGACCTTTTTGACTTTTAAAAATCCATTAAAAAATAGGTTTACTTTAGAGTTCTAAAGACAGCACTGCAAAATTATTGCAAAAACCCCCGTATGCAAAAATCAATGAAAATCGGCGTGGTGTCCGTAAAGTAAAATTTTCCAAACTTATTAAAGTTCTTTGGGAAACAGGTTTGGTATTTCGATTTTAGCATTTCCATAAATATACAGTTTCTTTAAAAAAATATTGTCCAGTCACCTGGGTCTTCTTTTGGGATTTTCATTAAAAATGTAATATATATTATGCATATTTATAACGTATTCTGTTTTCTTTATCCTTTACTAAAAAATTTAAACACATTTATATGTAGGGTTTCAATATTTTGAGTTTTTTACCAAGAAAAACATCTTTAAACCCCATAAATTTTTTGAATTCATACAAATAATACACCATAGTATACTGTTTAATAATGGTACTTTTTTTTCATCTTAAAATTTTAATTTTATTCATAAAACGTATAATTATTCATCCAAAACATTTTAATTAAATTTTGTTTACAAACAAGATTATGACATGACAAGGACAAATGATGACAAATGACAAGGAAAGCAACCATGGCGGCCCCCTATATTAGACTTTTTCGCGCAGATTGAAGCGCTTTCCCCTCTTTCATTTCTCTTGTTTTTTTGCCCAAAGGGTATGGTTAGCTGAGTCCTTTGAGCATTTTAAACCATTAATATACGTCGGACTTGTCTAATTTTTGCACCAATCGATTAAGGATACTTTAAATTATATACCCAGTGGAAAAACGCCATTTTGGCCAGAAGTGGACTTGGCCGGTTTTTGCACCAAGGTCTTCAATTTAATTTTTCTGTATTGTATTTGTGGTACCCTGTATAATCTGCAGTTAAAAAATGATTTAAAATCCCTACTTGTTTACACTTATTTTAGCTTAATTTGTTATTTTCTAACAGTAATATCACAGATTACAGATTACTTATTTAGGATACCTATTATTATTTTTCATATAGGTATATATGGCGTTAAACAATTGGTTTTGTAATTTACCCTGTATCTTAATTTTACCTAGTAGCACTATTCAAATAAGTTAATATACACAGTAAATATAAAAGTTTTAGTATTATTTACTATTTAAATACAGTTAATCCTTAGCAAACCATTATTTTTGAATTAGCAAGACAAAATAATACCTAGCTCTAGCGGCTTACCCTGTGGGTTTAGAGTTTTGGTGCAATGACAAGAATTGTCTTTTGAGATCCCTAATAACATATTAAATATTTGCTTAAATTTCACCGGTCGCCAAAAACCCATTTAAAGTGTGCATGGTTGTTTTCTTATTTTTAAATAAAAACAATAGTTAAGGGTGCCCGTCGGCAAAATTTTCTTGATAGATAACATCTTTAAACTTCTTGTATCGCTTATTCAGACCGAGCCTGACACCGTTTTCCTCTCGACTTTTTTGGTTTTGGGGCGTTTTCCCTAATTTTTCCAAAATATATGACGTTTTACGACATGTTTAAATTTAATAGATACTGTTTTTTTTAGTAGTTTAATAATTTTACGTAACACGCGAAAATAAATTTTCTTGACACAAAGTATGGGCCAATCAAAATGTCTGACGCTTCAAACATGGCGGAAAAACGACTATGAGAAATTTTATGGTTAACCAGCTGATTTTTTCAGTACCGTTTGTTTGAAAATAGTAAAGACAGCTTCTCATACTGCCTGACGATGAAAATAGGCCGATTTTCCAGTCTGACCCGTCAAAGTTGACGTTCGATGAAAAAAAAAAATTATACATAACAATTTTTTTCAGTGATTTTTGTTTTTAAATTAAATGAAAAGTACAATGTACAAATTCTCTGACATTGAAAATGGCATTTTACGAAAAATCACGATATCAATTTTGGAATTAAGTTTTTAGCTGTGTTAGGTATTGCATCGTAGAACATGTTATAGTTATTTTTAATAATAACCAGCTGAATTTTTCACCACAGCTTAACAAATGTGAATAAAATTCAATTTTTAAATTGTCTGACAAAAGTATCTTTCCCATTTTTCAATCTGACGCGAGATATAAAATTATTCGAACCTTGAAATCTATCCTCATAATTCCACAATTATGTTTTTTAATCATTAAAAAATAAATTTTGTAATGTCGGAAATCAATGATAAATTATTCATATTTAATTTATAATGTATCAAAATATCAAGTTCAGGAAATTTAAATCCAAAAAGTATTTGTGAATGGTCACCGGCATATTCTGCTTGGTGAGATATTTTATTTTTTTGGAGGGATAGTAGATTTATTTTAAAAATATATTTAATTTTTACCTCGCAGTGTGGTAACATCTGGGTAATTATTTCTATGAATATATTTTGTAAAATAATTTATTGAATTAGTGTTTTGCTAGTAATTTGAAAACATATGACATTTTGGCGGCCTTTCGATATAGGGACGGCGGAACTAAGGATTATTATGCTAACTTAGAGTCGACTGAAACGGAAATTTTAAACAAATACCTACACGTTCAAACTCAACGAGTTATTTTAAATATTTATTTTTGTCTTAAGAGTGAAAGTAGTAATTTTTCACAAAACAAAATTGTTAATAGAATTTGTAAACTAACCAAAGTTAGTTATGCATCTATGTATAGGATTATTAGTGCCGGAGATGTAGTGAACCATTCTATTAAACGGAAAAGAGTTGGACAAAAACTTAATAAACTTGATTCGACAGATAACGATTTTATTCATCAGTTGTGTATGGATTTTATTATCAACATAAAGTACCAACCTTAAAAATGATTCGGGATAAGTTAGCAGAATAGCCCTTTATAACTATAAAGCGTTAGATACGTTGATAAATGCTTTACTAGATTGCGGTTTTAGTTATAAAAAATTGGACAAACGGAACAACCACACTGAAACCTAAAGATTGTGGTTGGACTGTGATAGATAACGAGTACCACCATTATTGGTTTGACGGGCCACAAAGTCCTTCTTTTGATTCAATCAGCGTACATACTGCAGGTACGGTACTAATGTTTATTATTTAACTATATTAGTAATCGTTGAAAAAAAAATTACTATTTTTATAAATTGTTGGTCAATATTTGCCAAATAAAGTATGTAAAACCTTAGATTGAAAACATACATTTTTTAAATGTGATCATTTTCTCAATTTTTTACATTTTATTTCGGATTCTACTTCATTCCATAAAAAATAGATAAATATTTAATATTCAACTTTAAAAACCATTGCTAATAAATTGGCAAAAAGCTTCCTGTCAAAAAGTACAGCTACATTTATGAAGCAACTTAAAATTTTGTAATTATCAAAACAAAATTTTTAATCTACAAATTTTATATTTTGAAATACATAAATTTAACGTTTTAATGCAGGGTCAAAAATTGTTAAATTTAAGAAAAATGAAAAACTAATAAAAGTAATTTTCTTTTTTTTTTTTTTTGATTAGGGCAATTTTTAGAAAATTTGTAGGAAAATTCAAAAATTTAGCTTATTACGATTACCAATCTTTTCAAAGAACGGTTGATCAAATTTTTAGTTTTTTTTTAAGCTTAATTATGTTTGAAAAATTAAGTCTAATTGGCCAAAAAACAATTTTATTAATTAAGCGTTATTATATTTTCAGATTCTGATGAAAATTCAGACTCGGGGAGTGAAGTTAAAATTGAGCGTGATCAAGATTTCAGCGATATGGAAAGGAAAATGAAAATGAAAATAATTGGGAATTTTTTATTTTTGATATTTAGTATTTTTATAAATAAAATTTGAATTTAAATTTTATTTAAATCTATAATAATTATTCAAATTCTTTTAATACTGACCATTATATTTATTATATTGAAAAAAAGTAGAATAATTATTAGTTTATTGAATAATTAGACAAAAGTTGGATATAGAACTCTTCGTAGGAAAATTACTTTTTCGTCAGACTCCCGTTACGATCTAATATATTTGTCAGAGACGTTTATTAGTTAATAAGAAATACCTTTCCACATAAAATATTTCAAGTCTGACGGTTATGTATAATTTTTTTTATTTCGTAGAACCTCAACTTTGACGGGTCAGACTGGCAAATCGGCTCATTTTCATCGTCAGGCAGTATGAGAAGCTTTTCATTATATTTTCAAACAAACCATACTGAAAAAATCAGCTGGTTATCTATAAAATTTCTATTAGTCGCTTTTCCGCCATGTTTGAAGCGTCAGACATTTTGATTGGACCATACTTCATGTCAGAGAAATTTATTTTCGGTGTTAGTAAAATTATTAAACTGTTAAAAAAACAGTATCTATAAAGTTTAAACATGTCGTTAAAACGTCATGTTTTGGAAAAATTAGAGGGAAAACGCCCCAAAACCAAAAAAAGTCGCAGAGGAAAACGGTGTCAGACTCGGTCTGAATAAGCGATACAAAAAGTTTGAAGATGTTATCTATCAAGAAAATTTTTGCCGACGGGCACCCTAACTACAACTTCAATTACCCCAAATTGACCTTGTTGACGAAAAAGGTCGTACCATGTGGGGATTTGTGATATTCTAATATCTTTTATTATGTCGGTTAAGGATACCGCAGCTTCTTATTCGACAATCATCTGACAAATTAATTTTTTTAGTGAAAAATAGATACTCGTTAAATTTATTTAAAAACTATTGATACAATTCCAATCTTCTCACATCATCACCAGGGTGATATTAACAGCATGGAAAAATATTTATTGGAAATTAAAATTTTTTGCGCCTTAGATTTTAAAGTTTCAGTTTCAATTTTTCTGACGAAGGTAGATTTTTGTTTCTAAAATTTTAGTAGTGATTTTAAAGAAGAAAATTAGGTCTGTGTTTAAGACGACAAGACAGAAGTGAAAATTTCACCAAGACGAGATTCCCTAATAACCATTCACAATCTTACATCCGCAAATCTCAAATTTAAGACGATAAAAGAATCGATCCATAAAAAGCAAATACAATATGCATTTGGTCATATTTTGGTATCTGGCTTTTTCTCCCCGACTGGATTATGAGCGTTGCCTAGCCGAATCTGACAGTTCAGTCTCATTTAATACCCACAAAAAGTGCTAAACACGCCTAAAGGAGTTTTCACTTCCATAAAGAGTAGGCTACTACCAGTGACGGCTAGTGGTCAATCTTTCGGGGAGGTCATTCGTTAAAATTTCAAATGCAAATGGCTTAACTGATTTTTAGTAAAAAAAAACATGACTGTAGGATTCAATTTTAGGCATTTGATTTTACACAGACGTTTACCCCAAAGAAAAAAAGGAAGAAAATTCAAAAATAAATAAACAACAAACAAACACCTCAAAAAATGCGTAATTTTCCTCTTCGCGGCTGTTGACCCAGACCATGCGATTACACTGCTTCGGAAAGCAGCCGAAATCGCCCAATCGTAAATTAGATCGGGAATACTCGACTCGGCTCCGTTTAACACAATACGGTCAATGCAGGCTGGTAGCCCAGCTTTTTTCCAACGAACGAAACCACCGATCTGGAGATCGCAGCGCGAAGCTTGTGGAAGTGTATGTATTTAATATCTAGTAGAGTTAAATAAAATTTTTTGTCAAGTTTTCGATTCGTCAATATTGTTCGGCGATGCCTTATGGGCCCTGCAAGTAATGAATTTCCCGGGCCCTAAAATCGCTCTAGCACGCGCTTGTGTATACAAAATTAATCGGAGAAAACGGAGGATCACAATCATTGGTAATTTTGTGGCCTTTTCTAAAATATCATTAAAACCTTCATTTGATCTAATACCAGATAAATATATTTTCGTCTGCTCCAAGATTAAAACGATATTAGGTAGTGCAGTATAGGATTCCTGCATCAATTTTACTTGCAAAACTTAATTTTGTTAAACAAACCCCCTGTTATAAGAGAACAAATAAATTTAAACAACTTAATTTTTAGGAATAGAAAGCGGTTTTAGTGTTAAAGTTGGGATTTCATCTTTTAAAACTTGGCAAAGTTCAGTCGATGCTGAAAAGAAAATTTAAAATTCCTGCACAATAGCAAAGACACTGTTATTTCTAAAGACGCAGTTGCAGCGTCATTATTAACTAAATTTAAGCTATAGGCCGCACAAGGCACGTAAAAAGCTCAATAGTTTTTTTTTGTACACCAATCTTGCGATCCTTTATATTCGCACCATTATCGTTACCCTGCCCCCTTAAATCTCCGAAACAAATGTTGTGAGTTTCCAAAAAATCCAATAAAACATTGGTTAAGCCTTGTTCTATTGAATCTGATATGATTAAATATTTAATAAAACAAACCTTACTACAATAGTAAGGTCTTTATGACTTATATCAGGAGTCAAATCTAAAATAATAAAAAATGAGGCATATTTGATGGAATCCTTCTAATCCTGTTAATGTGACCAGATATCGTATCATTAAAGTTTGCAATTGTTTTAATTAATTTTAAAAAGTTTTCATTTTGTTGCTTGTACATCTTGTTATTTTCACCCCTAAAACTGAAAATTTGACCGGTTAAAAATTTAACAACATAAATTATATTTTTTAGAACAGAAACCCATCTATCTTTCTTCATGTTTATTAATTTCTCATTTAGTGATTCAGTTGTTTTTTAGAAGATATTGATTGTTTTAGATCAATCCAAGATTTTATATTACAAATACTTTTGATTTCTCATGTCGTTCTACAACCTGACCTAAATGTCTCCAATCGTTATAGCACTTACCCACTAGAAAAAGTTTTAAATATTTTGCAAGGAAAACAAATACATAATCTTTTGATTTAGATTACACCAGCCAAGCTCTTGGATTAGAATTATGTCCCCATTACACGTTTTTTATAACAAATAGCTAAAAAATATCAATTGTATTTATTTACAGGAAATGTTGATTCAGCTTCTGTAACAATTAATTGAATTTCATCCAATAAAACACAAGGCCAATAGCTAGGATCCTTATAAACATGAATATTTTCAAAACTTGCTTCTTCAAGACTTTGTTCTTTTAATAAAACACCTTCCACGAGTCCTCCTTTTGTTTCCCACTGTTGACCACTATAAATTCATTCTTCACATTTACATCTTGGGCTTGGGATCTTGATGGTGCCTCATGTGATGTTGTTGAAAAGCAAACCCTTTATTTGTTTTTTTTTGTGTAAATTTTTTAATGTTTATTCAAAATTTGGCAAAAATGTTTGCATTTTTCTTAAAATTAGGGACATCTGATATATTTGCACAAGAAACAGATTGAGTGTAAAAATTTCGACTGGCTATGGCATTTAGAAAAACATAGATAATTTATTAACAAAATCATGAAAATAAGCCGACGGATTAAGTTTGTCGTTATTAGGCTATTTTTAAAAGATTTTTTTGGCAACATTAGTGTATTCCCGCGTATTAAACGACGTTTCGTGTCGATCTGTCTCAAAAAGTCATGTGCTCAGTGCGCTTTTGCCAGTTTAAAACCAATGTTGACATTTATCCATATCGAGAAAACAATTGTACTGACTGGTTTTTATTGTTGTTAAATAATTTCTGAGCAGAATGGATAAAGACAAAATATTACTGAAGAATGTCTTGGCCTTGCCAACTACTCAAAAGCCGTTTTGACGATTCTCAATAAATTATTTTAATTGATACAAAATCGTTTGCTAGCTTAGAAAAAATAAAAAATATTAAAGAGTAAATAGTATTTCTAGTAAAAAAATTATAAAAATGACGTTAAAAATGATGTATTACATTCAACCTAATACTGCTAATATTTTTATCATTGATAATGGATTTTAAGACTTTACGGCAAACAGTGTATATGAATATATCCTCGTAGTTCGCCATATTCATACCAACGCTGGATTTGATTGGTAAAAAAGAAGGGTACTAGAAAAAAAATTGCATCTTTAGAAGATAATTACTAGTTGTGCTGGAATGTTCTCAGCACTCTTACAAGGTTTTTATTACAGTAAAAATTTGTTAAGATAAAGCCAGAGCAATAGGATCAGGTGGTATATTGTATATTAGAGAAATTTAAGTCTATGTTAGGCATTTTTTCAGTGGCGGCTTTACAGGGACGGCAGGGTCGGCAGTGCCGACCCACTGCTCCTCAGTGCCCAATGAGTAAATAATTAATTAAAATCAAAACATTTTAAACAAAAATCTTAATCTTCTTACAGAACAACCACCTTATTTACTACAAAGCCATTTTTGTTGTATTATTTATTGTCCGCCTATACCGATTTACTTTTTAAATGACTCGCGTAGTTTAAAAGTCCTGCGATTAACCTACACCAAAGTTTTATTCCATTTCTACTTTTCGAATCGCCTTGGTATTCCCTAGTCCGGCTTGCCGTACGGTTTCATTGATAAATTACAGAGAAACCTGCAAATAAGATAGGCAACCAAACATACACTTGATTTGTTTTGTTCACGTATTAATAGCCACATTCGGCAAATAAAGTTTTGCCGATGAAAATAAAGTGAGGTTAGGTTTAGGTTCTTATTAAACTTAAAGAAACCCGCATCGATTTTTATTGATATTTTTAGTATTACCGGGAGCGCGTGTTGATCGATATTTAATGTTTTTCGGTACTGTTTTTAAAATAAACGAGCTGTAATATCGTAATAGAAGTTGTAGTGTAATTCCGTAAGAAAGCGTATTTCATTATAATATTGATTTCGACAAAAATGGAGGGAAGCTCACTAACGGAAAACGAACATGGAGATGTAACCACGTTAACCAGTGATATTGTTCATTGCATTTTAAATTTAAAAAGTGGACTTTCATCTCTTTCATTCGACGAGCAAGTTAAAATAATAAATAATGGGCGTTCGACACCCAAGATGTCAAACTTAATTAATAAGGGAGATAAAGGAAGTAACGGGGCTTTTTCAGAAAATTGGTATCAAAAGTATGCCTGGCTTACGGGAAGTGAAAGAAAAAATAAATTGTTTTGTTGGCCATGCCTGTTATTTTCGAACCGGAACGAAAAAATTCAAAATACGACAACTTGCACACAAAAGCACGATATATCAAAAGGTCATATTTACAGTCAACTTAAAATGAATCTCTTTGGTAAAAAACATTTACTTGTTAGTAAACAACGGAGTTCGGTTAGAAAATGTTAAACATAACGAACTTGTTAAAAAAAATCACGCACAGGATTTGTAGTTTAGTTAGTAAGTAATTAATTAAGATAAAATATTAAACCACAAAAAAATTAAAAAAAATAAAATAAAAAATTACAAAACATTAAATAAAAAGAAATTATAAATTTTTAAAAATCATATTAAAACTATTAAAAATCCTATAATGAGCTACATAACGCTATATTTTTTATTTTATTGTTCTGTTTTCTGAGGAAAAAAATAAGTCATGCATCTGCCGACCCGGGCTGCCAACCCACGAGCCGCCACTGCATTTTTTTATCATGGGACAGTCTACGAAGGCTGATGCCTAAGTACTAACGTACCGTGGGTGTCTTCAGTGTGGTGAGAGGGGACTTAAATTTTTGGGGATTGGGAGGAGAAGGAAAAACTTCTGCAGGCAGCAGGTTCCATAGTCTTGACACTCTAGGGATAAAAGAACGAAGAAAGCGGGAAGTTCGGGGCCTTTCTAACTGAACTGTAAAAGGATGCATAAAAGTTGCACTACGTCTTGCTCTGTTGGGAGCTGCCAGAGAGGGAATTATACCGGCCAACTCCTCTGAGCAGAAGCCGTGAAAATACCTATAGAAGAGCGACAGATCCCCTACCGCTCGACGGTGGGCAAGAAGAGGAAGCCTTTCTGTGAGCGTTGGATCATTAATAAGACGAACGGCTCTTCTTTGAATGGAGTCCAGAATGCTAAGTGTTGTAGGGGACGCCATTCCCCAGACATGAGAACAATATTCTAAATGGGGTCTGATTTGGGATACATACAGAGTGTACAAATTGGAAGGAGAGAAATATTTTCTGGCTCGGAAGAGAAATCCAATCTTTTTTGAAGCTGCCAAAGCTATGGATAAAATGTGTTTGTGCCAGTTGAGGTTATTCTCAAAAGTAACGCCGACAAGATTAAACGACTCTTTGTTCTGCAGAACTTGGCCGTTCATATGTAAGGGATGAGCATTTTCAGACTTTTTTCGCGACAGGGAACATGACTGTGTTTTCGGGGCATTAAACTGAACAAGATTTTTGGCGCCCTAATCCAAGATAAGTTTGAGGTCTTGTGAAAGAGATATATGCATTGACCTGCGCTTCTTTTCGAAATCAGGATTACACGGTGGCTTAAGAAATTGAATACTAGAGTGGAGGGTACTATCGTCAGCAAAACTATGAATGGGATTGATTGTGGAAGAGAGAAGATCGTTAATGTGTAGAAGAAACAGCGTGGGTGCCAGCACTGAGCCCTGGGGCACCCCGGCATTAATTTGGTAGAAACTGGAGGAATGACCATCTACACTAACTGATATACGTCGATTAGAAAGGAAACTGGAAAGCCAAGAGCAAAGCTTAGGTGGAAGACCGTAAGAAGGAAGTTTGTTAAGAAGCCCATCATGCCAGACCTGATCGAAAGCCTTGGATATGTCAAGAGCAACGATCTGGGATTCACCAAGAAACTCAAGGGACTTTTTCCAGTTGTGTGAGACAAAGGAAAGAAGATCAGCTGTGGATCTACTGTGACGGAATCCATATTGTCTATCATGTAAGATCTTATGTTTTTCCAGATACTTTAAGATTTGGGAATTAGTGATCTCTTGATTTGCCGTATGTATTGCTGGTATTTACCAGGACTTACAATGAGTTACAAATGTTCAGTATCGATGAAGTTGTGATGAATCATTAATCACTGTATTGCATTGAAGGCCTGATGTACCCTTAAGAATTTTAACAGCGCACCAAAAGTGTTTTATGTTATTAAAGATACATTGTGGCATTAGTGGCAAACATTAAGTAAGTAGTACGTATTTGTTCGCAATTACATTTTAACGTGCATTAACAAGCTCTCAAATGGTAATAAAAGAGCTTATGAAAGCAAAGTTTTTAGATCTGTAATATAAAATAATATGATAATGTTAGCTGACTACGCTAAAAATATAATTTTAAAATATAATAAAATATGTAAAGTGACTCAAAAAGGTCATGGTTATTTATTTAATGCAGAAACCCAAATACTATATCTGAGATAAAATAGATAATTTATTGATTTATCCTTATATTTTTAGATAGCTTTGATATCAGTATTAGGTACTGTAAATATATATTATTACCGACTTTATAGATTTACTGATTTGATTTTATTGCCGCCATATTTTAAAAATATAAAGTATGGTGACAATAAAATCAAAACAGTAAATCTAAAATAAGATAAATGCCACTTTTCTATATTAGTTTTTATAGGCAGGATTGGTTCGCCCAGGTGGTGATAGGGGTACGGGTCACACGGGCGTAGGGTTTCCATATGGTCTTTTTTAAATCCAGGACACATGAGTTCAAAAATCCGGACAAATCCGGACAGTTTAAAAAATATATGTTAGGTATAAATTTATTTAAAGCAATAAAAGCTAAATTAAAATAAAAATACTTTAAAAAATTATTTAAATTACAGAGGCCCACAAAAAAGATGTGTGTGCTGGATGTCAGACTAAGATTTTCTGGTGTATTTTTTACCGCTGAACACGAATCTGAAGGTCAAATTGGGGGGTCAAAAAGCAAAAAATCGAAAAATATCAGATATAACCGACTTTTTTAAAATTTAAAACGTCTATTCCTTAAGAACCATAAAAGATACACAAATTTTTACATGAAAAACAATGTAATTTTACCAAACCTTTTATTTTAGTTATATAACCTTTTTGTATAAATGCATTATTTTTCGTGTTATAATTAAAAAACCGAATTTTCGAGATGTTTTTAAGGTATACCTCTGGAAAAAATTTAAAAATTATTTTTTTATTGTTAGATTTTTTTGCAAATTTTGAGTAATTTGGTATTCAAATTAATAAAATAAGTGATTAATTATATAAAATACCAAAAATCACATTCATAAAAAATATATTTTTTTCCTATTTTGGACTGAATTTTTTGTCAAAATTACATTTTTGTTTATAACTCTATTATTTAACTTATCAAAAATGTTTATTTAACTTACTTACTATATAGACAATTTAGAAAGCTCTATTTTTTGTTTTATAAAATTTTTTGTATCTCTTAAAGTTTATATAGTCGTAATACAAACATTCCGTGGTAGCAGGTTTCTGCCCGTAAATGTACAGTCTCGGTTTTTTGGGTTTTTCTCAATTTTTTGATGTTTGACCTCCAATTTTGACTTTTGATTCGTGTTCAGTGAAAAACAATACGCCAGAAAACCTAAGTCCGACACCCAGTACACACCACTTTTTTTGTGGACCTGTGTAATTAACAAGCAAAAAATACAAACAGATTAACAAGGTTGGACTATTTTAATTGTATTTGCAACTTCGTCGTTTTCCCGGACCTATATTAAAAATGCGGCCGGACGTCCCCGTCACCTCGAAATCCCGGACATGTCCGGGCAAATCCGGACGTATGGAAACCCTACACGGGCGGCACGTGACTTAGACGCCAATAGGCCTTTTCATCATGTGACAAGCGCGAGCGCAGTCGCCATGTTGAAATGGAGGCAATTCAAAAGTTTCGTACTGTTTTGATCGACAATGGCTGGGAATGCAGTATTATCTCCCCTAATTAAATCATTTACTGGAAAAAATCGTTTATGGTGCTTCACTGATTTATAATTCAGTTAAAGCCCATAATGTACCAATTAAAAATGGTAGCTTAAATGTCATGGACGTCTTTAAAAAGGAAAAAGAAGTGAGCTGATTGAGAGGTTAGGCATCATTACTTCTTTACATCCAAAAGTATCTATAATTTTATTCTAATTATACCACATATAAACAATTGTTTATTGATTAAATTGTATTGTATTTAAATGATTTATAGCGTGTATCACTCTTACATACTCCATAACAACACCGCTTCTTCGTTCCTTTTCGTACTGATATCATTATAATAATCGAATTAAAAAACTATTTGCTAATTGCATTTTTCTTTATTTTTATTTCTTTTCTTCAATAACTATACTTTCTTTAGTATTTTTTATTTTAATTATGTGTTTACAGGCCCTTTAAAAAAATTTTTTTAAAAAATAGGTAATAAAATATATTTATAGTATCTTATACTGATATCAAAGCTATCTAAAAATTTTAGGATAAATGGGGAAATCATATATTAAATCTCAGATATAATATTCGGTTTGCTGCATTAAATACATGAGTATAACTTTTTTTTAAGCCACTTTACATATTTTATTATATTTTGAAATTATATTTTTAGCGTACTCAGCGATACATTAATATCTAAAAACTTTGCTTTCATAAGCTGCTTTATTATCATTTGAGAGCCTATTGACGCACGCTAAAATGTTATTGTGAACTAATATGTAGTACTTAATGTTTGTCACTAATGCCAAACATCTCTAATGCCTAACATAAAACACTTTTAGTCCGTTGTTAAAATTCTTAAGGGTATATTAGGTCTTTAATGCAATACAGTGATTATAGATTCATCACCGACTTCATCGATACTGCACATTCATAACTCACTGTTAGTCCTGATATTTGCCTAACATGGACTTAAATGTTTCTTATATAGCACCCGATCCTATTGCTCTGGCGTGGTGTATTTAACTTGGAAAAAGTTAATATTAGCTTCCACAAATAATTGCCCTTACTGCCGCTGATAGATTTAAATAAAAGCCGGAACTTTTGACGAACTAATTTTATTTAACACTAATGTTCAGCTTACAAAAGAGGGCGAACCACATGCGCCAAATGTATTTATACTAAACTAACCTATGTTGAGTGGGGGAAACAATAGTGGGGCAGACAGTTGTACTAACAATTATAAATACAATTATCATTAATTACTTCAATACACTACATCTGGCTTTATCTTAACAAAGTTTTACTGTAATAAAAACCTTGTAAGAGTGCCGAGAACATCCCAGCACAACTAGTAATTATCTATTGAAGGTGCAATTTTTTTGCAGTACCCTTCTTTACCAATCCAAGCTGGCGTTGGTATGAATAGGGCGAACTACCCCATCATACCAACATTATTTTTAGCGTCATTTTTATACATTTTATTTCAGGAATACTATTTACTCTTAAATGTTTTTTATTTTTTCTAAGCTAGCAAACGTTATTTTTATTAATTAGTATTCTTTGTTGAGAATCGTCAAAACGGCTTTTGAGTAGTTGGCGACGTCAAGATATTCCTACAGTAATAATTAGTCTTTATTCATTCTGCTTAGAATATTTAACAACAATATAAACCAGTTAGTACAATTGTTTTCCCGATATGAATATTTGTCAACATTGGTTTTAAACTGGCAACAGCGCACTGAGCACATGCCTTTTTGAGACAGCTCGACACGAAGCGTCGTTTAACACGTTGCACAAAAATGTTGCCAAATAAAATCTTTTAAAAATAGCTAATAACGGCAAACTTATTACGCCGGCTTATTTTTATAATTCTTTTGCGTCTAAAAAGTGCGACACACACCAAATATAAACCAGGTGACATTGATTTTAAGAAAAACAAATCATTTTCGCGAAAGTTTTTTTTTGTGCACCCCCAGGAAAAAATCGGACTTTTAGAAGCAAATATTTGTAATTTTTTCCTAAATTTAAATAAATTTTATTGTCAAATCCCTAATTTCTCAAAATTATCTTTGTGTTTCTAAATTCCATAGCCAGTCGAAATTATTTCACTCAAATGTTCCAGATGCCCCTAATTTCAAGAAAAAAGCGGATATTTTTGCGAAATTTAGGATTTGAAAAAAAATTGACAAAATTCACAAAAAAATATATAAATAGAGGATTTGGTTTTAAAAGTCCGATTTTTTTGGTGTTCACTTTAAAGCCAATAGCATCTGGAATATATTTAGTGTGGAGCGCATATGTCACTTTTTAGAAAAAAAAATGAAAATCTTAGAAATATCCATGTATTTTAAGCCGAAATATTAAAAAAAATCAGGAGTATTATCAAAAAAAATATCCGCAGTCTAGTTTTTCAAACAAAACAAAACTTTTTTGTTTTTTTTTTAATCTTTTAAAATACACATAATATAGTAGATATAGCGAGTTTTCAAATTTCGTCTACACATAGATTTTACCAAAGTGAAATGAAAGACACCTTTTTATTAGTAAGTATTAAATAACATAAGATAACACTAAAAATAGTTTATTCACTGGACTCCGCTCTCCTTTCAATTACCGCTATTTATCAGCCTAATTTTCCTTCGCTTGTCTTCCGATATGATTACGTTGTAGTTTCTGGGTTACTATATAGGTTTGTTCCAACAAGCATCCGGTATCGTTTCGAAATCGTTTTTGAACTGTTTTTTGGTACGCTTCGACGCATGTGGCGGCCTTAAAATAGTTTCGTGACGGTACGAAAAGTAACAAACGTTGGATCGCTTTGCGGATCGTTTTCGGGGCTGTGAAAATATAACGCTACTTTTCAAAGTTAGCAAATATCACTCATAATATCGTCACTCATCTTTAAAGATAATTAAATTCAATGATGTGCTTAGGAGGTGTAAAAATTAATGCTTTTGAATAATTAAACAAGCGAGGAAATAGGAAATGCTAAAACACGTTGCACGCTAGTCGCTAAATAAAGTTGGGATTATGCAGAAAAATTAAATTAAGTTAAAGTCACACAAGAAAAGATAAACATGATGTGATCAAATGGTTTTAATTATACACATAAATTAAAAATTAAGTTAAGCTAAGTTAAGTTAAAAAGATAACCAACTTTTAACTTTCTTAACTTATTTTAATTTTTTAACCTTATCATAAAATGAAATAAAAGTTTCCTTTTTAAAATAATTAAACTCCCACACAATAACATCATAAAATAGGCTTACAGAAACTCGTCTTTCCCATGTGTTATAAAAAATGTAACAAAATTATATGTTTTTTAGACAAACATTTATTTAAGAAGTTAACAAATTAACGGACAGCTGCCAGAGAGTGCACCAATAAAATAGAAATCACGAAAACCCTCACGGTGGGTTTAAACGTGACATAAATGCGAGGTTTTGGCACTATCGATTTTCTTTCGGCATTTGATTCCTGAACACGAAAGAAGGTCAGAAAAAAAATTCCACCGTAATTCTTAGAGCCGATTTCGAAAAAAAACTTTTTTTTTCAATGCAAAATGCAAAGTTCGAAAAATGGGTATTTGATTGTTTACGCGTATTCTTTAGGACTTGGGACACGCTTAATTTGGTAGAAATAAGATATTCAGACATGCTGCAATAGAAAAACAAAGGCAGACAAACCCTTTCTTGAATACAGCTCAAAATATCTCTTTAGTTTGAGTTTCTTGACAAAAATAGGATTGAAGAAAAAACTGAATTTTTGATAATTGGTAATTTTAGTGACAAATAATGTTTAATATTGGTACAAAAATAAACAGTTTTATCATATAAAACTAATATCTAATATAAAAATTCGTCCTGCCTGTGGCGGTACCACAGGCAGGACGAATTTTTTGATTTCAAAAGTTGTCTTATAATAACGTAAAAAGCTGGCGAGAAAACTACCTCTACAGAAATATTAGCGTTTTGTAAAGATGTTCCGGCCTTGATCGATTGTATAAAAGGAACTTAAGACATTACAAATCTCCATTTGAGGTTCGATATTGATGGTGGAGGAGGCTTCTCAAAATTTGCCTTTCAGTCCAAGCACATGATTCTGCAGTGAGAGATGATCGACAAAAATATATAGAGGGCGTAGCTGCAAAAAGATTCAAGGATTCCGGAGTAAAAAAAAAATATTTGTTTTGGCAATAATTGCAATCACACAAAAAAACGACGAAAATGTTCTGGTCTCTCTTACAAATCAATCAGTTTGCTGGCACAATTGCGACCGATTTGAAACTCGCTAATATATTAGCGGGGATCATGTCTCACGCGAGTAGCTTTCCATGTACCTGTTTTGCCTCAAAGAAAAGCTTAAACACTTGCGGTAAAAAGAGGACTATAAAAAATTGGCGAACAATTATTTAGAATGGAAAAAAAGCAACTTCAAAAAGTCCATTGCAAAAAAAATACAAGAATTGCTCAAATGCGCCTGTTCTTTCAAACGGCAGACAGATTCTTGACATCATTGCACCCCCGAACTGCATTTAATGTTTGGAGTACTAAACACTCTTTACAATAGGACACATATGGAGTTTAAGTTCGAATGTTCCGAGTGGGCTAAACGGTGCAATGTTAGTCAAGAATTTGTGCATGGGGTCTCTCAAAATGCTTTTAAATAAAACTGATGTTTTGAAAAAGTTGTGCAGACCATGTTGTTTAAGTTATGTTAAATGTTTCTAAGAATTTCATGCAGTATAGAGTATTGCTATTCAATCAGTCTCAAACCAAACTATACACAAGCAATAGACATATTTAAAAAGAGCTATTTATATTTCCAGATCACTGTTATTCTAAAGGTCCATGCTGTTTTTTCCATGTACCCGAGTTTTGCGCTAAAAAAAGGGTTGGGATTTTTTTAGCGAGCTGGCCATGGAATTCGTCCACCATGATTTTGGGATAATGTGGGAAAAATATTTAGTCAAAAAATGTCATCCACATTATGGGACTAGATTACTGACCGCAGTCCGAGAATACAATAGTATCCATTTATAACTTAACGCTCAATAGTAGATTTGATCAAAAAATGAGAATAACTTTGATTTCTATAGCATTGTTTTATATTTCAAATATTACTTTCAATGATAAAACTGTTTATTTTTGTACCAATATTGAACATAATTTGTCATTAAAATTTCCAGTTATCAAAAGTTCAGTTATTTTTTTATTCCTTTTTTCGTCCAGAAACTTGAATTAAAGGGATATTTTAAGCTCTATTCAAGAAAAGGTTTATCTGCCTTTGTTGTTCTATTGCAGCATGTCTGAAAATCTCATTTCCACCAAACTGAGCGTGTCCCAAGTCCAAGAGAATACACGTAAAGAACAAAATACCCATTTTTTGAACTTTGCATCTTTAATTGAAAAATAAAACGTTTTTTTTGAAATCGGCTCTAAGGATTACGGTGGAATTCTTTTTCTGACCTTCTTTCGAGTCCAGAAACCAAATGCCGAAAGAAATTAGGAAGTGCTAAAACATCGCATTTAAGTCTCGTTTAAGCCCACCGTGCCCTATTAACAGTGATTTGCCCTACGTATGCTAAATTTTATTGTTATTTTTAAACTGATTTGCATGTTTTCACACAAATGTCTTAATTTTTGTTAACTTAACTTAACTTTCTGCATAATCCTACCTTAACAGTAAACATATGAAGATGAAATATGAAACAATAAACATGAAACAGCTGTTAAAAATCAAAAATCCAGTGCCTAGATGCTCAATGCGCAATCAACACCATCAATAACCACTGACCTTTCAGTGGCTTTAGGGGCCAAGCCCTCAGACACTGAGGTTCAGGGCCATGAAATTCATAATGAAATCGTATCAAGGTGGGATTTTTACCTCAAGAAGGGTGTTAAAAAGAGAAGAGGCAGAAAGTATAGGAGAAATACCCAATACCCATTAATTGCCAGATGCTGAATCCTCCCAAAATAAATGAGGAGGTTTTGGACTGTTTAGATGAGTCCATTACCAAAAGAGATTATTTTTAAAATCTCTACAACATCAAATAGGCCAGGGGTTAACGGCTCTAGGAGGGGTCATGAATGACATTATTGTAGAAAATCAATCTACTCCCCAATTGCCACGTTTAGCGGATGCGGCATTATTGTTTTCCAATTTACATAATCCCATACCTATGCTCCGTAGACAAAACATATTACCCTCCTTAAATATGGAGTCTCGCAAAGTGGCGTTAGCTAGTCAATTAGACTCATACTTGTTTGGCGAAAAATTTGGGGCAGCCGTTAAAAACAAACAGAATTTAAAAAAGTGTAGCGAAGAATTAAAGAATAAGAGTATCCATTTTGCCCGGCCGGGACCCACTACACCCAGTAAATTTTCAGCCAAACATCCTCTTGCGAACAGCTCTTCTCCACGATATTTAAAGTATCGGTGAGGAGAGAGGAACGTCAGGATGAAAACGAAAAAGGACAAGGCCCCAACAAACCGAAGAAACAATCAGACAATCGGGAGCAGTACAGGAAACATTACCTCCGGTAAATACTAAATATGCAGGCTGTTTATCACGATATATTGCTGCGTGGCAAGAAATAACAAGCGATAAAATTGTTTTACAATGGATTCAAGGAACATATTCTAACAAAGACTTAAATATAATTAAAGAAGTCTTGACAGAGCTATTGAAAATTGGTGCAATTTCGAAATGCTCTTATATTAAAGGCGAATTTCTATCGCCGTTTTTTCTTGCCACAAAGCCAAATGGAAAAAAGAGATTTATGTTGAATTTAAAAACATTAAACAACTAACCACATTTTAAACTCGAAGACTCCAGAACGGTTCAAAAACTTCTCACAAAAAACTGTTATGTTACAAAAATAGACTTAAAAGATGCTTATTTCTAGTTACCTATTCATAAAAGATATAAAAAATATTTGAGATTTATATTAGAAGGTCAAAGATACGAATTTAATTGCCTTTCTTTTGGCCTTAATATTGCCCCTTATATTTTTACTAAAACTATGAAACAAGTAGTCAGAGATTTACGCCTGAATAATGTTTTATTAGTAATCTATTTAGATGATATCTTAATTATCTCTAAGAATAGGACTGATTGTGAAAATAATACCCAGATTACAGTTAACGTTTTAACCAAACTTGGATTTATTATTAACAAAGAAAAAGTCAATTAGTACCTTCGCAAGATATAACGTATTTGGGGTTTACTAATGACCTTAATAAAATGACGCTTTCCTTACCTGTCAAAAAACAAAAATTAGTAGACAAATTAATTTCAAAAATCTTAACAAAAACAAGAATTAAATCAGGGAATTTGCAAAAATTATTGGAATTTTGGTAGCAGCAGCTCCAACCATTCCGTATAGTCGTCATCACATAAAAATATTAGAATGAATAAAGTTTAAAGCGCTAAAAGGGAAAACATATAATAATATAATGCCAATTTCCAATGACATTATTAAAACTTTTAAATGGTTCTTACATAATCTAAGTTACACTACAGAGATTAAAGCTAAAAGTTTTTTCCTAGAAATTTTCTCAGATGCGTCTCTTTCGGGTTGGGGTGCCAATTGTATGGGAAGAAATTGTCAAGGGTTCTGGAGCCAAACAAATAGGAAAAAACATAATAATTACCTCGAATTAAAAGCAGCCCTTTATGGTTTAAAATCCTTTACTAAATCAAAAGAAAACATACGAGTTTTACTTAGAATTGACAACAAAACTGCTATAGCTTGCATAAATCAGGGAGGGAGCGTTAAATATCGTAATCTAAGTAAAATAACTTATAATCTTTTAAACTGGTGCGAACAAAAACAAATAACAGTCTTTGCATCTTATGTTTCTTCTAAAGAAAATAAGAAAGCTGACAAAGCATCTAGGCAAACATTTATTGGAACAGAATATGAATTAAATAGACAGGCCTTTTTTAAAATAATAAGAACCTTTGGAAAACCAGAAATAGATCTTTTTGCAACAAACTTAAATACAAAGTGTAAAATATATATTTTCTGGTACCCTGACCCATATTCGATATCAGTAGATACCTTTACTTCTTCTTGGGAGAAGGAATATTTTTACGCTTTCCTCCCATTTTCTATGATATCTAAAACCTTGGATAAAATTATTCAGGACAAGGCTACCGAAATATTGGTTGTTCCTGCGTGGCCATCACAACCCTGGTATCCCTTGTTTGTAGCCTTATTAGTAGACAAACCCTTAATTTTTGAACCTAATGAAAAATTATTACTTTCCCCTTTAGGAAACCACATCCTCTTCATACGAAAATTTCCCTGGTGGTAGGGAAATTGTCCGGACTGCGTTCCTAAGAAGACACATATCTACCATGCAATCCCAGTAATGCTCGCATCTATATCAGAAGGTACATGGAAACAATACAACACCTGTTTTTATAAATATTGGTCGTTTTGTAAGACCCAACCGAACTATAATGTATTTGATTTTGACTTAAATAATTATCTTGAATTTCTAGTAAGCGAAATAAACAAAGGTGGGTCTTACGCAACACTAAACACATATAGGTCAGCTCTAAATTTTATGTTTTCTCCAAGTAATAGTGATGAAAATATTATAAAAAGATTCATTAAAGGAAGTTACAATTTAAAACCTCCTAAGCCGAAATATGACTTTACTTGGAATGTAGAACCGGTGCTGAACTATTAAGCTTCTCTATATCCCTTATGGCCATTTGCACCACAGTGTTTAATCCAGGATTAACTTAAGCGTGCTTTCGACTGTGACAAATTGACATGATATTTTTCACATTCTCAACACTGATTAAATTAATCCAGGTTTAATTACAGCGGTGCAAATGGCAATTAAAGAAATCCCGTTAAGATAAAGATGGAATCAAAAATGTTCTTGCCCAGCCATTAAAAAATTAGCGGGCCATTAAATTATAAAAGATTTTCACCGCAACACGAAAGGTATTTATAGCGTAAATGTAAAGATTTACGATGCTGCTACATCAGCAGCCTTTAAATCAGAAGTTAACATTAACATTATTAAAAATACAGCGGGATGGAGTCCTAACTCAGAAGTTTTCCTTAAATTTTATAACCGACCTTTGGGTACGCCTAAGTTAGAGTGAAGATTATCCATAAAAGGCCAGCCATAGAATGGTGCAAATTGTGCCGCCCGGCCTACTACCTAATTTCCAGGCCAGTTTTTTAAACAAATTAGAATAAAAATAAATTTTTATAGAAAAATTAATGTTTATAGAGGGTGTCCCTAAAAGGTCTGTACAATATAAATTTTGTTAATTTTACACATAACATACTTCAAGGTGTTGTTTTAAAAATAAAATAAACGCAAAGGAAAAAACAATATTTAAAAAAAAATCGTTTAAAAATAAACAACTTGAAAAATTTGTCTTTTTAAAGTTTTCTTTCCGCTGAAAAGCCTTGCAAAATTGAGAAAAAAAATCATATAAAAAATGACGTTTTTTTAAAATTTGACACCTAAAACCTTCTTGTGTTGTTTGCAAAAAATACAAAAATGTTCTCTTCAGTCTAAAGAACTAAATGGCGTCTACTGTTAGTGCTGGCAAGCCTTGCAATATTGAGGATAATACTGCTTTTTGCACAGATATGGGTCGAGGAAAGTAATGCACAAGGAATTTTTTGTGCTGTAAGATGAGTTTAAATGCGGTTTTTGGTATTCGATTTGTATGAACCTCTAAAAACTTTGTGAATAAATGTATTTAAAGGGACATGAAACACTGCCGTTGTGCATTAGAAAAATGAATTTTTCAAATGCATTTCATAGTTTGTAATTAGAAAAAAATATATAATTGTAAACTTAAAAATGCATTTTTTAAAACACAAATACAGTTTTTCATTTCCTATAAATTAAATTTGTTTATTAAGTTTGTAGAAGTTTATACGAATCAAATGCAAAAAACCGCATACAAATCCAATCTGCAAAAAAAATCCCTTGTAAGGCCTATTTGAGAGGCCGGTACGCTGGCTAGTACACCACCGCTGTTAGTAAATAAATAAATTATTATTCTTAATATAAAATAACATCAGAGTTTTTGTTGAATTTAACTTTTTTATGTAAACAAAAAGGTAATAATTGTGCAATTGGGTATGATTTAATATGAACTGTCAATACAGAGAGTTTCAAAAGTCCTGAATGGAACTAAAATTTTCTATAAGTTGGCTAATGAGCCCACGGGGTTAAGGAAAAGCTGCTAAAAATATTTAAAAATTATTAACAATAATTTAAATCAAATTACAGGTCCTATAATTTTTTCAAAAAAGAGCAGACTTTTGAGCAATCTTTTACAGTTGTAAAGAAATAATCGTCACATCAGCTCCTTTATATTTATTTAATTTTTATTATAAAACTTTATTAACGTATGTATACGTTTAAAACTATAGTAAAGAGATTAATGGATTGTGAATTTTGATTAAAATGGCGATTTCACCAGTATAAGGGTGACTGGGTCTAAATAGTATAGTTTTTAAATATTACGCAAAAACCTATTTATTTAGAACAATATAAAAGACAATTATTTATTCTAAAACTTTGGTAATTGTTTACAATCACGACCTCACTTTTTTTGAGATGTAAAATCAACATGAATATATTTTTTTAATTTGACAAATATTTTTATTTTTTAAGTTTATCGAAAATAAAGTAATAAAATAATCAAAAATGTTAATTTTTCGATTAAAAGTTTTTTAGAATTTTTTTTTGTTAAATCTTAAAATTGATATTTAAAAAAAATGAAATATTTGTCTTTACACATAGAATATAAAACAAATTACTAGAAATTGCGAAACTTAAATAAATGCATTTTTATTTTCAAAATAAATAAAAAAATCTATAAAATTTAAAAGAATTTTATTTTTTTTGTAAATCTCGAGAAAGGGAGCAGATACGATTTCAATTCAAACTGGATTTTGTAGTACAAACATGGAGTATTTGAATGCCGCACCCCGTTACTTTTCACATTTTTATTAATCTTACCCATGCTTCAGAGGTACCGTGCATAGTTAAATATAGCGATTATTTAAGCAGAAATATAAAATATAATTGAATAAGAAAAAAAATTACTATTAAGTGACTTCCAATCCCCCCGGAACTTAATTTTTTTAAATTTATTTCGATCATAAAAATAAATATAGAACCTTGTTTGTAATCATAGGGAGTAACCGCAACAACTGCCTGCTTTTTTTCACAATTTACAGAGAGGTGAGAAAAAACATGCAAATATGAATTTTTTACTAAATTACTCGTCGAAAAAAATTAAGATGAGCCTTGCTTTTCGTTTTTTGCAAATTTTAATAAATCACCCCCATTTAGGGGTTGGAAAATCGCCAAATCTAAAGAATGGCGAAAATTGTAGTGGTGTTAAAAGTTTCTTCTCACTGCGATTTTTGTTTCAAATAAACCTTGGAAAAATAAAATAATACATTTTCATCACTAAGAAGGTTGTAAACCAACCCCCATGGACTTTGTGTGGGTGCAATCATCCCCTACTGGAACTACCCTTATCAATAGGAAAAATTAAATAAAATACTAGCTTTTTTCAAGAAAAGTCTTGGTTGGTATTTTTTTGATCCAAGTATATAAACCAGGTGTAACTAGGTTTTTCTAGTCTCATTTTAACCAAAACCACCCCTGCAAGGGGGTATATTCATCCCCTAAAATGAAGAAAATCATATACAACTTAAAATTGTAAAAAACATATTTAGATGTTTTAGGATATCTCAAATATGATGGACAGTTTAGAGTGAGTTTTGATAATAAACCACTCCTAAAATTAAGGGTAAAGAAACCCGCATTATCAGAAAAATTGAATAAAATATTAGCTTATGCAAAAAGCGTGTTGGCCTCATATTTTTCATCCCAGATGTGTGAAATAGGCCTTCTTAGGTTTTTCGAGTTCATTTCTAATCAAAGCTACCTTGCAAGGGGGCAAATTTATCCCCTTAAATGTATAAAATCATATAAAACTTTTTTTTATATTAATATATATATATATATATATATATATATATATTATATATATATATATATATATATATATATATATATATATATATATATATATATATATATATATATATATATATATATATATATATATATATATATATATATATATATATATATATTGGATGTTTTAGAATATCTTGCAGGGGTGGTTTTGGTTAAAAATGATCTCAAAAAATCTGGGTACACCTGGTTTTTATACTTTGGATCAAGAAAATATAAGACTTTTATTGTAAAAGCTAGGATTTCATTCATTTTTTCTCACTGATAAGGGTAGTTTTACCCTTAAAAAAGGGTGGTAGACTATCATATACATTTATTTCTTACTAGACATGTCCGAAAAATCTTATTTTTTTTGCAATTTTTAAGGTTGTACATGATTTTATACATTTTAGGGGATAATTGTACCCCCACAGAGTTCATAGGGGTTTATTTACAACCTTCGCAGGGATGAAAATGTATTATTTCATTTTTTCAAGGCCCATTTGAAACAAAAATTGCAGTGAGAATAACTTTCAATACCACTACTATTTTTGCAATTTTTTAGATTTGGCATCTTTTTAACCCCTAAATAAAAGTGATTTTTAAAAATTTGCAAAAAACGAAAAGCAATGCTCTTCCTAAATAAATAAATGTGAAAAAAGAGGCAGTTTTTAAGCGATTTTTGTTGTCACTCTTTTAACTATCAGATATTTGAATTAATAACTATCAAAATTTTACTTTAAACACCGAATAAATTTTAGGTGTAGATCATATAATTATAAGGTATTTATTAGTCTAAATAATTTTAATATATATAGATAAATACTTATAATCAATGGCCCACATAGTGTACTATTAATTCTTGTAGGGAAAACGAAAAAGCCTAACTTTATCTGCTTTTCGACTCACTCGGCAGTCATAATATTGACAAGGATTTCCCGACATTTTAACAAGAATACAAATTTTAATTGCCACCAGGGAAAACACAAACAAATCACAATGCACAAATGGCAATACGATATGCAATGAATTAAACAAAAACGTTTTTTTTATTTAACTCCAAAAAACTAGCCGTTTTTTGCTTCTTTGATAGCCACACTTTAATTAATAATTCTCACTTTATTTGCAGATAGCAATAAACTAAAAAATACATGCGTTTATTTGGATTTTATTTATAAAAAAACAAATAAATTTAGGAGAGCCTATACAAAGATTTCTTGTTATGTAAGGATGTCTAATAATAAAAAAAAATAAAATTTGTAAAAATTTGAAATCAAGTTTATCAACGTGTATTCTTATACTAGGTATAAATATATTTTAGGAAATAATTCCCCATTATTTAATAAAGAAAAAAAATTTAAAAAAATAAGATTAAGATTATTAAAACGAATATAGAAATAATTCCTACTTTCTGTTACTTTTTTTAATGGCTTGGCAACCGTGTTCGTTTATACAGCAGCGTGTGCACGTATATTCTCTCGATGGACGCTCGCTCAAGGAATCTCAGCAAGCGAGCGTCCAAACCTATTACCAAAAATTTTACATTGTTCTGTGTGTCTATAGTGATAACTACAATTGTCTTTGGTATTGTTACAAAAAAAAAAATAATAATAATAGATAAGCGCATGTGGAAAATTATAAGAGACTTTGTAATATTATAAATAGAATTAGAAATATACATGTCTATATTAAATTAAGTTATTTGCTTAAAAAATGTATTATTTTGTTTGTATGTACTTTGATTAAATTGAATAGTAATTAATCAATAACCACAATAATTATTTTATTGATAATCGGTTGTTGCAAAATTGCATCCTCTAGCTTTTAACAACTATAACGTAATCATATCGGAAGACAAGCGAAGGAAAATTTATAGATTAATCGAATACCATACTTACCTGTATGAAGATTAATCGTAATTTCCCGAGCTTGTCTTCGGATATGATTACAACCCACCCACTTAACCACCCTTCTGATGAGGGCAATTTTGCACGAAAACAGAATGACGATGTGTGAGTCAGGCCGAGAAGGCGATAAAAAATTGTTTTGCTTTGTATGCGTATCGATAGATATAGTAAATAGTAACCCAGAAACTACAACGTAATCATATCGGACGACAAGCTCGGAAAATTACTATTAATCTTCATACAGGTAAGTATGGTATTCGATTAATCCAGTCTTTCTCGAAGTGGGCGATAACGCCCCCTTGTGGACGTTGGAGGCTTAGAGGGGGGCGGTAAGGGGCCCAGAAAAAATTGGGGGCCGCTGATGTGGTTTAAGGGGGCGATGGGTGATTTGTAACTTCAGCTATTTTATCTTTTAAAATTCACTGAAATTAAAATCCTTCTATTACACAACATCCATTTATTAGTTTATATTTATGTCCTATTTTATTGTATAAATTTAAACTAAAAATATATAAAATATTTAATATTTTTGCGTTCACAACGCTATTTATATCTTAAGATATTAAGTAATAGGTGTCAAACACTGAAAAATATTCGTGTCTTTAAGTGTCGCAGGTGAGGTCCCCACCTCCGAAGACACGTCTATTAAAAATGGTATATCTATTGTTGCTGCCAAGCTGAGCACTTGCCGAACGCGGGTTTTTTTATGTACCTAATCTAGTGAAAATGAAAAAAATACAATTGAAAATAAAAAGTTCAATTATAATTCACCTTTGGCGCGAACAAATATTGTATGATTTATTTGTGCAATCCTGTATTATAGTCCGTCAACGTTCGCGCGGTCCGTTTTTGCGGGCCGCAGGTACGGAGAGGAACAAATTCCAAATACACAGCCGCGGCGACCTTCCGCCGCACGCACGCATCGCAGTTGCTCGCCATCCCGCCACTCCGCCACTCCGCCCGCTACCCCGATACTCATTGTAAAGTTGTATTATTATTGCTCAATGTTGAATATTGTTTATTTTGAATTAAAGATACTCCTAATATTGTAAAGTTGCATTATTATTGCTTCCTCTGGTAAGAAAAATCTCGTTTAAAATATAGGTTTAATTTAACTTCAGGCGAGACTAATATCTTATTGGATTTTTAAGGTAAAAAAATGGGGGGGCGCTACAAAATAACTGATTTTCAGGTGGGCGTTAGAGGAATAAGTTTGAGAACCTCTGGATTAATCTATAAACATTACGTTACTGAAATGTATTTTAATCATTAAGGATAATGATTGTTATTTTGTTTTTCGGACACCTTGTCTGTTAATTGTTTTTTTTTTTGGTAGATCACTGATAATTACAAAAAACGGTCCGACAAGGTTTCTATCATATATTTCTTATCGCAAAAATAATTTCAAGTAGTTGATAATATGAATAGTTTGAAGAGGTTTTTGATGTAATTATTACACCCATTTTATACGTAACATTGCGTCTAGTGATTTTTGAATATGTTTCGATTTAAGTTATTTAAAGTGAGTTAAAAAATCAGAAATACATGCTTATTAATGTCCAAATTTAAAGTATTTTATTGTGTATCTTTTTATGACTTATTTTAGGTACGTCAATCTAAAAAAATCGTCGCGGTTATAATAATTCTACTAGTTGCCACAGTGATATTTGTATCGTATTCTGACCAATATTTGGAGACAGTTTTACCGGATGAGTTTAAGAGTAAGTTAAAAGTTAGTTTATTTAATATTTCTGTCACACACATTGTTAAGTCCTTAGAGGAAAAATCGCGCAGGCCTGACCTTAAAGGATTTGCGGTGTGTGTGTGTGCGAACGCCTTTGTTCTCTGGACTGTGCAGACCGCAGGCCTGACCGGCACAGTTTTTCCTTTGAGGATTTTCTCAATGTGTGAAGCTGGCATTATCAATCAGCCTATTTTTATAAAAATAAAAACCATTAACCACTTTTAATTATTGCTTAAACTTACGATTCAAAAAAATAACATTAGAGAGATTATATTTTTTTAGCTGATAATAAGTAAACAAAAATACTGTAACTCTACTCTTAATTTTAGATCAAATTTGCCTATGGCTGATGATAAAAAGAGTATTTAGGGTAAATTTATCTTAAATCGAGATTCTAAGATAAATAATATCCTTCGTAGTAATAATTACACAGTCCAACAATGAAGTTTTTTTGCTCTCCGAAATAAAAATGAATATTGTTAAACATGTGAAGTATGCTGATTTCAAATATAAAATCCATTTTGCTCCATCACGCATCACTTTTTAGAGGCATATATTAATTATATTATATTTAAAGATGCAAGCTGTAAAGTACCAAAATTTATTATTTTATATTTGATGTAAAACGAATAGGGAAAAGTGATCCACAACAAAAAACAATAAAACACATGCAAAGGTTTATTGAAACATTGTGAAGTTACTAAATTTAAAAAAATATATAAACTTACATGCTTTAAAACGCTTTTCTTGAGATCTTTCGGCTATAAGTAGCTTCCGGAACTTATCTAAGCAGTTGCCAGCCAGTAGTTGTCAAAGTAGCATCCCTATAACTTTGGTATTAGTAAATTTATATATATATAATATTATATATATATATATATATATATATATATATATATATATATATATATATATATATATATATATATATATATATATATATATATATATATATATATATATATATATATATATATATATATATATATATATATATATATATATATATATATATATGTATATATGAAATTTGGCTTGTCATTAAATGACTTATTTAAATTTTTCTGATGATTTCCGGTTTTACCAGAAATGACCTCAATTTTTTGATTTTAAATGGAACACCCTGTATTTTTTCGATTCGATCGAAAATGACATCCTAAATATAATGACACCCCATATGTCAACTTTTGACATTTTCATATTTTATGTCTTTTCCAGAAAGAAGAAAAGATTTCAAAGTTTTATTTCTAGACATAACTAATTTTTTTTTAAATGTAACGATAATGACTCGTTGACATATTTGAAAAGAGCTTTTTTGTGGATAATTTAATACCCCACACTTGATATTTGGTGTTAAATCAACACTAAAAATGCTAAAATATAGGCATATTAGTTGTTGCTCATAAAATAAATAATATTTATTTTATTATTATTATTATTATTAATTATTATATTTAAGGGTACTTAAATCAAAATGCCTTATTAATAAACACAGCAATAACTTTAAATAACTAACTCGCATTTAATTATTAAATATATATGTAACATCATCATCATCATCATCAATCAACGTTTTTGTTTATTTCCAAGCCTACCTAACAAAATTGCCGAAATGCATGTGACTCTTTTAATCGAATGCCACGGCCCGGATGTTTTAATAGTTTTATAAGCAACAACTCCTATGCCTATTTTTTTGTGTTGATTTAACTTAAAATATCAAGTGTGGGATATTAAATTATTCAGAAAAAAATGCTCTTTTTAAATATGCCAACGAGCCACCATCGTTCCATTTAAAATAAATTGAGTTATATCTAGAAATAAAATTTTGGAATCTTTTTACCTTTCTGGAAAAGACAAAAAATACGTCAGATAATTAAAACTATTTTTTTACGCCTCCCTGACTTTAAATTGGTTGTTTTAACGACGTCATGGCACTCTAGATTGAATTTAAAAAATTAAATATTTTTAAAGTAAAATGTCAAAAGTTGACATATGGAGCATATTGTGTTTAGAATGTCATTTTCTATCAAATAGGTGAAAAAAATACAGGGTGTTTCATTTAAAATTCAAAAGTTGAGTGAAGATGAAACCGGAAATCGTCAGAAATAATTGAATACGTCATTAAATGCATTTTTGGTCGTATATCGACACGCCAAATTTTTTTTTCCCATGTTAAAAAATAAAAAAGTTATAGGGGGGAAACACCTTTGAGAAACACCCGGTATAAATATATATTATATTTATATATACATATATATATATATATATATATATATATATAATATATATATATATATATATATATATATATATATATATATATATATATATATATATATATATATATATATATATATATATATATATATATATATATATATATATATATATATATATATAATATATATATATATATATATATATATATATATATATATATATATATATATATATATATATATATATATATATGTAGTAGTATTGTAGATTAGATACTTTGCTAATTTTAGTTTTTTGAATATGTTGAAGTTAAAACTTTTACATAACTAAAATCTTTTTTATACTTTAAGCATATTAAAAAATATTTTAGGCCACAATAATTATCTTAATGCGCGGATTCCGCGTTCGCTGGCGTGTCCTTATCGTGCAAGGCAAGCAGGTTGGAAATGCCGCGTGCGGCAGCCTTGCTCAATTGATACGCACCCTTGTAGTATCATCAAGTAAGAATTTTGACCCATAAAAATATTGATTTACCTTCTTAAAATCTAATTTTTAAAACATTTTTTTTAATTAAATATCCTTAGTTTAAATGTTATATAAGTCACTGGATTTCAATGACAAAAAAAAACTAATAGGATCATTTTCCCATGTAAAATAATACCTCCTCATTTTTTGAAATATTAACAATGTTTAATATTATATTAGTACACTAAACCTAAATTTTATGGTTTTTCGAATGTTACTATTTTTATTTTTTTATTTGGTTGCTGTGTTAGAAGTAAAACGCCCCTAATAGCAAAATAAGGAAAATCCGATAATTACAATGTTTTTAATAACGAATCTAAAATCATCCTTTCTTGAATTAACTAGTATCTTCATTTTTCATACATATTTTTTTTTAGAAATATTATAAATAAATATATAATTTATATTTTAAAATTAAATCTGATTTCTAACTGTGTATGTGTTACAACTCTATTAAAATACTTTTAAAATCGTACACAACCGGTGAGTGGTTTTTTTTTTAAAGCCGCGTTTACACCAAAGTTTTCCACTAAGTTTTCCACAAGTTGCGGCAATTTGTTGCTTTTTCTACAAAATACAGCAACTTTTTTTGTCTTCCACTTGTGGAGAGACAAATCTTCCACTAAATTTTGGTTCCACGCGCGTTTACACCAAAGTTGACAACTAAAAGTTGATAAAAGATTGTAGAAAACTAACAGTTGTCAACTAAAAATTGCTCTTCTTAAATTGAAGCAACAAGTACATGATTTTTTGTAGAAAACTAAAAGTTGCTCTTTTCAAATTTAAAGCAACAAGTGGAAAACTTATTGACAAAGAATTGGCTTTGGTTTAGGCAGGAGTTCTCCACTGTTTTTACAAGTTGCTTCGAAAAAAGCAGCAGCAACAAGTCTTCCACTTTTAGTTGTCAACTTTCGTTGATCTTTACCAACACTTCGCGGGAAACCAAAATTTTGTGGAAGATTTGTCTTTCCACAACAGCCATTCCACGGTACATGTCAATTTTTTCCATATTTTGGAAACAATAAATAAATTAATATAAATTAGGTTTTTTTTTAAGGGTATATCATAAGGTTCAAATAAACAAAAAATATATAAATTCCATCTTCGTCCTAAGTATTTACGCCACCTCAAATGTTACTCCCTTTATTTTGCAAACAAAGAAACTGTTTTCTTCGGAATCGGTAGGCGTGGCGCCTAAACAAATAAACATTACTATAAACAACTTATTTAGCTTGTCAATGTGAAGTGTTAAAAAGTGATTTTTTAATAATTTACGAAAATTAGGTAAGTAATTTTAGTTATTTTACTGCCAAACTGTTCCATTTTAATATATTGTCCCATCCGTAAACAAATTTTAAAGTTTTTTATAACATATTTTTTTCCTTGGAAATAGATCCACCAACTTTTAGTTGCTGTTGCGTTGACCAACTAACTAAGGAATTTTCGTCATAAAAAAATTTTTATATAGTTTTTTTATTATGAATAGTGCGAATTAATTTTGTCCCGTCCGTAATACGAAAACTTGAAAATGCACAGTTTTACAGTATTTTAGGAAAAGGAAAATACATTATACTATTTTTTACTTACAATACATTTTTTAAAATTTATGTGAACCCAAAAAGTATATTTTGTTTGCCTTTTAATGATTCACAATATAGCCGGATGACGATTTTTTGGGGATTTAATCTTCTCTATAGATTTAGGTCCGTGTCTATATAAATTTGTGATTTTAACATCACCTACCTAAATGCAACAATTATAAGGTACCTACCTACCTATTTGGAAAATTTCATTGCATTGTAAAAAATAAAAAATTAAAAAAATGTAATTCTTTTTCTAATTCTTCTAGGTACATCTTACCTTTATCTATTTTTACATAGAGGTACATAGTAACATACAACTTCTCGATTTGAGACCCAAACATTTTGTTACAGATAGGAATGGCCAAAATCACACGTAAAGAACAAGTTAGGAACGGTGTTCGGAGATATAGAGCTAAAGTTAAAGGCGACTTAGAAAAAAAGAAAGAATATTTAAGAAAAGATGCTGAGAGGAAACGAAGAGAGAGAAGAGCAAAGAGGCTCATTCTTAATGGAAATGATAAGCTTCTCAGAGAACAAAGACAAAAGGATTCTTTAAGAAAAAAGATTCATAGACAGAAAATGAACGGTTACTAAAGTAAAAAAAGCCCTTCCTGCTAAGACCGAATACAAAGAAACTGTGCTGAGAGAGTTGCTAAAAAATGTTAAGACCAACACTGTCCTACAAGACAACAACAAGAATAGAGGACTTGGTATACCAGAAAACGAGAAAAATATCGTCGAAAATTTCTTTTTAAGAGATGATGTGAGCAGGCAAGCTCCTGGAAAACGGGATATTAAAAGTCTAAAAAACTCGACAGGCGAAAAAGAGATTTTTCAGATACGTCATATGATGATGACCATTAAAGAAGCATACAGTTTATTTAAAGAAGAATATCCAAACAGCAGCATCCATGTTAGTAAATTTTATACTTTACGACCGAAATATGTTTTGCTTTCTTCTCAAACACCTCACAATGTATGCATATGTCGCTACCACGCAAACTTTAATTACTTGGTGGAGTCTATAAATAGCCATTATCCTAACACATTCCCAAAGTATGGAAATAAGTTACTAAAAGAAGTTTGTTGTCAGATGACCAATGAAACTTGTATGCTAAGTGAGAATTGTAACAACTGCGAAAAAGATTTGGAAAACCTCATCCCAATAAATGGCTTGATTGAGAAAGATACCACAATAATCAAGTGGAAACAATGGAAAGATGTAAAACAGGGCGTCCTCAGCGCTAGTTACAGAAGGTTCATTGGCAGCAGCCATCAGTTTGTTAGAACAACAGTTACAAACTTACAAAGCTCACAGCTTTGTAAAGTCTAACCAGGAGCAATATTATAAATGTTGTAAAGAAAACCTTAGGGACACGGAAGTACTCATTCAGATCGACTTCCAGAAAATTTTTCTTTGGTTTCCCAGGATGAAATCCAGTCAGCCCACTGGTCGCATCAACAAGTAACCCTTTTCACTTGTGTTGCATGGTTCAAGAATTGTACACGTTCTTTCGTATCCCTCATGATGAACTATCTCACGATAAATATGCTGTTTTTGTGTTCCTAAAAAATTTTTGAATGCGTCTTTAAAACATCAGAAAACATTGAGACTGCAATTATATTTTCGGATGGGCGCTCAATTTAAAAATAAATATACTTTATCGAATATTTGCTTCTCCGACAGTGATTTCAATATCAAAATTGAGTGAACTTTTTTGCAACGTCGCACGGAAAGGGTGCCGTTGATGCAATCGGTGGTTTGACTAAAGATTAGTTTGGAATGAAGTGCGTTCTAAGAAAACAGTAATTAACAATGCGCAAGAATTTTTTGTATGTGCAAAATCTAAAAATACTAAAGTTGAAATGATTTTTGTTGATAGGACAGCAATTAAAACTTTTAAAAACTTTTTGGATAATCGCTGAACAACATACGCCCGATCCCTAGGATACAATCAAACCATTTCTTTACAAAAGTTGAAAGCAAAAAGTTAGCTGTTAAACGCACTTCATTATCAGAAAAAGTAGAAACCGTTCAAGTTTTTTTGTAATTGTTTTTTTAATGTTACCCTTACTTAAATGTTAATTTACTAATAAGTTTTTGCAATAAAATATAGTAAATTATTTGAATAAATGATTTGTCCCGTCCGTAATGTCCCATCCGTAAACACACTGCTTTCTTAGTTCTCACAACAATCTGAGCATACCAAAGTGTAAAAGTATTCCATTTGTGTTATTAATTACTTAACACATGTTTTAGTCAAATGACGTGATAGTTTTTTTTTTGTAAAAAAAGATTCACAGATTTTAAGGTTTGAATTCCGCCTAAAATTTTTAGGGTATATTTTTTTGTCCCGTCCGTAATCAATATTATATTGTGTATTGTAGTAAAACTAAAAGGTCAATACAAAAACAATGCATAAATCTCAATCGCTCTCAAGACATGTTAATTGGTAATAGATGCTAAAAATTTACAAAATATAAAATATAGAACCTAAAATATAATAAAACGGAAAAGTTGACAAAATAGTGTCCCGTCCGTAATCGTGGAATGGCTGACAAGTGGAAGACAAAAAAAGTTGCTGAATTTTGTAGAAAAAGCAACAAATCGCCGCAACTTGTGGAAAACTTAGTGGAAGACTTAGACGTGGCTTAAAGATCAAAGAAAGTTGACAATTAAAAGTGGAAGATTTGTTGAGGGAGCAACTTTTTGTTGACAACTTTTAGTTTTCTACAAACAATATTTTGTCAACTTTTAGTCGTCAACTTTGGTGTAAACGAGCCTTAAATTCCTAATTATAAGCTAATATGACAATGAAAAATGTTTCTCGAATTTTCGTTGTTTTAAATAAGGTTAAACACATAAAGTTTTAACTGGTAAGTATCTTTGGCCATGTTGAAAGGAATGCTGAATAAATTTTACGTCCACGGTGTTTTTAAAAATAAATTTACGACAACAAAATTAAAAGAAACATTTTTAATTCCTCTTACATTATCGTCTATATCTTTGAGCAAACCCAAAAATATAACAATTTTTGGATTAATAGCAAAACGACATTTGGACATCTACATACTTTTGTTTTAAAATTAAAGAAAAAACTAATGTTATTTCAATAATCAGTGGCGTATATTGACAAAAGTTTAATTTAAAAATGTATTGATAGGATACCGTTAAAAAAGCCAAAATTATCTAATTTGTTTTAAAAGGTGAGGGTATATATATATATCACATATTTATATACATTTTTAAATTAAACACTTGGAGCCCCCAACTTTTGTCAATATACGCCACTGATTATTGAAATAATATTATTTTTTTCTTTTATTTTAAAACAAAAGTAAGTAGATGTACAAATGTCGTTTTGCTATTAATCCAAAAATTGTTATATTTTTGGGTTTGCTCAAAGATATAGACGATAATGTAAGAGGAATTAAAAATGTTTCTTTTAATTTTGTTGTCGTAAATTTATTTTTAAAAACACCGTAGACGTAAAATTTACTCAGCATTCCTTTGAACATGGCCAAAGATGCTTACCAGTTAAAACTTTATGTATTTAACCTTATTCAAGACAACGAAAATCCGAAAAACATTTTTCATTGTCATATGAGCTTATAATAAGGAATTTAGAGAAAAAACAAACCACTCACCGGTTGTGTAAGATTTAAAAATATTTAAATAGAGTTGTAACACGTACACAGTTAGAAATCAGATTTAATTTTAAAATATAAATTATATATTTATTTATATTATTTCTTAAAAAGTGATGTATGAAAAATGCAGATAATAGTTAATTCTAGAAAGGATGATTTTAGATTCGTTATTAAAAACATTGTGATTATCGGATTTTCCTTATTTTGCTATTAGGGGCGTTTTACTTATATAACACAGCAACCAACTAAAAAAATAAAAACAGTAACATTCGAAAAACCATAAAATTTAGGTTTAGTGTACTAATATAATATTAAAAATTGTTAACATTTCAAAAAATGAGGAGGTATTATTTTACATGGGAAAATGATTCTATTAGTTTTTTTTTGTCATTAAAATCCAGTGACTTATAAGGGTCGCTTTTATGTATGGAAACGGTCGATTATTTGCTAAAGTAAGATAGCTAGCGAAGAATGTTAAATACAAAAATTTTAGGGTTTTTAGAAATCTATTACACTGCACATAAACTAAGTATACAGGATCAGTCAAAAAGCCATGGAAGAACAAAGTTACTTTATTTTAAATGGAACCTCCTGTATATTATTCAATATTTTAATTACTTACAAGATTAAAAAAAAAATGTTAAGCCCACTACATACCCAATCTTAACCGTTTTCGAGATATCGAGTTTTGAATATCGTTTTCAAATAAATCTAATAACAATAATAAAAAAGGCAAACTAAGTTTTAGTAAACAACAATTTGAAATCCTATTTTATAAGGTGCTCAAAGTGTCCACCGTTTACCTCCTGGCAGTAATGAATTCGTTGAACAAAATTTTGTAGCGAATCTAAAAGGATATTGGGAGCAATACTGGAAATTTCATGCATTATCCTGTGTTGCAAATCTTCGATATTTTGTGGCCTATTTTTGTACACACACAAGAGGGGTCATATCAGGAGATCAATTGCACCTCTGCGCCCAATCCATTTATCAGGAAAAGTTTTCTCTAGATATTCCCTCACCATCCGTCCAAAATGTGGTGGAGCCCCATCTTGTTGAAACCATATTTGTTCAGCCGGTAAATTGGGATTATTATGGTTTGGGAATAATCGTCTGAGCTGTGGAACAATATTCTCTTGTAAAAGTAATAAATATCGTTCAGAGCAGTGGCGTAGCCACGGGGGGGGGATATGGGGGTATATCCCTCCCCATGAATAATGAACATTAACCTTTTAAAAGACGAAAACAATACGCGTCGTTTTGTTTAAGTTTTATAGCTTAATTAAATATAATTATAAAGAATAATAATGAAAGAACATAGTATATTTTGAGCTGGGGAGGGGTTAAAAATTGTTCTTTTTGAAAATATTTTTACGTAGAAAAGTATAATTAACTAAATAGAGTAAACCCAATTTAAAAAAAAAAAGCGTTAAGGTCTTACATTTTTTAAGGGAGGTACGAAGTCAATTTGATTCGCACATCCAGGGCTTCGTTTCGAATTTACTCAATCAACTGGGTAATTTTCCTTTTAATTTTAGGTATTCTCTTCGGTAGCGTAGTGGTCAGAGCCTCGGCTCGCCGTGCTGTGAAATGCAATATTTGCATGTTTCAGTGCTTGGACAGCGTTGACGAAACTGGGGAAACAGATGGGTTAAACATCGGAAAACCCGGCACTCACGGTACTCTGGTACTTAGGAGCATATATGTATATGTATATGTCTAGCATATATTATATATGTATATGAAAAATCCTTCGTGGGCTGTCACAAAGATAAAAAAAGGACACCGCAGTTACACAAATACCATATTGAATCAATCCATTCCCATGAAAATTTAAAAAGAATCGAAGAAGGGAAGGGTAAAGACGTCCTTAATTTAATAGATTTTGGACGAAAAATAAAAGCAATAGAAAACAGACAAAAAATTAAACCTATAATTGAAGGAATTATCCTTTGTGGAAGGCAAGATATTGCATTAAGGGGACACAGGGATCATGGAAAATTGAAACAGACCATGAAAGTGAAATTATTCCTGGCAACTTCCGTGAAATATTATAATATTTCATACAGAGAAAAAGTTGATGCGGACTTAAAAAATACTCTCAAAACATCCAGCAAACGCTAAACATACCTTAGTCCACAGGTACTTTATTTTTAATTTCTAATATAAATTTATGGTTTTAGAAAACTGCAAGTAATGTTGGAACTTTGGAAATCAAAATAAAAAGAATTATAAAAAGTCAATAGAGCATAGAGCAAATCCAAATATTTCCGTGGACTCGGAGAATCCAGTTAGAGATTATTTTAAAATAACGGCATATTTACCGTATATGGATTTATTTATTAATTAATTAACAGAAAGATTTACTAATCACAAAAGGATTCTCAAGGGATTTCTTTGCTTATTTTCAGAAGGAAAATTTAACAATAATCCACGTTCATTTGATAAACTCTTATCTCATTTTCTACCAGAAGTTTCTAAAAGCTGCGTTTATGCTGAGCTGAGACTATGGTTTGAGAGGTTAAACAGACTTCCACAAAATATAGAACGTTGGGCCATAAATCTACTGGACATAGGTAGTAAAGATGCATATCCAAATATTTACAAACTGTTGAAAATTTTTGTACCCTTCCAGTATCTACAGCAACTCCTGAACGGTCATTTTCAACATTAAAGAGAGTTAAAACTTATCTAAGAAATTTAACTTCTTAGGTTCACAATATACGTCAAAAATGTTTTATAACAATGTTACTTCATGTTTTATTATTTTAGAACCGGCTCAATGGTTTAGCAATGCTGAGCATACACAGGGATATTTTACTGGATACTCATGAAGTATTTAATGAGCTTGCAAAAAAACCACGACGATTATATTTTGTTGTGTTAAATTTGCCCTTTTTGTAAAACATTTTTTTAATACATGTTTTGTGGGTTATACGAGTTTGATGTTTTGATATCCTCCCCTATGGACTAACTCTGGCTACGCCACTGGTTCAGAGTTCAAATTTCCATGTATAAAATAGGGTCCTATGACGTTTCCACCAATAATTCCACACCAAACATTGTTTTTTTGTGGTCGTTGGGTATGACCTTGTTCCATCCAATGTGGGTTTTGGTCTGACCAATCTGACAGTTGTGTCGATTTACGTGCCCGTTTAAACAAAACGTTGATTCATCAGAAAATAAAATGTGGTTGACAAAGTTAATATTTTGATTTAATTTATCCATAATGATTTCGCAAAACTGAAGTATGCGATCAAAATCGTCTTCACTCAATTCTTGTAACAAATTAATTTTATATGGTTTGAATTTTTCTTTTTTGGTAATTTTTTGAATGGAATATTGACTCATATTGTGATTTAAAGCCCGCTGTTGTGTCGAATTTATTGGATTTTCTACCACATCTAACATGACATTTAGTTGATTTAGTTATAGGTTCCCGATCTGGATGCAATTCATTAAAAATATTCACCACATTGAAAAACGTTGGTAATTGGGGGTTTTTTGGGACGCTGATTACGAATTTGAAAAAATATTTTTTCGGAATCGTTTCGTTTTCGAGATATTCATTATCAAAGTTGAAAATCAAACTAACCCCATTTTCACTATATTCCCCCTTCTTTTTGTACACAATTCTTGATTTTTACACTAAAGTGGCACACAATATTTTATAAACACCTTTTAAAACCTTGTATTTTTATTTATTTTACACCTTTTTCCCATTAAATTGCGAACTTTCAAGTTTAAAGGCAGCAGCCATATTTGCTAGTGTATACATGGTTGCGGCCACATTGGGGGCGTGTGAAAGTGGATGTTTGCAATTAAATGGAAAAAAGATGTAAACTAAATATAGAAAACAAGTTTTTAAAAGGCGTTTGTGAAATATTGTGTGCCAATATAGTGTAAAAATCAAGAATTCTGTGCAAAAAGAATATGGAATAGTGTAAATAAGGTTAGTTTGATTTTCAACTTTGATGATGAATATCTCAAAAACGAAACGTTGCCGCAATTTTTTTTTGCAGATTCGTAATCAGCGCCTCAAAAAAGCCCCGTATACCAAATTTGGCCGAAATCGGGGAGGAGGCAACTTTCGAGACAATTACCACTCCGTGTTCTATCGCCGTACCCTATCATCATTAAAATTTCAATGCGCTCGGTATCACTTAAACGTGCCATTTTTGCGCGAAAATTGTTCACAAATTGTAAGTGTAAGTTTTTTTGGCATATCTGTTGTCAAGATGACAAAACAACATTGTTATGGAGATAAATAGGTATTGTCTAAGGTAACTTGATGGACTAGAAAATTAATGAATGCAATAATTTATTTGAAAACGATATTCGAAACTCGATATCTCGAAAACGGTTAAGATTGGGTATGTAGTGTGCTTAACATTTTTTTTTAGAATTTTATAAGTAATTGAAATATTGAATAATGTACAGGGGGTTCCATTTAAAATAAAGTAACTTTGTTTTTCCATGGTTTTTTGACTGATCCTGTATACTTAGTTTATGCGCAGTGTAATAGATTTCTAAAAACCCTAAAAGTTTTGTATTTAACATTCTTCGCTAGTTCTATTTTATATATATATATATATATATATATATATATATATATATATATATATATATATATATATATATATATATATATATATATATATATATATATATATATATATATATATATATATATATATATATATAAAACCATGCTAAAGCTATAGAGACACACATCGAATTTAGACGAACTACCGAAAATTTTACGGTATTAACCCTGGAAACAATTGGTTTTAAATGACGGGTCTTGGTGACATAAATTATATGAATAAACAGTCATAACAAAGTCAACCATACCCGCCTAAACAGAGTGGTAAATATCGTTTTTTTTGCTTATAATTAGTTTAACGCCCAAGCTCCATTACAATTTCTGACATTTTTTTAATGGGTTAAAATATAGTCTAATTTCAAATTAACAATTATTAAGATACTAGTAATAAAAAGTCGTAGATATTAAGAAATATATGCCACAAAAGAATGTGCAAGCATTCAAAAAAATGTTAAAAAGGCTACCACCACCATTCTCCAAGACAGTTAAGTAACTTGAAAAGTTTTGAACTCCCATTATTCATCGATTAACTATGTTCTATACAAGTTTGAATAAATTATTATTCTGGAAAATTCCCTTGAAAAGGAATTATTTGAAAAACTACTTAGAATTAAATGTTAACTTATAATCCTATTTAAAAATCGAAAATAAAACTTACTTCGTGCAGCGATTAGATTAAACATGATTAACTAGGGATAAAATTTTTATTGACGCTGATTGACTGATTATTAATATTATGTTATTTCTAAAGTATTTAAATATATTAAGATCATTTAAAAAACAAATGTAATATAATGCTTTTCTATAAATACAGCTAAAATTCAAAAGTACTTTTCGGTACATAGAACATGTGTTATATCACTTATCCCTTAAAAAACAAGTTTTTCAATGGAATAGGTGGAAGGCAAGAAAATGCTGATAATATAACCCTCCAGTATGATTAGACATATGTATATGCTCCCTTTCAAAAAGGTACGGAACATTTGTTAAATAGACAAAATGTAATTAAAACGTTTTTTTTAACTCGCTCATAACTTTAAAAGTATGGGTCGGAGAAAAGAAATGTAGAAAGAAAAAATTTTCGCAACTAAATTTCCAGTAAAAAAGGATTGGTTAGAAGTAGTAAAATTTATTAGGCTTGTTGCAAAATAGCAACAAACAAAAAAAGGCCTCCATAATAGGCCCAATAAAAATTTGTTCTATATAAGGGCGGATTCAGAAAATCCTTACGGGGGGGCGGTCTTAGGCAGAATAACCTGGAGGTTTAGGGGGTATTTGTATTGGAATACCTCTCAACGTAGAAAAGGTCCGAGGTCCGGGGGTCCCTCGTCCAGGTTAGCCACCCGTCTGGCTCCACTTGTAAATTGCAAATTACGGTATAGCCCAGGAAACGAACCATTTTGCTAAGCAATTTTTTCAGAATGGGGGCGGTTGCCAAACCATCGCGAGGGTGATTTTTTTATATTTTAACCACAGGAATCGATAGAAAAATAATTTTTAAGCAAAAAAGGTTAAATGCATATCGCGATTGAAAGTCGAAGTTTTTCGTCGATAAAATCAACGTTTTTAATTGGTTTTTGGCAAATAACTCGATAACTATGCATTTTATCCAAAAAAACCTGGATATAACAAAATTGTAGCTTAAAAAAAATTGTAATTGCTGTAGAACCACCACAAACCAAGTTGTGATTTGTTAAACGTTAGCTGTTATTTATAAAGCACAAAATTTTAGAGTTTCAAACGCAAATAACGCAAAATCTACGAATTTTTTGAGAAAAACTAATAATAACTTTTTTGAAGCATTTGCAAAGACCTTTTTTTTAATTACCAACCTAATTAAAATTAGTCTTAGCTCTTTTTCAATTCTCGTTATTTATGTATTACAAATATATTCTTATATTTTAACTGATTTAAATTGCCTAACTTTGAAAAAATGCAACTGTAAGTAAAAATTGAATTTCAGAATTTTAATAAAAATGACCCTTTCTTTAAAATAACTCGAAACCTAAGGATGGTACGTAAAGATTACTAAGGTTTCAAATTGTGGCTCTTTAAACTACAAACATTTTGCTTTTTTTAGTTTACGTGTGAGGAAATTAAGTGAGATATAAACGTTTAAAACGCGTGTGTATAGAGGAGCACTACCTTGTTTTGTCCCTTTAGACGTACCCCTTTAAAAGAGTAAAGGTTTTTAACAGTTTTAATATATAGGACCTTATGGCTCTTAAAAAAACCAACAACTTGTTTTTTTTAAGAACTTTTTATCACAAAAACTGAAGAAGTTATGCTTAAAAACCATTTTTTTTAGCATTCTAAAAGCCCAAATATCTTTTTATTTCAATAATTTTATTAATGTGATTGTACGTATTTTTTCTATTTTATCCGTTAAATATAAATATATTTTTTTATTAATCCATAATAGGGGTTACTTTTAAGACTTAAATTACTTCCACTAATATTTCAAAGATTAAACGTTTTTTATTCAACTTATTTGAGCCAAGTTTTACTTCAGTTTAGCTTTAATATGAAAGTGAAGTAAGTTTTGAAGGTTTTAGTAATAAGGGGTAGTTTTTACCCCCTAAAAAATAAAAAAGGGCTTATCGTCGTAATGCACATTTTAAAGGGTGAGTCGAATTTTAATTTCCCCAAGTTGTTACAATTGAGGGTTTTAAAATCGCGGTTTTGTACTTTTTTTTTGCATTGTAATATTGAAAGGGGTGTTCGGGTTAAAAATTACAAAATTAAATTAATAATACTTTTGAGAAAAGTATTTTTAATTAGAATTTAAAAAACATGTTAATTTTTCTAGGGTAAACAATTGTTTTTTTAAAAACATAATAAGGTTAAAATTTTTTCAAGGTTTGGGAAATATTAAATAATGTTTCAAAGAATTGTATACTTATTTTTTAACATATTTGAGCCTAATTTTATATGACTTAAGCTTTAATATGGAAGTTCTGAAGGTTATTGCCATAAGACGTAGTTATAATTTTTTTACAAGTAAATTATAATAGGGGTTGATTTTTAAGGGATGAAATATTTCAAATTATGGTTCAAACAAACAAAATACTACTGTTTTAACCAATTTTATTTAAATTTTACTCACGGGCTTTAATGTATAGTTTATGGGTTTTACAATAAGGGTAGTTTTCATCCCTAAAAATAAGCAGCACCAAATTGGCATATATATTTTTAAAGGGAGGGTTAGTTAAGCAATCCCAAATTTTCATGCAACTATACATTTTGAAAAAATTGCCAGGTTTTCCTTTTCCTTTGGACTAGTAGGCCTACGTATTATAGCGACCACAATATTTTTTACAAATAACTAATGCCAAACCAAAGGCAATAGGCAACATAAAAAGTTTTTAATTAATAATTAACTTGTACTGCAACAACAGTTTCGTTTTTCCATTTTTACTCGTTTTTTTTTTAATTTTTTTGGCTGACGGGGGGGCATCGCCCCATTCGCCCCTCTCTGGATCCGCCATTTGTTCTATAATGTAAGATCAAGCCGTTAAAATTAAAATCAATTAGTAGTCCAGTCAATCTAGACAGTAAAAGGGGTGTTTGCCCACAAAAGGTCGGATGTTATGTTTCTAAATTTTAATTGGTGTCTTGGCACCCCAATAGTGGAAACTTTTAGGGACCAAAACACCTCGATATTTTCGGACTTTTTTTGTTTTCGCTTACAACTCGTTAAGGTAGCCTGCCACAGAAATTATTATTTTCCCAATAACAGCATTTAAATTTGCGTCGAATGACCCTTTTCAGAATATTAAAATGGTTTGGCCGTCCCGGGGCAATCGCTCGTTGAAAAACTGCCATTTTTTAACTTTGTTGAAAAATCCATTTTTCGGGACTTTAAAAGTAACTAAAAAAAGTCACTCCCGGTCATAAATATAGTTGTAGAGCATGAAATTCTGCATTCGGAAGCACCATGATTTTAAAATTGACCCAATATTTGGTACATATCGACAATTTTTGCCATTTTCCTCAAAAAAGTCAATGGCCTAATATCAAGATTTCAACAACAACGATTCTACGCTGTTTCTTAAATGTTCAAACCCTTTCTAGGTTTATCAATAACTGTAAAAATAACTCGATGAGGTGGAAAGGGGGGTTTAGGCCAGCAACAATAAAAAAAGTTTTAAAAAATGTAATTTGGTATTAAAAATATTTAAGTTCATAAAAAAAAAAAATTTATGTTATGTATGTTTATTTTCGCCTCAACCGTTTAGAAAAATATTGAGGCGTTGCGTCGTTGGGCTGACCCGCTTAGGCGGTAGAAGGGGAGGTCGGTTTTTGCTCACAAAGCGCTCCTCACCTCCCCAATCTCCATCCGTCCCGTTATTCCTCCTTCCTCCCGAACACTTTCTGATTTGTTCCTCGCTCGCTCCCCAGTTTTATTCCGTCTGTCAGGCTGAATAATTTTGGTTTTGGAGCCTAGAATAGAAATGTGTTTTATGTGCAATGAAAATTTGAGTAAAGGTGAAGTGGTGCATGGAACGAGTGGGATTGAAACTCTTTGGTAATGCAGTGTGAAGGCCAAAATGAGACCCATTAACGTTACTTGAAGGACAAAGATAGTGTGACTGTTCATAAGGCGTGCGGAAGAAGTATAACGAGCAATGTTGCTGCCGATTTTCGAAAACGTTAAAGGGAGAAGGTTCAAAAACTCTGAGATCAAAAAGTCTGGCATTTGACTTTAAAAAAAAGGCCCTGTATACAGAAGAGTTAACTGACGATTTCAAAAGCAGGGGCCTCCTCGGGGACCCAAAAAGTACAAATATCAAGGTTAATATTTGGCCCGAAAGAATCAGTAATAAAGGCAGCTGAACGGTTGGACGAGTGGAGTCGAGAATTATATCGAATCAATAATTTGACATTGGTTGCCATAGATGCATGGGACCAAGTCTACTACAAGATCTTCATAAAACTTCCACAACTGGGTGAAACAGGGTTTCATCCTACTGATCAGTTGATGAGTCATAAAACGATTTATGAATAACTTAAGACCAACTTAGAGCGAGGAATCTTATACCAGAAGAATATCGCCCAGGCAATATATATATATATATATATATATATATATATATATATATATATATATATATATATATATATATAATATATATATATATATATATATATATATATATTTT
>JAHBCN010000379.1:0-197410 GCA_019359885.1 Listronotus oregonensis | reverse complement strand
TTTTAAAGGTAATCCCTGCTTAAATTAGAAAATATTGATTTGTACAAAGTGAATCTAACCTACAATAAGCTTGGTTTAGTCAATAGTGAAAGATGTACCTCAAAATTAATGTTGCATCGAACAAAATTAAGGCCAGTTATTGACTCGAGGTATCTTATGTTAATTTTTTAGTACACCATACTGCAAGGGGAAAAGTAACGTAAAGCATAAGGTAGGATACCAAAGGCGATAGAAAAACAGAAGTAACCTAGCAATTACAATCAAATTTGGAGCCTTTTGCCAAAAATAAACTGCAAAAAAAAATTAAAACCGAACTGCATTAAGGTAAACAAACTAAATTATTAAAAACAAACCTAGGAATAAAACTAACCGTGTCAAATTTCTACAACTAGTTTATGATTTGTCCAGATTTGTAATTTTCTTTTTTAATTGTTAATTAACTGAATTAATAAAAATGTCTTACTCCACTGCGGAAGCCTCTGACATGTTAGCCGTTTATTTTCAGTGTTTTCAAAATGCTTGTTTAGCTGAACGAGAATATGTTGCTAACTATCCCGATAGAAGGCATTTAGGAAGAAAAGTATTTACCCGTTTGTCTAGATGTTTGCGCGAAACAGGACGGGTGCATCCTATTCCAGCGCCTAGAAGATATCGGCGAATTAGAAATGAAGACAATATTATCAATGTACTTGCATATGTTCAGATCAATCCACAGAGCACCAGAATAATAGCTTTGGATTTAGGAATTAGTAAACGTCGGTCCATCGAATTTTAATAGACCATATCATATTGTATTGCATCAGGCTCTTTTCGGAAACTGATTTTGACAGAAGATTAGACCACTATTACTGGTTAAGAACTATGGTCGACGAAGATCTCCATTTTTTGTCCCGCATACTATGGACTGACGAAGCTACGTTCACGAGCACTGGAGGTGTCAATTTGCATAATATGCATTATTGGTCGGTAGATAATCCTCACTGGATGCGTGAAGTAGATCATCAAAATCGATGGAGTGTGAATGTGTGGTGTGGCATATTGGGTGATCAAATTTTTGGACCGTTTATTTTTGATGGTTTTTTAAACGGAGAGATTTATTTGAACTTTTTAACAAACACAAGAATAAACATGTCGTTTCAACATGATGGATGTCCGGCACACTTTTCTCAGAGAGTTCGTAACTTTTTAGACCAGAATCACACAAACGGTTGTATAGGAAGGGAAAGTTTGTTTCCATGGCCAGCTAGATCCCCAGACCTTACTGTGCTCGATTTTTATTTATGGGGAAGAGTAAAAGACATGGTTTTTCAGACACGTCCTACTACCCCAGAAAATATGATTGAAAGGATTCAAAATGCTATTGCTCAAATTCCAAGACCTGAAATTGAAGCAGCCGTATTAAGCACCCACCGTAGGCTAAATCGTTGCATTGAAAATAATGGAAAGCATTTTGAACATTTGTAAAGATTTCGTGTTTGTTCTTTTTTTAAACAATAATGTGTTTTATCATTATTTCTGTTTAATAGTGTTAGTGTTCTAATAGTGTTCTTATTTTATCTTGCTGTTAGCACGCTTGCTTTTAAATGCGGTAAGTTCTAAATAAAAATAAAAGTATTTATTGTTTTTAAGGCCTACTTAGCTAAGATTTTACGCAGAAAAAGCATTTTTTTAATGGCTAACATTAATTTTTAAAAGAAAAAATAGGTTATTTGAAAATAACTCGAAAACAAATAAAGATATCAGAACGCGGATTTCGCCAAAATTTAGTCATTTTTATACTTTTAAAACTGCCGTAAAAAAAAGTATGCCGTACCATTTAATTTTTTTAAGAAAATTTGAAAACTGAAACTTTTACGAACAGCGCCCTCTGGAAAAAAAAATAAGAACTAGCGCCATCACTAAAATAATTTTTTTAATAAGCTTAAGATGCTCTGTCAAACGAACTCAAGTTGAGTAAATTTGGATAATGGTTACGGAAGTTAAAGCAATTTTAAAAATAGTTTATTTACCAGCTCCCCCCACCCTTATTATCAGAGATACGAAAAAAATCTTAAAAGCAAACTGACGCAGAATTGGATGAACTTTTTATTCCCGTTCTCAAAATAGTACCTTAATGAAACAATTTTTAAGAAAATTCAAATTTTTTGTTTTGTCTTAGCAGTTACGCCATCTAGCGGTCATTCTAGAAGCTTTAAAATATTTTCGTTTAATTTCCTTTGGCCGATTTAGTAGTTAAATTTTTTTCCTCGAGGCTCTAGGGCCTATGGTTTCCGTAATAACGTACCTCTCCACCCTTAGTGGGACACCCTGTATATTTATATTTATATTTATATATATATATATATATATATATATATATATATATATATATATATATATATATATATATATATATATATATATATATATATATATATATATATATATATATATATATATATATATATATATACTTGTTTTGGTTTTCTTGGGTTTAGGTTCTGTATATTAAAGAACAAGGTTAAAATGACGTTTCGACCCTACTTTGGGTCATGTTCAAATTTTTTCTCATTTATTTTTCCTAAAAAAATATAAAATATAAATGGGTACTTTGATATTACATAAAAAATATAACACAGAAAACGAACAGTTTTTTTTATGAAACAGATATTTGTTATATGAAAAAAATAATACAATTTAAAAATAATAAAACAAAATTTAAGAAACGATGCAAATTTAAAGACTAATATCACAGATTTTTCGTACGTACCTTGCATATCAGACATTTGTTTAAGAATGCTAGGTTTTATTTTGTATTAAAGATGGATGGCATGTTTTATAGTAGGAAGCATTTTTTAACTAATTCTTTACGTGTTTATATTATTAAAGTATGAAATACCAAGAAAATGTTAGGAAATTTATTTAAGAGGATAAACTATACGAGACTATAAATTATTTAAGTTTGTGTAAATATGGCTGAGCCCTGCAATGTCAGCCCTGTTGTTTATTGCGTTGTTACTTTTTTAAATTTCGATTATCTCTTTGATTTGAAATTTGTAATAGTTCTGGTCTTTATTAATTATTTTCGTTTCGTTGTATTTAAATTCGTGTTTTTGTTTTGTTGTATGTCTATTTAGTGCTGTCTGTGCATTTTTCGTATATTTATGTCCGTTTAATCTGCTTTTGAGTAGTTGAATAGTCATTCCAATATGTTGGCAGGACAGGTTTCGCACGCGATGGATTACACGACTTTTGACTGACGCATTATTGGTGTTTGGCTTTTTAATTTGGTAAAAAGAGAATTAATTTTGTTTTGTGTTTTATGGCAAACTACTGTGTTATATTTTTGAGAACCTTATTAAGTTTTTCTGATAATTCCCTTGTGTACGGCAGTGGTACATATTTGGTTTTGTTCAATTTTAATATTATTTGTAGTTGAATTGTTAAAGGAATGTAGGCTTTCACGGCCGGAGTCAATTCTATTAGAGGTATCTTCCGGGCTTGTGGGCCGTGGTCTGGGAATTTTCATTCCAAAGCTTTCGGCCACATCTGAGGTTGCCATCTTCAGTGGTGCGGGTGTCGTACTCGAAGTGAGCGGCGCGGTGGTTCACTGACGACTGATGTCGTATTGTCGTATAAGTCGTGATAAGAGTAATTTAATCCAAGCAGTTGGCGAGTCATAAGTAAGTGTTAAAACTCATGCCTTTTCACCCGCCAAATTAGGATCGTTTCTAATTTTTCTCCATTGGCGATGCCTTTTTGCCAAAATTCCCTGCATAAACTTACTGTTGCATGGATATGGAAATCTTCGTTTCGCAACATCACCGCGCAACAATTTTTTGTTACGCATCGAAGTTCGGTGTTTCGATAAATTATTGTGTAACAAAACAACGTCGTATAACCTATAGCAGAACATTCTGACGTTCCATCTTTTTCGATGTACCATTTTAATTTGAGTAGTTATCGAAGTAACAATAATGGAAATTGCTGCAGCAGCATATATTTATATGCACCATATTATATTAATAACAAAAAAACATAGACAAAAAAGACGTTGGTGGCAAACGCAGTTATACGCTAGTAGAAATGTATACAGTGGAAATAGTTTATTGTCGGATTTGAAATTTCAAAAAGTGAGTGGACTCTACAAAAACTTTGCCAGAATGTCGCCAACAGACTTTAAATACTTGATTAATTTAATTGGGCCACAAGTATAAAGAAAGGATACTCGATGGAGACGGGCTATGTCGGTTCAAGAAAGGCTTGAAGTGACAATTCGTTTGTTAGCCACCGGTGATTCTTATACCAGTCTGCAATACCTTTTTTAAAATATCTAAGCAAGCCATAAGCGAGTTTGTTCCTGAAGTATGCGAAGCTATTGTAAAAGGACTAAAAGAAAACATACAGGTAAGAAACTAGATATTTATTAAGATAAATAAAAAAAAATATATTCCTCAAATAACAGAAACTCAATTTATTGAACGTCTTAAAATCCAATTTATCTGCTTTTTATGACAATGCTCAGAAACATTAGTATAATTCTTGTAAATCAACATTAATAATATCTAACAGTGGTTTTTGTGCCAAAGCTGAATTTGTATCATTTACAGAAACAGGGGTACTTGTGTTTGAATACGTCGAATTTATAGACGACAGCAGCGGTGTCTGTTGTAGATTCACACCAATATTATTTAATTGTGAGTCATCCTGATAGGGTACAGTTTGGAAATTTTGTGGTATAGGGCTTACTTAATTTCTAGAAGGGTAGTTGTATGACTGATATTGAATATTATTATTATGTGATTGACTAACCCCAAACGAATTTGAAGTTTGCCTCAGATGAACTCTATCTGCTTTAAATAAAATATTCATTATATCTTGTTGAACATTGCTTTGTAACTCAAAAGAATACTTGGCTATTTTTTTGCCACAAAATTTCCAAAAAGTTGACATTCATTTTGTACCGGTCCTTTATTGCCTGATGCTGCTGCATTGGACAATATGTTAAATGCTTTATCCAACTTTTCATCACTTTCAACCGAGCTTTTAACCCTCTTTTGGCGTTTTCTAATAGGATTTAGCTGTCGTGTCTTTTGACTTGGTTCTTGCCTATTTTCCACTTCTGGGTCCTTTGGGGATTTTGACGGATCATCGGAGTCTAGATGATTATCGGATAAATAATTGTCTTCATTATCTGTCACTTCATCCTCGATCTACAAAAATAGTGGGATTATTAACGTTTACTTTGTACTTTTAATATCTTATTTGATATTGTTTATTTATAAAAAATTAACTTGTGACAAAAGGTAACTCTTCTAAAAGTATTTTATTCTATTTTTACAGATCCCGAAAACACCAAAAAAATGGTTAGAAGTAGCGAAACGGTATGAAGAACTCCTCATTGCTTGGGTGCCCTAGATGGGAAGCATGTGATTTTACAAGCACCGATAAATGGTGGAAGCGAATTTTTTAGTTATAAATCAACTTTTACTATTATTCTCTTTGCCTTGGTAGATGCTGATTATAACTTCCTATATGTGAACGCCGGGGGTCAGGGACGAATTTCAGATGGTGGAATATTTAAAAACTGTTCCCTTTATAAGAAAAATAATTTAAATTTTCCTGAGCCAAAAACCTTAAATGATAACAGACAACACAAAATTCCCTACGTTTTCCTTGGGGATAATGCGTTTGCTTTGACCGATTCATTAATGAAACTGTTCTCTGGATTATATCCCAAAGGATCATTGGAAAGGATATTTAATTTCAGATTATCTCGGGCAAAAAGAACAGTTGAAAATGTTTTTGGTATCATGTCAGCAATTTTCCGAGTACTTCGTAAACCATTATTGCTTGAACCAACAAAAGCTGAAGTTGTTGTTATGACGGCCCCACATTTACATAATTATTTGAGACAAAGTTCCACGTCCTTAAATATGTATATGCCAAACGTAATTACTGATATAGACATTGATGGAACTATGGAGCCAATGTCTTCGCTACTTTCCATGAGAAATATTCCCAGGAGACCATCCATAGATGCAAAGACAATTAGAGAAGAATTAGCAGCCTTTTTTCAAAACGAAGGCTGACTTCCATGGCAGGACAATTATATGTGATGATTTATGATGTATTATTAGCAATATTAGGTCCACACTTTATCGAAATTATATGGATAGTTTGTAAACTAGCCAACAAGCCCGATTAATTTGTGTCCTTGAGGTTTGTACTTTAGCGATAAATCTTGGATAGTTTATAGACTAGCTGGATTGTATACAAACCAACAAACATGAGTAGCTATTTTAGTGAAAAGATTTTTTTCCATCAAAATAACCAGACTTTTGATAGTTTGTATATTATCCAGCTGGTTTATAAACTAGGCAAGTGAACACTTTAACCGTACCATAATATTATATAAAATTTAATATACTTACAGTGCTTTCTGTTTTCCGAACTTAATTTTTGTCCCATAGAAACTGTAGACTTTTAAAGACAAACCAGTTACTTTCATAAACATCTGCTGTTCCTAAAAAACCCACACATTGTCCTAGTGCAACAAAATGAAGAAAAATAAACGATTTTCTACTAACCCAGCAAGCACATAACGTTACAAGTACTGTTTGTAATGTAATGTAATTTCGCTTTTAAAATGTATAACATACAATAGAGACCATTTCTAAAATGTCCCTTCGACAAAAGAGAGTCCTTCAAATAGCCAGAAATATAGCACTTTACCCTTTGCCTTAAACTGTGACAAATGTGCATATCTTATAACGTTTTTGTGCTGACTGGGAATTAATTAACTTTTTTTAATTTCCACTCACCTGTAGCCGTACCTCGACTCTTCTTAATTTTAGCTTTCTTTCGCCTGAGTGCCGACAAGAGGGAATTTATTTTCTTTTTGCACTCATCTACAGAAATATGAAACTCCTCTGAAAGTGTGTGCCAAGTATCATTTTTTCTATTTTTATTATATTATCTGGGATTTTTTGGGTCCCACAAAATGTCTTTGCTTCGGTAACTTTCTATGAAATTAATAGTAGCTTCTTCTGTCCACTCCATATTAATGTTGTCAAACTGTTTAAATTATAAAAATAAATGTATTGGCGCTCTCTTGTTACGCATTCCCATCCAAACTTGCAAACAGACGACGCAACATCAGCCCATATCATCTCTTTGAAGTGACGCTGAAAAACCGACAACTGATGGGACGCCGTGATGTTTCGATGTTACCGAGTTACGCTGTTACGATGTACCGTCCACACATGTTACGCGAACATGATATGAACGTGTTACGATACGATGTTTTGTTCTATGTCTGTACGTGCCTTTTTAGATCTCCGACAAGTGAGATGCGGTCGATAAAAAAACTACATAGTTTTTTTGGGAAGGCGCTTGGAGGATCAAGGAGAGACCCACCCCGCCATTTAGAGTGTGGTGAAAGTATGGTTTCGGAATCTGGAGTGATTCCTATAACCCTTTTTTGAGAATCACACGTGGTGACGTTGACAATATGGCGGTATAGAGCACAGGCTCGCGAAGACAAAAAAGGAACTGAAAGAAACCGGTTATATCTGGATTGTGTTGCTGCATTTCTCGACAGCTGAATGTATGAATATTTGAATAGCTTCCTTAATTAAAATAGTCGGAGGCTTCGATACGGTTTTGAACCGAACTACATCGGAGTTCCTATGAAATATGTTTAGCCCCTTTCTTCACCCAATCCATCTCTTGCTAAGCTTTGGAGGAGTGGGGGCGAGCTGACAAAAGCCCCCAATCTGCAGGCAAACAAGCAAGTTTCACCCGTGTTCCTGAAAGAAATCCAACAATTAGATGATAACACAATAAATGATTGTAATTCCTAAACCTTTAAACCCATGCGATTCGCCAAATTTAAAAATATCACTGATATTTGGTAAGTTTTAATGTCACTTAAAAAGCAAACTTTGGGGTGAAAATCAGCCAAATCGGGACAATGGCCGATTAACCATTTTTACCGGCTCCGGCCTTTATTTGAAAAAAAAAATGTTTGTTACATCTCAAACAACCACCCTTGGGGTACACGTTTGATGATAAAATTCCGAGCCCTAGCAACAATTAGCAAAACAAGAGTTTTTTTGTAATACTTACACAATTATACAACAATGATAAGGTTTATTTACCTATCTTGAACAAAAATTATCTATCAACAAAAACACTTAAATTATTAAAAAGTCAGTATGATACCACCATATATTTGAATAATAATAAAACACTTTAAAACGTACTGTTCTCACGTTTTTTTTTTCAAGAGTTTTATTATTATTAAAAAATGACCTATTTTGCTGGTATATAAATTAAAAGTCAAACTTAGGGATAAAGGTAATATTAAGCAGGTAGGACCAAACTAATAAAACAAACCGTTGTGGTGTCCTTTATTTAAATTAAATGTTTTTGGTTGTTAATTTGTGGTCCAATATTGTACCATAAAACAAAAAGAAAATGTGTTTTACCAATAGAAACTCTTACCTTTAAGATCAAATTCTGACTACCGTTTGTTTTATAGAGAGATACACAGTCACCGGCATAATTGGTGATCAATACAGGAAACTTTTTTATTGTCTATTTTCCAAAATAAAATATTATTCTTGGTAAATTTTTTTGCATGTTTTCAAACTTACAAAATACTGATCGTTTGAATAAACCAGAGCGTATACTGGTGGGTGCAAATTAACAAATATAGCATAAGAGAAAACTACTGTACTACTACTAAAGTTATGTCACAATTCAAAAGCAGAATCTCCTATTCAAGGATTAAAAGTAAAACTTACTTTTACTAATTGCATGCGCAAAGTACTTACTTTGCGCACGCAAATGAATGCGCAAAGTTTAACTTTGCACACGGAAACTCTTTGCGCACGCATTTTTGTTCTGCATATTTGCCGTATTTATGGTCGATTTTTTAATGTATTAATAACTTCTGGATGAAATAATATTAAAAAAAGGGTTCTACATATTCTTTTATTGTGCTTTAATTTTAGATACATTTGGCGCTTAGTAAATATCTCATATCAATTTTCTTTATTATCATTTTAATATTTTTTATACGACTGCTTTAGAAAATGGGGTTTTGCACACGCTAAACAAGCTTTGAAAATTGTATTTTGCGCACAATGTGTGCAAGGAAAATATGTTTTTTTTGCACACGGTTCTGTCTTTCAATATGATTTATTATGGTTTTTTATTGTTATGTCAAAAATATAGAAAACTCAAAGTAGGCTTTATTCCATAGCAACCGTCATAGTTTTCTTGTTTTGTTGATTAGATACCAATTTAGATACAAAAAAATTTTGATTTCGCGAAAAAATGTCCGATTCTGAAGAAATTCTAAAAAAGCGAGTTTAATCTCGTCAAACCTACTTCCAACAAAGTCAAGAGATCGATATGAAGCCGAGTTACATCGATTTATGAAGTGGAGACAAGCAAATAACGTACAAACGTTTTCCGAAAATGTTATGTTGGTGTACTTTGAAGAGCTGTCGAACAAATACAAGTCTTCAACATTATGGAGCACCTTTTCCATGCTAAAATCAACCCTGAGGGCAAACCAAAATACGGATATTGGGAAATATCAGAAGTTGCAGGCCCTAATAAAAAGAAAATCAGAAAACTATGTGCCAAAGAAGTCCAAAATTCTTAGCGAGAATGATTTTTGCCGCTTCCTAAAGAACGCTTCAGACGAGAAATATTTGCTAATCAAGGTAGGCATCACAGTTATTTTATTTATTTTATGGTGTCATTTTTTATAGTGAGAAGGTTTAGTAGGCAGGGGTTACCCAATTCTGTTTTTAAATAGTGCTAGTTTCATAAAGTACTTACTTAAAATGAATAAAACTAAAGACTTATCGGTATTTTTTTGTTTCAGGCAGTGGTGGCAGTCGGACTCTCTGGGGCATGCCGAAGAGAAGAATTGTGCTTCCTTAAAAAGAAAATATGACGGATTTTGGCAGCGCAATGTTAATTAAACTAGAGAATACCAAAACGAAGATGCCGAGATCATTTACAGTGTCAGGAAGTCTCTACACCATCTTAAAAAGTATTCTGCCCTTCGACCTCCACTCCTGCAAACAGATCGTTTTTTTCTTAATTATCAAAATGGAAAATGCACTCGCCAAAACATTGGAATTAACAAAATTGGCGGTATGGCAAAAGACATCGCCAAATTTTTGATGTTGGAAACTCCAGAAGCCTATACCGGGCATTGCTTTAGGCGGTCGTCAGCCACAATATTGGTGAATTCTGGATCAGATTTGCTGGCTCTGAAGCGCCATGGTGGATGGAAATCCAGCTCAGTCGCCGAAAGTTATATAGATGACTCGCTTAGTAATAAAATGGATGTTTCAGAGAGGATCTCTTCCTCTGTGTCGTCTGTTGCGGCACAGCCACAACAGCAATTGAGTAATGAAGTGCCGCAAGAAAACTGCAATATGCCGACGACAGAGAACTGTATAAGCAAGGTGCCAGAAAATGTTGTCTCCATCGTTAAAAAGTCGATCAACAATGCGACGATTCCTGCAGAAGTAAACATTACAATTAATATTTTAAAATAGTTATGAAGTTTCCTGTTTGCTAAATTATAGTCTGTAGTTTCTTGTTTTCATTATTTTTGTTTTGCGTTTGTTTTTAAAATAAAAATTTACACAATAAATGTTTTTTTTTATTTGCAGTCGTATAAAAAGTATCGTAAAAAACTCGTTAGAAAACCTCTTTGCACACTCGCGAGACTTGTGGACCTCGACTTCGTCTCGGTCCATCAATTTGTCTCGCCCGTGTGCAAAGAGTCGTTTTCAAACCTTGTTGTTTAATATACTATTTCCATGCACCATGTATTTCATAGACACCATGCTCAACAATAAAAAAATCAAAGAATTTTTCTTGTTGCTGCAGCAACCAAGTACAAACATTTTCTAATGTCACGGAAGTATCAGAAAATTCGGTAAAAAGTTTAAAATAAGTTTCTAAGAATGGAGGAAGAATTGCCAGACGATATTTTAAAAGCCGCAATTTTGGCCAACTTAGAGCTCCTGCCGGCAAAATTAAAAGAAAAGTACGAGAAACAGTATAATTCATTTGAAACATAGTGTGAAGAAAAAGGCGTTAGAACTTTGAAAGGGGAGGTACTTTTAGCCTATTTTCTCAAATTAAGCAAGGAATTTAGTCCAAATACTTTATGGTCGAAATACTCCCTGCTGAAAAGTATTTTAAAGATCAAGAAAAATGTAGATATCGGCAAGTTTTATAAGTTAGCAGCATTTATTAAGAAACAAAATGTAGGCTTTCGGCCAAAAAAGTCAAGGATTCTTTCAAAAGAAGAAATATCTACATTTATTAATGAAGCACCTGATGAAATATTTCTTTTGATAAAAATTGCGACCATTTTCGGACTTGCTGGCGCCTGCAGACGAGAAGAACTCGCAAAAATGAAAACATCCGACATCGAGGACAAAGGCAACCTAATTGTTGTGAAGATTCCAGACGCAAAAAACTATACCTTATGTACTTTCGTCCTGTCTGAAGAGATCAATGACGGAAAGTATTTGTTCTTATATCGGAAGTATACAGCATTACGGCCACCGACAACACATCAACGGTTTTTGTATATTTCAAAGGGGGAATTTGCACACAACAATGCTTTGGGATCAATACATTTGGGCAGATGCCTTCTGAGATAGCAGTATTTTTAAAGTTGCCGAATCCAAAGCTATATACCGGCCACAGCTTCCGGCGATCTTCTGCAACGTTACTTGCAAATTCCGGAAAAGGACTCATAGATATAAAGCGGTTAGGCGGTTGGAAATCGACAACGGCAGCCCAGGGATACATTGAAGAATCAACAGGCTACAAAAAGGGGTTAAGTAAAAAAATTAAACTTAAAACTCTCAAGAAGCCAGATGAAATGTCCTGTTCCACAGACGCTGTTCAATCAGCTAAAACACAAGATTTCGTCTTAAAATCGAGCAGCGAACCATCATCGACGTTCCTTAGAAATCATTTGAAATCGGCCATAAACCTTCAACATGCAACTAATTGTACTTTAACATTAATATTGTTAATAATAATTAATAATAGTTTTTTTTTGTATAATCAGTTAAAATAAAAATTTTATTATTTACTTTGGATTTTTAATTTTTACCGAAATATTCCTATATTTCTAATAATCATATTCTTTAATAAAACGCTCGTGGAAAAAGTATTCGCAAGTAGAAAAAGTATTGTTCCTAATACTTGCGCAAAGTGACTTTTCCGCACTTAAAGCTTATCTGAACTCCGCTTCGCGTCGTTCGTCTAACTGCTTTGGCATGCGGAAAAGTATCACTTTGCGCACTTATTAGGAAAATAACTATTTCCACTTGCCCCGTATAACGATTTCATCGAACAAAATTTTGTTTTGTAAAAAATCTTTACTAACGTTTGTTAAAAAAAACATTTAAATATTGTTATTCATAAAGTACTTAAATTTATTTGGATCACTTTAAGAAACAAACGCAAAAGTATGCTTTCTTTTGGATCAATTAGGCAAAAGTGCTTTTAGATAACTGTTTCACATTGTTTTCGTCTTATTAAATGTATCTTTGCTCTCCAGAAATTAATACGCAGCCGTTATAGTAAAAAACATCTAAAAAGCAATAAATAAATTTTGGTTAAATACACAGGTCCACATGAAAAAAAAGTGGTGTGTGCTGGGTGTCGGACTAAGATTTTCTGACGTACTTTTTTCCACTGACTATAAATCACTCGCGTCTAGAGATACCCCGTGATCACGAGCTTCTTGACAGCGTTGACACATGAAATTATTTTAGGGTCTTTTATAATACGTCCCCGCATTTTTACGTCTGATATATATTTGGGGAAAATAAAAAGCCGCTTTGCTAACCAGAACTAACCATGAATTTGTCTAAGTTATCTGTAGAAGTTATAAACAAAATTTTAAAAACGAATTAGAAAAAACCCGGGGAATATATAATTACACTTTAAAAAAATGTATTAGCGTGGCTTCTTTCTATCTCGGCTTGCTCAATTTGCTGTACCTAGTAGAACTTGCCGGATTGTTGTAGCGGCGGTGTTGCAATATTTAGGACAAATTTTGCCATTACCATAATTTTTTCGCCCCCTTCCTATAGCTCGCGAACCCCTAAGGGTTCGCGAACCACCGCTTGAGAAACGTTGGTCTAGATAGTTCAATATCGTGCTTTTTACAAAAATTTCACGTTTTGAAGTGTTTAATAAAACTTGGGTCTTTGGATAAAAATGAATACATAGTTAAACGATGTTTAGTTAAGAATTTTGTTGAAGCCTCTGCTTATATGAGCTATGAGGAGGTTTTAACCCCCCAAACTACTGCCGCGAATACGACATTGTGTTATTGCTTATCCTTTAATATATTAACGATAATTACAGACTATATAGAAAATAACGAAAACAAGGAAAGAATTATTTACTGGTTTTCTCTTTTAAACAATCGACAATAAACCGCAGATTATGCTTTTGCAATGTCAAGCGCACGATGAACTTGAACGTTAACTAAACGCAACCGTTAAATGAAAGTACGAGTACACAATTAGTAGAGTTTTTGAAATGTACCGGTTATATCGGTTTATTCGCACATTTTTCAATTTTTTTACCTAGTAAATCACTTTTTTGAGTTTCAGGTAAATAGATAAATAAAAAAAATTAAGCGAGCTTCTATATCCTTTGCATTTAAGCAGTAAATTTGCGTTTTATATTTTTTCGCTTTATATTTGATTGTGTTTAAATTATAATTAAAACTCGTTAAAAAGAGTTTCAAAATCGCACAAACATTACTGTTAGCAGTTTGCGTCATTTTGAGCATTTATTGTAATAGCTAAAGATACAGTGGCGGCTGGTGGGTTGGCAGCCCGGGTCGGCAGAAGAAATGACTTTTTTTTCCTCAGAAAACATTTAATGACTGCTAAGATTTATCGGGGCCCCTAAATGGTAGTTCTGGACAAGCCAAAAAAATTACAATATTTATTAATCGATGCAACATAGAGTGATATTTTTAACAAGTTCGTTATGTTTAACATTTTCTAACTAAGCTCCGTTGTTTTCTAACAAGTAAATGTTTTGTTAACCAAAGAGATTCATTTTAAGTTGACTGTAAATATGGCCTTTGATATATCGTGCTTTTGTAGAGCACGAAAGTTCTTTCAAGTTGTCGTAGCATACCTGATACCATGGATTTTGATTTTTTCGTTTCGGTTCGAAAACAATTTATTTTTTGTTTCACTTCCCGTAAGCCAGGCATACTTTTGATACCAATTTTCTGAAAAAGCCCTCTTACTTCCTTTGCCTCCTGTATTAATTTTGACATGTTGGGTGTCGGACGCCCATTATTTATTATTTTAACTTGATCGTCGAATGAAAGAGATGAAAAGCCACTTTTAAACTTAAAATGCAATGAACAATATCACTGGTTATGGTAGTTAATCTCCATGTTCGTTTTCAGTTAAATAGCTTCCTTCATTTTTGTCGGAATCAAAAAATTTACAAGGCTTACCTGACACCTCTAAGATAAAAATAATATAATAATGAAATCACTTTCTTACAAAATTACACCATAACTTCTTTTACGATAAAAACTTTAAAAACAGTCCCGAAAAACACTAAAATATTGATCAACACGCACTCCCAATAATACTAAAAATATCAATAAAATCGATGCGGGTTTCTCGTTTCTTCAAGTTTAATAAGAACCTAGACCTAACCTCACTTTATTTTCATCGGCAAAACTATATTCGCCGAATGTGTCTATATTAAACCATTCATCATCAGCTGATCAAGTTCAAATCGTGCTTCGACGGTAATAAACGAACAACAGACCGTGTGGTGACCACTGGCAACAATGTACGGTCGCTATGCCAACCGCAACAGACGATTATTTCTGACCAGGGTCGGCTTTAGGTATTTTTTACATATAGGTTTTTATAAATAATAAACAATAACAAGCATGTGTAACAAAAGGTTTTTTTAATTGATTTTTGTTATTTTTATTACAGTTATACAGCGTAAGGTATGAATTTCCATTATTATTTACGTTAGCTCTTATTTTTATGGGAAACACTCAAAGGTCAATTTAATTATTTATTCCTTCTTTAGAACTTTATTAAATATCTATTTTTTTACTGACAGTTAAAAAAAAATGTGACGCCATCGACATTTTTTTAAAGGTACAGGGACGGAAATAAAATTTCGTACACTTAGGTTAACATTTTATGTCAATTTTAAATATTTTGGTAAACTTGGCTTTTTACCTTTTTCTCACCTTAATTAATATTCAATAAAATACATGACTCCAAAATAAATATATAGTTTATTTTATTCAAATATTAAAGAAAAAACACTGGCTTAATATTTCAAAGCGGCACCATTTTTTTCCACTAATAAGTTTAAACGTGTGGGCATTGATGCATTCAGCATTTGTACATTGCAATTATTCCAGGTTTCTTCAATTTTATTCCACAAATCATCACTGTTTTGTGGATGGAAATCATTGTTCTTGTTAATTTCCTTTACGATATATCCCCAAACGTTTTCGATTGGATTGATATCAGGGCTTCTTGAGGGCCAAGGTAACAATGAAATATTATTTTCCAGTAGCCAGTCCGAAATTCTCCTTGCTGTATGGACGGGGCAGTTTTCATGCTGGTATATAAAATTTTCTTGTTCAAATATATTGTTTACCGATGGCAACATAACATTTTGGAGTATGTGTATATAAGCTTGACTATTAAATCTTTCTCGAATACGGTGGCATATGCCTAGCCCTCTGAAGACATATACCCCCATACATTAACAGAAAATCTTCCACTTGTTTTAACATGTTGGGTATATCTTTCTTCGTACCGTGTATTTTGCGGCCTATACACTCTAGTCTGCCCGCTATAATAAGATTGAAAAAACTTCTCATCGGTAAATACTACCCTTTCCTAAAAATCCATACCTTGCGGTAAATATTCCAGTGCAACCCCATTCTTTGCTCTTTATTCATATCGGTCAAAAATGACTTTTTTAGCAGCTACACTGCTTCTCAATTCCGAATTTTTCCTAATACGATTTCTTGCCGTTCTTACTGTCCCAGGAAAATTAGTTTGGTTGTGTGCTTCTACAGCTGTCTGAAACGGATTGTTTCGCAAAAACACCAATCAGATCATTATCTTGATTTTCGTTTGAATTTTTTCTTCTACCACTTCCAGCCCTTCTCTCCAATGATCCTGTATTTTCCCATTTAGTTCTGAGGCTTTGAATAGTGCTTCTTGGTTTCCCAACTTGCTGAGCTATTCTTCCCAGAGAAACACCTTCTTCGAATAGAGTAATTACTCTCGCCTTCTCTAGTTCATTCATTTTCCAAAATTAAAAAAGGTAAAATAATATAATTTTGAAATGTGTGACATATAACAATTTGTCAAGTAAGGTATATTTCCAGGTGATCCAGGTACGCAAAAGCCAAAATCGCACTGGGAAAAATTAGGTATACAAGATTTTAATTCCGTCACTGTACATACGGCTTACGATACATCATTTAAAAGCTCGAAATATTTTTAGAATGTGCGTATTTATCAAAATATCACTATACTTACTTGACACTTTAAATATGTTATTGCTAAAATAGTAATATTTAAAGTTTAAAATTTTTTATTTTTAGAAATGGAAATTGATGAAGCAAATATTGCAGAACACAACAATTTTCATGCTGAAGGAGTTAGGATAAGAAATAATGTTATTGAAAGGTTTTTCATGTAAATAAAAAAATGTAATTAAGTATCTTTTTGTAATTATTTTTTTTTGTAAATATTTAGATTTATTTTCCTAGCAGCTCTCCAAAATCTTAAAATTAGGACTCACAAAAAAAACCTTTTTATTTATTTAAATTAAAAGAAACGAATTCGAAGGAACAAACAAAAAATTTATTTTTATAAAACAAAATACAAAACTGTAATAAATAAAAACAGGTACAATAGAAATTTCAGATCTTTTCAAAAGATAAAAAAATTATTATCTAAATCACTAATGTCCTATTACTACCCTTACATTTATCTTTAATTAAAAGGAACTAAGTCAAAGGAACAAACAAAAAAGTTAATTTCTAGAAAACAAAATACAAAACTCTAAAAACTTAACTGTAATAATAGTAATAAACAAAAACATATTAAAGCAAGGTACATCAGAATTTCTCAAAATATAAAAAAATCATTCACTATCTAAATCACTAATATCCTATCACAACCCTTACTACTTAAAAATTCTACCCTTACATTTATCTTTAATTAACAGGAACTGTCAAAGGAACAAACAAAAACATATTAAAGCTACTAAAAATTAAAGGGACATAGACATTTCAGAACTTAAAATATAAAAAAATCATTCACTATCTAAATCACTACTGTCCTCAATTTCTATATTATACTTGACTCTTAGTTTTAATTTGGACAATTTATATTCTTTTTGCTTGAAATAAACAATTTTTTTTAAGTTTTTATTTATTTCCATAAGTACATCTAATGAAGGGTCCTCTTGGTCTGTAATAAGTTTTTGTACCTGTTGAATTGTAATGTTGTTTTTTGTTTTCTTTACTTTATTAACCTCAGGAAGTCTTTTGTCTTTTTGAGGCACTTTATTTTCTTTGTTGAGGTCATTTTCTTGTTCAAAATTGAGTGGAGTGGGAAATGTATCTTGGGGATCTGTAAAAAAAGAGAAGGAATGTGTAATCTCTCTATGCAATCTAAAATAATGAGACCAATAACTATAAGTAATTTTCAAAGTATACTCATATGTTGTGGCAAATGTTTCATTACTCGATTGCATTGCTGATTGAGAGAGCTCTGTGACAAAAAGTGAATCTAGACAAAATGGAGGTTGGACAAAAGGGCAAGTACAGTAATTTTGATTTGAAAGTATTTGTAATACAATAAAATTAACAAATCATATGTAAGCTTGTCCATGTTTCATTAACCTATTTAAAATAAACATGGGAACATTTAAATTGTTAATAGCTTTCATATTAACTTGTCTGTTCACCCAATCTTTGGTCAACTTGCCATATTGTCGCAGAGCAGCAGAAATGAGCCTATTTCACTGCAATAAGTACCGAGTTTAAAAATTTAAAAATCCACTGAATATTATAACTCGTCAATATTCTGCAGTGAGTATAAAATTTTGGAATATTTATTTACAAAATATGGACTAGAGTTATTTTATTGATTTGTGCTCAATAAAGTTTTATATATAAAAAAAAAATATTAAAAATTAGTTCAACAGAATATTAGTATGCTAATTAGCTAATTTTTTGCCTATTATAATAGTAAAGTAGAAGTTACAGTGTGATAATTTGTTCAGCGTAACAAATTATATAATGCATAAACTAACCTTTCTGTGGATTTGACTAATAAATGAATATAACATACCTGGCTGAACAGTTGGCTTAGCAATACCAATTTCATTGACACTGGGAATCCCATCTACTACTACTTTCCCGGTTAACTCAATTAGTTTAGTTTCTAAGTCTGTTAAGGGTTTTTCAGGTTCACCACCACCAGTCGTTTCACGGGCCATTTTAATGTTTCGTGCCTTTCTCCTTATTTGACACTTCCAATCAGTAAAAGTCTAAACATAAATCTTAACATAATGAAAATATTAATTTAAGCATGAGGGTAAACACCATCGAGAGCACTACTATATTTTTATCTATATTTACCCTTTTCCACTGAGATGTTGTTCGTTTAGGACCCCCACAACTATTTAGTTTCAGTGTTAATAGATCCCAGGACTGATCTAACACTTCTGGAGACGTTGGTTGGAATTTATTATATCTTATATGGCTATTACTTGCCAATTCCTCTAAATAAATTGCATATTGCTGCCTGGTGGTTTTAGTGCTTCTTATTTTTTTGTCTTCCATTTTATTTATGTTTGTTTTTAATAGCACCGACGCCGACAAGACAAAAATAACTGCTTTGTTTATCGCGTTGCTGCAAGGCAATTGCCATGGAGACAAAAATAAAATGAAAAAATAACAAAACAACAGGATGTTAGGTTAGATTTCAAAAGAAAATTCTTTTCTTATGTAGTGCACATCTTAAATATGTTTCTTTTTTTTATTTATAACAAGCTAGAAAAGGACACATATAGTTGGATTAGGAAGTTCGTCTCAAAATTTTCGACGAAAACGTATGTCTCAATTTGATCCTTAAATTCGACAGTCGTTGATCGCGAGTTAACGATAACTACCGTAACGATCACTTTACAGAATAGCTTTTTTCCGATTGTCGTTCAAAAACTCGTTACGAAATTTATAACTACAGTAGTTAATAGACGACATCGTTGATTAACGACTTTTTACAGAATAGGGGTTTGTTTGTCTAATTTCTACAACCATTTCAGTTAGGTAAAATAGTAGAAAAAATTTCGTGCACGCGTTTCACAATCGCTGCTATTTATCCTAGGATCTGATGGACCGTCCGGACATTACTCTAATAAATTATGGCAACCCTAATTATAAACCTTTCATAACAATAATTCCTACTTACCGTATTTTCATAGCAAGTCGTCTATTTTTCCGACTTGTTAACACAAATCACATACATAATCGTTTTCTACCACATTCATTTTCTTTATTTTTAGTCTGTCCCATCTTCAAAAGGCAAATCAAATTAACAGGCACGCTAATAATAACAAATATTATTTTAATCTGCTAAAAATAGACATGAAAATCGCTTCCCATGCCACCTGCCACCACGTCGACATCCTATGAGGGTTGCTGCGTTGCCAAGATGTTTTAAAAATCTAAAGGTTTCGTTTTTTTCAAAAATTTATTAATTACGAAATTTAAAAGTTTGACAAAAAACTAGGGGTTTATTTAAAATTTTGGTCTCTTCATAAATTATGGGGAAAATGGTAAACAATGAGGGAAAGTATTTAAAAAAAATAAATATTACACAATAACAAAACCAAAAGTTTTTTAAAAAATTGGTACTTCTCAATACCTTTCCCTCATTTGTCGATATAATTAGAATATATTTCCAAAATTTTGTTTAATTTCGTTCGTTAGTTTTGGTGCCATTCTTTAAAACAAAATAGCTTGTAGACAGCAGGTATGAATCCTCTTAATACATGAACAAAACAAGTCAACTGTATGTTTGGTTGCCTATTTATTTGCACCTTTCTCTGGGATTTATCAATGAAACTGTACGGCAAGCCGGACCAGGAAATACCAAGGCGATTCGAAAAGTAGAAATGGAATAGAACTTTGGTACATGTTAATCGCAGAAGTTTTAAACTACGCGAGTCATTTAAAAAGTAAATCGGCGGACAACAAATAATACAACTAATACTAGTAAATAAGTTATTCGGTAAGAAGATTGAGATTTTTGTTTTGAATGTTTTGATTTTAAATAATTATTTACTCATTGAGCACTGAAGAGCAACGGGTCGGCACTGCCGACCCTGCCGTCCCTGTAAAGCCGCCACTGTAAAGATATGTTGGTACTTTATTGTCTAGTAATTAAAAAAAATATACATAAAATAAAGTAAAACTGGTTACAGCTGGGTGCACGTAGAAATGTTATAAATAAAGGAGTTGGATTTTGTGCAATTTTTTTTGCTAAAAATCTAAAAAAAACACTTTCGGTAATCCAACCATCATCGGTGCTATTTGTCAGAACAGAAAATTCAGCAATGGGGCATACTTAAGCTAAAATTAAATATCATTAAAAATATCACATTGTATCTCTACGGCACTATTTTCTTGAAAAATGCTCATCATTCAAGAAAATGAAATACAATTCCATATCCTATTTAAAAAGTATAAATAATATGGGGCTAAGACTTTTTATTAAGCACCCAAAATAATAGGGACCTAAGAAAAAATTTTTTTTTTTAATTTTTATAATATGATCTACAATTAAACAATGTAAATGACTTCCATTGCCTTTTAAATATATACAGTGCTTTTATTTTAAAACAAACCACCCTAAATATCTAACTAAAAAACAACAAAAAATTACGACGGTTCAGATACACAGGGGAGAGTTTAATTTGATATTTGACAAAGTTCTATTAGTCCCATCTTCACCCCCAGCTAACCCTACTTTGATATATCAAATGGCAACCTCCATAGTTTGATACATCAATGCAGGCAGACAATTTGCTATCCAATCGTTCCAAGAAACTTAAAATTAGTGGACGTAGAAGTGAGTTCGCCTAATCTATTATATGAAATGTTCATAAAGTGCCGTGTTACTGGCAAAACAACAACAAAGCCCATTTTAAATTTTCTTGCAGCATTTCACTGCTACCTAATACAACCAAACACGACAAAAACACAAGTTTTGAAGGCATTTATGAACCAGTTAAATATTATGTTAGAATTGTTATTTTAACATCGTTAGTTTAAAATTAGAAGTCGTAAGTTTAAGATGGTGTATACTCTGGATTCTAGCCGAAAGAACAGAAATAGTTTTTTTGTATGTGGCAGAAGATGGATGCGCGCATAGAACCGCCATTAGAGTATTTAATGAGAGGGTTCAAGATAAAACGTGAGACGACATAAGTATGTAATCAAATTGGTCGTAAGTTTAAAGAAACTGGATTTGAATGCAACAAGAAAACTACAAGGGAAAGGATTAAAGACGAAGTCTGCCAAATTAAGGTACTAGGACAGTTCGCAATACACCCAACGTTGTCTATTCCGAAAGTCTCTAAGCTGGCCAATATTTCTACCGGTTCCGTGCACAAAGTTTTAAAAAAGAATAAGTTTTTTTTCATAAGAAAAATCCAATTTTATATAATCCCAGAGAAGGCGATTATGATAGAAGAATACCATTTTGCGAATCAATGTGCAAATTAATCAAAAATATTTGCTTTACAGACGAGTCAAATTTCTTCTTAAATAGATTACTTACCAGGCACAACTGTAGATATTGGGATAATAAAAATTCGCACCAATTTCAGAAAGGTCATTCTCAATTTCCAGAAAAGAGCAACGTTTGGATAGGTCTTTATGGGAACAAAATTATCGGATCATTTTTTTTTTGGTTATAAATTTAACTGGCCAACAGTATTTAAACTTTTTGAAAAATGTGATATACCCTTTTATTGTCCAATCTTTTGAAAATTAAGTGGATAAAACTGGTTTTATGAAACTCAATGAAGGTATTTGCATTTCCAGCCCTTGCTATACTTTAGCAGTTTGAGAGTAACTTAATGCACAGTTTTTAGGCAAATGGATTGGCAGACCAGGTACCTTGAAATGGCTTGTAGGGTCTCCAAAACTTCAAGAATTTAAAGATAGATTTCACTGGATTGCAGATGTAATACCAGACAAACTTCCGCCAAAGTTCGCGAGGAATTTCAAAACAAGCTTTATTATTGACTCGCAAATTTTGAGCATATATGAAAAATTATTTGAACTCGATAAACTTTTTATTATTAACAAACATTTTTTTGTCAACCGATTTGAAGTTTCTTGGTACGGTTAGATAGCAGATTGTATACCGTTTGTAATGCACAATGTGACACAGTATGGGAATTGCCATTTAACATATGAAAGTAAGGTTAGCTGAAGGTGAAGAGACGATTGATAAAACTTTATTAAATATGAAATTAGACTTTCCCCTGTTTATCTAATCCGACCTGTTTCTTTTTTAATTTTTAGTGTGGTTCATTTTAAAATATAAACACTGCATGAAAAACAACGGAATACTCCAGGATTGATAAAAATATTTTTATACTACAAGATGTAAAGAAATAAGTAATAAAATACAGTAAGTTTAAAATCTTTTAACAGAAACTAAAGTATTTTATTTCTTGGAATAAGGCTTTTTAGTTATTCAACAAAAACTTAAAAAGTCAAATTATATTTATAATTTATATATGAAACTAAACAGTTTTATTCATTTTACAAGTGTCCAAACTAACACTATTTTTATACTGTCGATTACAATAATATCTTTATGCCAATCAATACATGCTGTAAAAATAGTTTCAGTTATACACCAAGTAAATCATTTAAGTTATTATTACATTTTTAGTTATAATTTATAATATATCCTTTTAAGGTTACTGATTTATATAATCATATTTTTGTCTTGTACTTGAGAATTTGGTTCTAGAAATCACTTTTCCACTTTAAGTTAAAATGAATAATAAATAGGTTGAGATATTCTATTCTAATTTAAAAAAACACTTGAATCTTAATGATAATAATCATCTATTGTCTGAAAACACGTAAATAACGTTAAATTACTAGAAATGTGATTTTTGGGATACCTCTTAAGAGCATAATACTTAGTCTTAAGTTAAATCAACATATTTACTAAAAATTTTGAACAACACGATTGAAGTTGGTTATGTTACTACGCACCTTATCACTGACTAAAGGTGAAGTCTGAGCCAGGGGGTATATCAGTTAGTACAACAGTTTAATCTGATACACAGCCACACAGAAAAAAAAAACTAAATAGTCTGAATTCGTAAGCTAACATGGGTAATTCCATGGATTTTGACACGCTAGACACGAATCCAATGTCCGTTTAGCTCCATCAGCCCTTAGTTTTTTTTTGTTTTAATTTAAATAAATGACCTGAAAGTTACCTTAGATAGAAATACTACATTTGCTTTAAAATTCCGTCTATTTAGGTTCTATTTAGTTAGCCTTATCGTTTTTTTGATAAAAATAGATTCTTTAAACGGGATTTCAAAGAGTAATGTGAATGTTGGGTCGGCAATTTTTTTGGAATACCTTATTCAAGTATTTACTGTGTATACTGTGTAATTATATTGTTTAAACCAGCTATTTTCAACCGCTGGTCCGGCGGACTACTAGTGGTCCGCGGAAAAATTTTACTGGTCCGCGGACAATTTTTTCTATTCTCGAAAAAAAATTACTTATTAAAAAAAACTATTATAACTAAATTTTAAATTATAAAATTACAAAATAAACATATCACTGGTCCGCAAATTTTTTTTTACAAATTTTTTATGGTCCGCGGGCCAAAAAAGGTTGAGAAACGCTGGTTTAAACAATACTAATGATATTAAAATTGAAATTTTTCTTTTAAATCACGCTGACTGTTTTAGTAATAATTTTCGTTATTTTTTACACATACGTTTTTTTGTAGATAATTAAATTTTCTACAAAAATAGTTTTATGATAATTTTTCGTATTTTTATTAATTTTTTTAATTTAAGATATTGTGAACTTACTTCATTTTCAGACTGTTACCATTGCTTATAAGATATTTTTATGTAATAGTTACATATAATGAATATACCTAAAAAAAATTAAATTTATGTATTAATTTAAAATTTAAACAACTTTGAGAAACATATTCTATATTGGATATTTAAAAAAATATGATAAAATTTAAATAAATAAAATTTCATGATTAATTCATTACAATTTTTGAAATATTTTACTAAATGGTAACCATTTTTTGCTTTACTTATACTCTGCAAAAAATAGGAAATTAAATTTTTATTTAGACTTTGCGTATCAATGATTTTATCTTCTTCAAGTGGTTATCGCAGTCACTTCCACTGCAAACAGTTCTGGTCGGTAAGCATTGAAGGCAAGGCCGTAGCCAGTGGGGGGTCAGGGGGTCAGAACCCCCCGAAATTTTCACAAAAAATAGTAAATACAAAGAACTACTACTGTAGTGAATAATTAGTAATGCTAAGTCTTGAGGGGGAAAACAAAACATTAAGTAAACTATCTTACCGATTTAATTCTAAGTATCTGTACCCATCCAGTACAAACGCGCGGGCAGCGATGTTCAGTTTTAGTTCGAGAGTATCGTAGGTTGCAGAGAAAGGGTCGAGGTTTTACAATCTAAAGATGATTTGCCACGTTTGGTAGGCTTTGGTTGGTCAGAAATATGATGGGAATTAAAAAATAATTGATAATCCGATTATTGAAAAACCGCTATCATGCGATTATTCAAATTTAATTTGAATTACGAAAAATAAAATTTAAATCAAAAAAATTAAATCTGAATAATCGCATGATAGCGGTTATTTCAATAATCGGATTATCGATTATTTTTAATTCGAATTATCCCATCACTATTTCTGACCAACCAAAGTACCTACCAAAACGTGGCGAAATCGTCTTAAGTTGCATTATCTTTTAGTATTATACAGGGTGACCCAAGGAAAGGTTGACCCCTATTTGTAAATATCCTGGTATATTTTTGGAAAACATTCAGACACGTAAGTTTTAATTTCCAGAGGGACGTCACTTCATCTGTAGCCGTACAATACAAGGTGGTCCAAAAAAAACATTGCGTTATAGATTAGATTTTTAAATGGAAACCTCCATATTTTTAAATATTTTTAGATTCTCCGTAAAGCTTTTAGTAACTTTTGTTAATAAAGTTTATACCTATCTTCAATTGTTGTGAAGCTATTTGAGTTTATAATAAAATTCTAGAAATAGTGATAGTAAGGAAATGTATACTAAAAATAATAATCAAATGGTTCCCATAGTAACAAGACTTTACTTAAATTTAAAAACAACTCTCGAGTAGTCAAAAAACAAAAGCAACCTACAGTCATGCCAAATTAAAGGTAAAGTAAACATTAATTTTCTATAATGAATTAGGTCAATGTGGCAATAAGTGCTAAAAGTGATGTCCATTTACCTCCATGCAATAATAAGGATTTTGTTCGAATCTATTTCTCACATTTTCAAGCATGTATGAAGCTATTTGTCAACGTTCAGCCGTAATCCGCTCCCGAAAATATTGAATAGAATCTGGCTTCGAACTAAAAACTTTTTTCAAATACCCCCAAAGAAAGTAATCTAAAGGACTTAAGTCCGGAGATCTTGGCGGCCACTCAATGGGGCCTCGTCTGCCGATCGACTGGTTGAAGAAATGGGTATCCAAGAACTGTCGTACTGAAGCCACATAGTGCGGTGGTGTACCATCTTGTTGGAAATTGATATCATTTTCATTATAATTAACGTCATTTTTTAATATTTTGGTAATTTATGGCTCTATTGTATTTTCTAACATGTACAAGTACATCTTGCCTGTCAAGTTTCTAGGGATAAAGAAAGCTTCTACAATATAATTTACGAAAATGCCGGCCCTCACATTTATTTTTTTCAGGATATTGCGGGTGTACCTCTCGAAACAAATATGGATTCAAGTCACTCCAATATCGACAATTACGTCTATTTACAGCACCATGTAAATAGAACGAATACTTATTCTAGAAACAAATATTAAATAACAGATTTGCATTGTTGATTAAAAGTTGGAACAGTAATTCGCAAAACTCCAATCTTCCATCAAAATCGTTTTCATTAGGCTCATGGACAAATTTTATCTTGTACGGGTGAAATTAGTTGTCTTTCAAATTCTCTCTACTGTTGAGCGTGTAAATTCTGAAGAAGTAGCCAGTCCACGAGGGCTTTGGGTATTGTCAAGTGCTATGTGTTCCAACACTGGTATTTCTGCGACTTTATTTTTAAATGGTCGATTTTTTAATGGCGATTACGGCGAATATTATACACAGATCCAGTTTCTTCAAATTTTCTAATTAATTAGCCACATACTTATCGTTAATATTTTTGTCTGGATGTAACGCATTAAACAACCGGGTAGTAGCTCATGTAATGCTCCCATTTTGGTAATACAGTTTAAATATTTTTACCCCTTCTAAAACTCAATAAATCATTGTTCAATATTTATTACAACTAGTTAAGTTAACAATTTAAAATCAAAGACAAAGTTTTCCTATGACTTACGATGACACTGACTGATGCTAAATGTTTTTGATATAAACTTTATTAATAAAAGCTACTAAAAACGTCATAGAGAATATAAAAATTTAAAAAAATGCGGGTTTCATTAAAAATCTTAAGTGTGGTAGAGGAAAAGACGTCCCCCTAGAAATCAAAATTGACGTGTCCAAGCATTTTCCCCAAAATATACCAGGAGAGTCACAAATAAAGGTGCGATCTTTTCGTTGGACCACCCTGTATGAAGTACCCCCAAAAGATCACCCGATTTTGCGGAGTCGATACCCCTGACACAAAAGGCTAACCTCCCCCAAAAATTATTCCTGGCTACGGCTTTGATTGAAGGTCACTTTTCTGCAGCCACATGTTGAACTGCATCCTGTTTTGCAGGTGCAAAATATGATTTTCAAGACGTTTTTAGGTGCTGCTTGTTGCGTCATTTTTACTGGTTTTTAAAAATCGTCTTTTTGTCAACCCCATTTTTCAGGAGGGATTAGAGAAATAATTTTTCATTCAAGGACTTGTAAGTAGACTTCTTTGATATGTTGTTTGGCTGCATCTTTTATCGGAGGTGGTAAATGAAGTTGTACACTTTTATGTTTTGAAGTTAATGCTATGAAACATTTGTATCATTTAGGTTTTTGGCAGTTTTAGCACCATACATTGTAAGTATACATCTTACACCTGCATTGAAAAGTATTTCATCACTTTGATTTTCAACATTTCATCCACAAAAGTTTCAGCTGCTGCTTTATAATCACCATTAATAATTTTAATGAAGAAAAATTAACCTTTATTATAAAAGGCGAAGGTAGTATCACATCCAGTGAATGCATAAATAAATAAAAGATGCTCTTTTTTAATATTTCCATATTTACTTAAAATTGTTTTTGTGAAATAAACCCGTTGTAAGGCATTATTTTTGAGTGGTTTCAAATAAAACATGTTTTTATCATCAGGTGCTAAGAGTCTACTTAAAAGTCCAGGAGTGGAAAATTAATTCTCTAATCCCTCCTGAAGTACGGAGTTGGCAGAAAGACTAAAAATGACGCAACCAGCAGCACCTAAAAACGTCTTAAAAATCCTATTTTGCTCGAGCAAAACAGCATGCGGTTCAGAACGTGGCCTTCATTGCTCAGCGGCTTGCATTATTTGTAGTGTAGGTGACTGCGATAACCACCCACCACTTGAAGAAGATAAAAGCTCCGGTACGCAGAATATAAATGAAAATGAATTTTTCTATTTTTTAAATATGTGAGTAAAGCAGATATTTTATAAAATATTTCAAAAAGTCTTATAAATAACCCTTCATGAAATTTTATTTATTAAAATTTTATTATATTTTCTTAAATATTTTTTATAGAATAATATGTTCCTCAGAGTTAGTTGTTTTAATCCTAAATAAATATATAAATTTTTAATTGTGTTATGTATATTTATTTTATATCGCTCTTATATAAAAAAATATTATAAGCAATTATTACACTCCAAAAGTTGGAGTCAAATTTCTGCTCTAAAGGTGTGGTTCCTCCCACGCGGCCGTCGCATGCGACTAACGCATGCGGCCGCCGTTTAATCAGGTGGTTTCTTAGGACCGCGGCTCAAACTCGCGATAGCAAAATTATTAGTGAAAGGGAATAATCTTTGGTAAGAGTCGTGATGGATGATCTACCAATATATTTATTATTAGAAGAAAAAGAGGATGACGAAATACTATTACAATTAGCCAATCTGAAACATAGCAATGCCTCTATAAATCCAATATTTCAGCAAAGACGCGATGAGGGTTGTTATACTACATTAATAAATCGACATCTGCAACAGGATGAAGTAAAATTTAGAAAATATTTTAGACTGAATAAACCAGAGTTTAGTTTTATTCTTGACTTAATAAAAGACGATATAAAGTCCGACCCAGACAACAGAGTTTAATATCCAATAACCCCAGAGGAAAAATTAGCCATTGTATTAAGGTAAATCTGTACAGGGTGTACCAAATTCGAATCTTACCATTAGGATCTCGGAAACTTGAAAAGATACGAGGTCGGTTAAATGAAGGCAAAGTTGCGCAATATGATGCTAATTAAAATGCCACCTTAGAACTTTAAAATTTTCGAATACTTACTTTTGGAAAAAACCGATTTTTCGCAATTTCGTTTTAACTTTTTTAGCTGTCATCATCAACTGTTTTTTTTAAATACGGCCCTGAATATAATTAATTATGTATTTTAGGAGCTATTAAGTTCCCAAAACCAATAATGTTTTGCACTTATTCGAAAAATTTATATTAATGGCAATTTTCATAACAAACCATATGTTAGAGAGAGTCAGACAATATATTTTTGGCAGGATCTTGGGAAAACATTAAACTGATTTTTTTGAATAAGTGCGAAACATCATTGGATTTGGGATCTTAAAAGCTCTTAAAATATGTAATGGAAAATTCAGGACCTCATATAAAAAATAAAGTTTCAATTTTTAACAATTAAAAAAAAACACCGGACATTTCACATAAAAAAAAACACAAACAAAATATCAGTCGCAGACACGACTGCGGCTACACTGCTTCTTCAGCAGTCCAGTCGCATCAATCGCAGTCGTTGACAGCGGACGCATACGACGGCCGCTTGGAAGAAACCAGGCACATTTAAAAACATGAGTAGGAGTGCTTTGCCGCTAACGCAGTGCGTGAGCCGCATGCGGCGGCCGCGTGGAAGGAAACATACCTTAAGAAATCGAAGTTCACAATTTTTTGGAAACTAGAAAAAATACGAGAAATTAATATAAAATATATAATATATTATAGAAAATTTAATTATCTACAAAAAATATTCTGCGTAAAAAATGACGAACATTAATATTTAAAAAGTTACAGCGATTTTTAAAAAAATTTAATATCATAAATATTGTTTAAATAATATAAATATTTGTTTGCCCCTTTAAAAGGTTTTAAATTTTAAATAATATAAAAAACCAAAATTATTAAAAAATTATATCAAAATTGGAGCTCCTCTTGACGACTTCCAAATTTTGGCAGTTTAATGTATTCATTGACGCTACTAATAAAAATGTTACCAAAAATATTTTTTGGTAGCCGTTCTTATTTTTTTGTTTAGATTAATATATTGCTATCCAGTACTCCCTGTATGCTTAAAATAGTAGATTAATACTCCCTCAAAACTTGACGTAGTAGAATTTTCATCATGAGTCCCAAACAGATCGGTCGTGTTTGAACCGTGGTCTTGAGATTTTTAATAATATAGGTTAATAAGTTCAACAACCCTGTACAAAATATATCAGCGAATTTTAAAATTCATTGGAGAAACCACATAAAAGATGCACGATTTTTCTTGGCGAGTTTTTCAATATATTTAAATTGCTTTGCAAAAATTTGTCTAATAAATAATTTCTTTTTGGAATTTTACTCTTACTGAAAATGTACTATAAAGGATTTGCATTTTAAACACTTAATTAATGAGTACCGAAAAACTATAAGCGATACAGTTGACTCCTTTAAAAAAAACCTAAATGTTGAAGAGTGAACCATTTCTTAAGCTTGTATCGTACTCTCTTATTCCTAAAAGATCTACGCAATGGATTCCTTGGTTTTTTGCATGTGTGTGTTTTAAGGTCCCTCTTAAGCATCCTGCAGTAATCTGCCACCATCTTGACGCCCTTACAGCCTTAATATCTTGTTCAAGATCCAGAAAATGTATCCTCAAACTCATTAGGTGTTTCTGTTTTTTATAATTTTTCAGTAACTTTGCAATAATATCCAGGTAATCTTGTATACCTTGGTATTATATATCAATAAAACTGGCTTTTACTGTTTTATAGTCATTCGATTAATAACTCTTTTTAATATCTTCCAAAAATCTTTACTGAATTCAGTAGTGGCACCAACTGAACTTTGCGTAGCACTAAATTTTACAGTATACAGTTAATACTTGAATAAGGGACTTTAAAGCCTAATGTTCACATTCATTTTTGAAATCTCGATAAGTAAAAAAAAAAGACTAAATAAAACCTTAATAGACGAGATTTCAAAGCAAATGCAGTCTTTCCATCCATGTTAGGTCACTTTTAGATAATTTTTTTAAATAAAAAAAAAGTGAATAGTGATGGAGATAAACAGATAATAGCGGCCCATACACGGACGGATTATCTGTCATATCTGATACGTGGCGAGCCAAATTCGTAAACATATCGGTGAGTTAATGGTTAACCACGAGCCAGGTACAGCGCTATAAAAATTTCGTACATATTTAATCTGCAGGTTTCGACTCGCCAGCCAAATCTCGTCATTAGTGGATACGCGCGAATAATAGTATATATTTATTATTAATATTATCATCATGGGTAATTGGTGACGAGAATTTTTAACGGACTTTATAAAAATTTACAAAAGTCATACTTGCTTATGGCAAATAAAAGCAAAAGAATATAGTTTTGTGATAAAAAGAAAACAAAATATCCGAGCACTCTTTTTGCGTAGATATTTTGAAACCACTATAATGCCAGCACAAGCTATAGTCCTCCGTTTCTTGCTTTGCTAAAACATTTTAATCATTAACTATTTATCTGCCTCTGCCATGGCCAGATCTCATAGCCTACCTAAAATACCACGAGCCAGATCAGATCTGTCTGAAATGTGGGATTTTACTCCACTAACTGATGGTTTTGGTCCCTCGAATCACACATGAATATCCGGCGGGCGTGCATGGTATGTTAATTAGTGGATAAGGAAAGATTAAGTTCGTCCGATCCGGATCTGTCAAATTAAATTTGTACGTATCTGAACTGTACGAATAATCCGCCTGTGTATGGGCCGCTATTGAATTCGTGTTTAGCAAGACAAAATTCATGGGAATACCCATATTAGCTTCCTATACTTCAAGTCCAAAATTTCTGTCAATGACGCATCGCTCGCTTTTAGAGTGCCCCGGGTTGTGTGGGGTCAGGGGAATCAATTCCAGTGGCGTGTGCATTTTAGAAAATAAATGATAAAATTTCGTCAAAACATGAAAATATTTTTTACAAACAAAAGTTATTTTCCCACATTTTCATCAACCCTTTAAATTAATAACAAGCCTATATTATTTTGGTATTATTCGGATTAATGAAAAATGTAATTTTTTTGCTTAATTTTGCACACCTCCTATTTTAAGGTTATAGAACACAAATTTAAGTTTTTTTGGCGATTTCTCAACGTTTTTCAAAAAAAATACATTTTTTACTTGAATTTTACCTTTTTCGATTTTATTTTGCTACATGAAAAAAATAATAAAATTTCAGTCTTAACATAAATTAAAAAAGATGTAAAAACAGAACGATAGATGTTACACCGACTTGCCAATTCACCACCGATCTTGCAATTTCAATATTAAATACGTTATTTACACGCATTGCTTCATCAAAAATATCCACTATATAAGGAACACGAAAGCCCTAAGATCATCAGCTTGTAGAATCCAATAACTATTTCGGGTCTTTCGAGTTCCATATTTAGGATTTCTATATCGAGGATATTTTTGATCAAACATTGCGGGCCGAGCGAAGCAAGGTTCGCATACCTTATAAAAATGTCATAAAGAAAACTATTACAACTTGGCAACAGGTTATCATTTTTAGAATTTCGGACGTAAACGTTTTACCTACTTTTTATTGAAAATTAAGGTTTTTTTCCGTATTTTTTGAGTGATTTTTTTTAATATTAAAATGGTATGAGTTTTTTAAAGGTTTTTGTGCAAATGACAGAATTTAAAGAAATATGTCGTAAAATGGAATTAAACAATTCAATTATTATTCTTTTGAAATTCTATAAGAGGCGGCCAAAAAAACAGCTTCTGATTCATGTTTAACAATCGGAAAGTAGAGAGTGTGCAAAAAAAATCGCATTTCCAGTATCCGAATAATTACTAATATTATTTATTTGCCTTTTAAAACTTAGAATACCTTTCGCGAAAAAATATCTTTGCAGCATCCAAAGTGGTTAGTTCTGGATTTCGTTCCCGAATACCATGGTAAACATTTTAACCATTATTCGTTCTTTTAACGTTAACTAAGTTTTTTTTTGTAGGCGGATAACTAGTTAAAGGTTGGTTAATATTCATTGTTTACTGAATTAAAAGCACTTAACAACACTTAATCTGTATATACAATTATATACACTAAATAAGATAAACTATAATAAAATTGGCACAAAACAATATCTATATAGGTACTACTATTACTAGAAATTTACAATATTTTCAAAATACCCTGTATAGCAATTAAAATTTAATCTCACAAAATCTGTCCATAATCAATAATAACTAAATAAAATCATCGAACAGCACCAAAATCCTGTCGATACGCTTATTTTCATGTCTGTTCAAGTTGTAAACTAAGGAATGTGTGTTGCCACTTTTATTGTCTTCTCGATAACAATGATTTCAATACATATTGGCGTGCTATTTTAAGTGCGATCGCTGGCTGGTAACTTATTTTCGCGAACTATGACAACGTGGCGATGAAACTTTTGGCCGGTTCACTGTTATTTGAGCGGAAAAGTATATCATAGGCTTAAAAATCATTTACTAGTGTTAGATTTTTATTCAGCCGCTTCGTCGGTTGGGTGGCCGGTATTAAATGAGTCACTGACAGAAAGTTTGGACTTTAGGTATAGCTCAGACAATTTTTTTTGTATGTCTGAAATTTTTTATGGCTCGTCGATTCAACGACGTCATAGAACATAATCTTTAGAGAATGATGACTCTTGCAGTAAACAAATATGTTTAAAAAATAATAATTATTTGGAAAGTATTAGTAAAGTTAATTGTCATTAAATATAATAGGTAGGTAGAAAGTCTGAAGTTATAGAATTTTTTTAAAATGCAAATTACATTCTTATGACCGGATGCACCAACAATGATCCCTTAGCACAAGGTAATCCTTAAAATGGCCAAACAAGGAATGTGATTAGCTACATTGGACATTTAAGAAATGATTCCTTAAATTTGTTGGCGCAACCGGCCATTAGTCAATTTAAGACGTTTTAGAAATATATTAGATATGTATACTTGCAAAATTTCGTTTCTCTATCTACAGAAAAAAAAAACAAAAAAAGGTCAAGGGAAGATTCACTTTTAAAGCTCACCCGGTACTCTATGCAGATTTGCAATTCAATACAAATAAAATTCAAGATCTATGAGAAATAATGGCACTCCTGAAATCACTTGAACTGTGATCAAGAAATGACACGATCCAAACAGGAAGTGATCGTATGGTTTTATAAAGAAATCCAGCTATTGTAGTCTACCCTGGTTTACATGATTTATTCAAATTATATTTAACGCACTCGGTTTAAAGGTTAAGTAGGTATTTTTATTACCTTTAATCGAATTACCTAGAACATCTGCATGTGATTTTGTTGCTAGGCGACCTAATAAATACAATATAAAGGTAACATGTTTATGTGCATCGGGTCTAATTTTAGTCCAGTAAACGAAAGTGTGGACTTGAAGATCAGGTCGGGCCGTTACATTTTTTTTAATTTGCAGGTATTAATGTGTTTATTGACCTCTGAAAATATCATAGTAGGAAAATGTTCGCAAGGGTCTAAAAATGGTCCTCAAGAGCTCGGATATCCGTTTTTTTAACGATTTTGGCCGATATCTCCCGAAATATGACACTTACGCAATTCGTGTTTAAACGAAAATGAAAAGCAGTTCATTAGCTGTAAAAATGATTCCCATCACTTTTGTTAAAAAATTGGATGGTTTTTGAGATAACCGGCCATAAACCCGCCGCGTATTTTTTGCATCTGCTCTGCATCTCAAAAGGCGCTCTAAGGTAAATTACTCACGTAAAACTGCATATTTTTATATGATTCAAAGTTCATATGAAAGAAGGAACCTGTAGCTATACTTAATATCTCGTCATTGTTTCCTTTTTTTTGTGTGTGTGGATTTTCCCGTAAGGTCCTTACAGGTATTACCAACACATTTTTTCTCTTTTAATTTGAAAATAGCAAATAAATAAAAAAGAGAGGTTAGTTTGATAAGAAAATTTACACTTAATCGTTCCCAATGCCTTACTACACCACACGCATACTAGAAATCAGCCAATTGTCAGTGCAGTGCATAGACTTATTGTATGACCGACTTGACTCCACGCAAAAGGCTTTTCGGTAGCGCTGTTGCCATTTGTTTTTTAAACTTTTAACTAGAAAAAAAATATTTTTATTTTTTTTAATTTGTAGATTAAAACATTTAAAACTTAGTATATTTTATTGGCAAATGAATTTACTGATAAGCGATGGGGACGAAAGTTTCCAATTGTTAAGTTTTTAGAAATAATTGCTTTCAAAGTTTGTAACTTTGATACCGTTTAGATAAAAATCTGTCAAGACACATGTCATATAAACTTTTTGACTTGATTTGAGCTTCGCTATCACCAATTAAAACCTTAGGTATCGTACTTTTTACACTAAGTTGTGGAAAGTTTGGAATGTATTTGTGATTTAGTGTAGATTTTCAACACAATCATTAGTAGTGGGACTTATAAAATCGCTTAATAATTAAACAGGGTAACGACCTAATAAAAAGTGATTTATAAGATTAAATAGAGGGCATGATGCTACTTTGCTATGACACACTTTGGTTTACAAGGGAAGATATGAATGATTAAAGGTTAAGAAGGTACATTTTTAATTTTTAATGGAATCGACCGAGATATGACGATATTTCTATTTTGTTGCTAACCACCTTATCGACTAAAATGTGAAGATATTATTGTAGGTGTAAATTATTAAGCTTAAGAATTAATTTACATAATCAGCTTATTAGTAACATCCAAAAATATAGTAAAAATCTTCTACTACCTGCTACTACACTTTGTGGTCGTTTAAAAATTAAAAAAATATATAATAATGCATTAGTTTGAGGAAGGTGCATTAAAACAATTTCCATAACCGATTCGCATAAGCCATCTGCCCAAATATCCAATAACGCATTAAACTGCGAGAACACGTCTTTGGGAAGTTTGATTGTTTGAAAGAGTTGCTGTCAAAAAACCTTTACTCTCCTAAAAAATCGGAAGGCCAGACTTTACTTTGCTCAGAGGCATTTAAACTGGACACCTCAGAACTGGAGGACTGCGCTTTGGAGCGACGAAAGCCAATTTAAACTATTTGTTCAGAAAAAGGTCGTTTGTTCGAAAGCCTGTAGAAAAAAAAATTCAAAACCCTACCGTGAAGCATAAGAGTTGTAGTTTATGGTCTGGGTCCAATAGTGGAAATAACTGGGAAAATGAATCAATTTATGTACCACGACATATTACAGAACACCATGTTGCCTTATGCCATAGAAGAAATTCCGCTTTTATTAAGATATTAACAAGGGAATGACCTTAAACACTTATCCCGTTTAGTAAAAAATTTGTTTTTAGAGAAAAACGTTGATTTACTGTGGTCGCCTTTTCCGATTAAGCTTTAGAAGCCATTCTTTCTTCTTGCTATAAAAAGCAAAGAAGTAATTCTACGTTTAGTCTAAGAACCAGCTTAAAGCAGACAACACAAATTTAACAACCCTTAAATTCCATTCAGTGAGTCTGTTATACCCACTAAACAAGACATGGAGACTAGCTAAGCTCGGCCGCGGTGGGTTCCGGGTCACTCAGGTGGGACAGGTATAAAAATCGGGTTAATTTCAATAGCGTTTTAACAAGTCTGCCCTTTTAATATTTTATTATATAATTCTACTGTAATCGAAAAATAATGATGGCAGACAATTTTAGCGGTTTCGACGTTACGACAGACACGTTTGAATATTCAAAAAAAATTAATTTCAAAAGTATTTTAACAAATCTTAAATTTATTTATGTTATTTATTAAACTATTTTGAACCCTTATTAATTTTGGCAGACCTTTTTTCCGGTTACAAAAACCTGGCAGATATTGCAAACTTTTTTCCAGCGCGAACAGGTATAAAAATCGGAATAATTTTAATAGTATTTTACCAAGTTTGCTGTTTTAATTTTTGTATTATAAACCTCTACTGTAATTGGAAAATAATGATGGCAGCCAATTTTAGCGGTTCTGACGTCACGGCAGTCACTTTTGAGTATTACAAAAAACATTAATTTCGAAAGTATTTTAACAAATATGAAATAAATATATTTTATTTATTAAACTTTTTTGAACTTATATTAATTTTGGCAAACATTTTTCCTGTTACAAAAACCCGGCAGACAGTGCAATCTTTGATCTAGCGCGTACAGGTATAAAAATTGGGTTAATTTTAAAAGTATTTTTTTCTACTCCTATATTAGTAAGAACCTAATTACACACCGTCTACTTTATCAGTAAATCTCTAATTACAAACACTATACTGTAAGAAGCCAAACTGTGCGTAAGGGCAGTTACGTATATATATTACGTAACAGTTCCACAATCGCATTAGCCGCGAGCCCCCAAAATCTTGAAAACTTTCAATAGATTTTACGTAAAGCTGGCTATGAAACAAATAGCATCGCCTTGACAACGCAAATGTTTGTATTATTATTTGTATTGTTACTTAAAGTTTACATAATCTTCTGCTTTTATTTATAAAAAAACCAAACATAAAGTCGTAGAAAAATTATAGTACACAACTCGAGTGGTAAGCCCATTACACACTCTTTCGAATTACGGTACTCGCTCACGCTCGTAACGTAATTTTCGAAATCGTGTGTAATGGGCTTCTTACCACTCTCGGTATGTAATATACTATAACAAGTCTGCCGTTTTAATATTTCATTATATTATATAACTCTACTGTATTCGAAAAATAATGATGGCAGACAATTTTAGCGGTTTGACGTTACGGCAGACACATTTAAATATTCCAAAAAATTTTAATTTCGAAAGTATTTTAACAAATATGAAATAAATATATTTTATTTATTAAACTTTTTGAAATTATATTAATTTTGGCAAACATTTTTCCTGTTACAAAAAACCCCGGGAGACAGTGCAATCTTTGATCTAGCGCGTACAGGTATAAAAATTGGGTTAATTTTAAAAGTATTTTAACAAGTCTATCGTTTTAATATTTTATTATATTATATAACTCTATTGTATTCGGAAAATAATGATGGCAGACAATTTTAGCGATTCTGACGCCACGGCAGTAACTTTTGAGTATTCCAAAAACATTAATTTCGAAAGTATTTTAACAAATATGAAATAAATATATTTTATTTATTAAACTTTTTTTAACTTATATTAATTTTGGCAAACATTTTTCCTGTTACAAAAACCCGGCAGACAGTGCAATCTTTGATCTGGCGCGTACAGGTATAAAAATTGGGTTAATTTTAAAAGTATTTTAACAAGTCTATCGTTTTAATATTTTATTATATTATATAACTCTATTGTATTCGGAAAATAATGATGGCAGACAATTTTAGCGATTCTGACGCCACGGCAGTAACTTTTGAGTATTCCAAAAACATTAATTTCGAAAGTATTTTAACAAATATGAAATAAATATATTTTATTTATTAAACTTTTTTGAACTTATATTAATTTTGGCAAACATTTTTCCTGTTACAAAAACCCGGCAGACAGTGCAATCTTTGATCTGGCGCGTACAGGTATAAAAATTGGGTTAATTTTAAAAGTATTTTAACAAGTCTATCGTTTTAATATTTTATTATATTATATAACTCTATTGTATTCGGAAAATAATGATGGCAGACAATTTTAGCGATTCTGACGCCACGGCAGTCACTTTTGAGTATTCCAAAAACATTAATTTCGAAAGTATTTTAACAAATATGAAATAAATATATTTTATTTATTAAACTTTTTTGAACTTATATTAATTTTGGCAAACATTTTTCCTGTTACAAAAACCCGGCAGACAGTGCAATCTTTGATCTGGCGCGTACAGGTATAAAAATTGGGTTAATTTTAAAAGTATTTTAACAAGTCTATCGTTTTAATATTTTATTATATTATATAACTCTATTGTATTCGGAAAATAATGATGGCAGACAATTTTAGCGATTCTGACGCCACGGCAGTCACTTTTGAGTATTCCAAAAACATTAATTTCGAAAGTATTTTAACAAATATGAAATAAATATATTTTATTTATTAAACTTTTTTGAACTTATATTAATTTTGGCAAACATTTTTCCTGTTACAAAAACCCGGCAGACAGTGCAATCTTTGATCTGGCGCGTACAGGTATAAAAATTGGGTTAATTTTAAAAGTATTTTAACAAGTCTGCCGTTTTAATATTTCATTATATTATATAACTCTACTGTATTCGGAAAATAATGATGGCAGACAATTTAAGCGGTTCTGACATCACGGCAGTAACTTTTGAGTATTCCAAAAAACATTAATTTCGAAAGTATTTTAACAAATATGAAATAAATATATTTTATTTATTAAACTTTTTTGAACTTATATTAATTTTGGCAAACATTTTTCCTGTTACAAAAACCCGGCAGACAGTGCAATCTTTGATCTAGCGCGTACAGGTATAAAAATTGGGTTAATTTTAAAAGTATTTTAACAAGTCTGCCGTTTTAATATTTCATTATATTATATAACTCTACTGTATTCGGAAAATAATGATGGCAGACAATTTTAGCGGTTTTGACGTTACGGCAGACACGTTTAAATATTCCAAAAAATTTTAATTTCGAAAGTATTTTAACAAATCTTAAATTTATTTGTGTTATTTATTAAACTATTTTAAACCCTTATTAATTTTGGCAGACCTTTTTTTCCGGTTACAAAAACCTGGCAGACATTGCAACTTTTCATCCTGCGCGGACACGTATAAAAATCGGGATTATTTTAATAGTATTTTAACAAGTTTGCTGTTTTAATTTTTGTATTATAGACCTCTACTGTAATCGAAAAATAATGATGGCAGCCAATTTTAACGGTTCTGACATCACGGCAGCCACTTTTAAATATTCCAAAAAATTTTAATTTTTTACAAATCTATAATTTATATATGTTTTTTATTAAACTATTTTGAACTTATAATAACTTTGGCAGACATTTTTTCCGGTTACAAAAACGTGACAGACTGTGCAACCTTTCCTCCAGCGCGTACATACTTTCGTCCACAGAATGAATTTTACACCCCTATAATCTGTTTACCATTATAGTTACGCAAATAAATTTAAAAAATTATAAAGTATACACGTAATCAAGCAAATTTACTGGTATAAAGATGGTTGGTATAAAGGTTCCCTTATGATTCTGCGCAGTAACAAAATTCCACGAAATTTTGTAATGTGTTGCCTACCTACACAATGATAAATAAGTGTGTAGAAAACCATACCCGCACTGTGCCGTCGTCGTTTTACCAACCCTTTCAAGCAAATTACATGTTTCCTGCTTTTTATTGCAAGCAGGACGAATGACTTCTTAAGCTCCTAAATAATTTAAAGTAAGTATTTGTGATGATTTTTTATCAAATAAACATCTAGTACGTATGGATTACAAAAACACTTAACGACTATAGAGGCTCACGAGCTTTTAAAAAGTTAAGATCAAAAATTGTATTCAGGTCAGCCAGTTTAAAGGTTAAGAAGGTGAATTTATTATTTCTAAGGGAGTCGCACGATATATGACGATATTTCTGTGTTGTTGCTAACCATCTTATCGGTTAAAACGTAAAGATATAATTGTAGGTGTAAATGAACCTAATACGTGACTTACGTAATCAACTTGCTAGTAAAATCTTTATAAATAGAAATAAAATTGTCTTTTACCGACGACTATACTTTGTGGCCATTTAAAAATAAAAATACTTTTTTACTTAACGCCCCCTACTTTTATATTAAATTTAACATATTTTATTACTCCTACAAATATATTTAAAAAGAAACGCAATGCTATCTAGGTCTTTACAGGTTTTAACACTGTTTTATTCGCGGAGTATTTCAGACCTTTCAAACTTTTTACTCTTAAGATTATAATATTTATACAATAGTCTGAGGGACTTAGATCCGTGGAATAAAAAGTTTTATACCAAAAACACTTATGTTAAATAAGGGCCAAGTTTCTATTATTATTATTATATTTTTTATTAGTTAGACTAAGTCCTTTTTTGATTTGGTAAGTTTTTAACTGATCTGTCTGTGTTGATGAATATTTCTTTTTTGTTAATAGAAAAAGTTTTTCAATAATACAAACAGATCAGTCAAAAACTTGCCCAGTCAAAAAAGACCTTAGTCCAATTATGGGTCTCAGTATTTTAAGGGGTGGAGATTTTTAGATAGGATTATATCACATAAGTGCTTTTGGTATGATCTCTTCTCTTTTTTCTGAGTTCAATAAATGGAATAAAATACTGCCTGCAACTAGGATTCAGTTAGATTTTTCTAAAACACCCCTTAAATATAAGATATTACCGCTCCTGACTTAGAGCGTTTCGAGTAAAAAATGTTCAATTCTCAGAATTTTTCCTTTACTTGATTTTATTTTTAAAACCTACTTACATACCAAATTTTAAGTTTCTACTTCCTCGGGATGTGACCAATAATTTTGATGAGTCAATGAGTGAGTAAGACAGTCAGTCAGTAGTAGAATGAGCTATTTTTAAAATCTAATATCTTAGAAACTACTTAACATAGCTTCCTCGAATTTTTCGAAGGAAATTTGAATACTAATGTAAATTTACATACCAAATATCATACCTTTATATAGATCGGTAAGAAAGTTATTAAAAAAGGAAAAATACGCTAATTGTAAAACCTTGTTGTGTGTGCAGGTGTAGTCATTCAAAATTGTGATTACTTCTTTTTTCCTAATAAACATCGAAGTATCCTTTTTAAAGTATGCATTTACTTTAAAAAAATATATATTTAAATAATAATGCTTTCTAGCTTTAATAAAGGGGCTACTAAAAGCACATAATGATTAAGGGTTACCATCAAAAAAATAATGATTAATAAAATTTAATAAAGAACATCATGCTATTGTCTATTATGATTTGACACATTGGCAAAAAAATGTATGGTTGATTAAAATTAATATTTAAGTTAGCCAGATTAAAGTTTAAGAAGATACAATCATTTTTAATGGAATAGCTCAATATATGACGGCATTTCTGTCTTGTTGCTAACTACCTTATCGGTTAAAACAAAAAGATATAAGTTCAGGTGTAATAGTTATTTATATTACAAATGCGTTTATGAACATGGTTACAATAACGAGTGTGAAAGATTAAAATGAGAACGTCGGTGACCGAGTTGTTCTAATCACACGAGTGTTGTAGTCATGTTGTACAATCACACGCACGTTTTACATACAACTGAAAAATTAAAAAATATTGTTTTGATTTTTTTATTAGTTTCCTGTCCGTAACACCTTTAACTATGACATTTGTCGCGTTTTTGAAAATTCTAACTGTGGAAACTTGTTACGTGCTCTAGATCATGGTTACAAACGTTGTTTATTAAGAAGGCATTTGTTTTTTTTTTAAGTCGGTCAGTTAGTCCTGTCAAGAAATCGCAAATACGTTTCGTACAAAAAAATTTGTTTAAAATTACGATGAGCGATTTCAAAAGTCTTCCTTTAGGAAGCGAATCCTTATTACTGGAAAAGTCGCGATTAAAGTATAAGAAAATATACAACCACTCTTTGACATATTAGAAAAAAAACGGAATGAAAACGAGATCTCTGTAGGTTTTATTACTTTTTTATACAGAGAGTGTTAACCCTTATAAACTTTTTTCACTTAAGAGAAAATTGTTTCGTAACATCTGGTATAAAAACATGGAACCTCGTTTCACACCATTTTTATTAGTAATCAGGGTAACAAACGTTTCTATGGTAACAACAATGCAACGTATTTTGTCGTCCATGTCATCAAATGAATCGTTTGAAAGTCGATTTAACTCTGGCCGTTTTGAAAGTTCTTTTTGCCTTCTTACTAACGTGAAAAAATCTGGAAATATCTGGAGAACTTCTCTTAATACAGGATACAAGAAAGGTGCAAAATAGATGACTCTAGTGCCCTCAGAATCCTTTAAAATGTTCGTGGGAAATGGGGAAAAAACTAAGGTAATTTATTCAAATATGTTATTAACCTAAATTAAATACTTTCTACAATCCTATAAACTAAACACATATTTTAAAAGTTTGTAACAATTATTAAAACAGTAGGTAATCTGTGAGAGTTAAATGCGTCGAATGAAAAATATGTGCATGTAATTTCGAGAAAACACTAATTTTAGATTAAATGCCAAATAGTTGTTTGTCGGAAAATCATATGACTATTATCCATTCCTATACAATATTTATATAATATTTAAAAAGACACCATATAATATTGGATCAAAATAGGTAAAAAAATTAATAATATTAGCAAAAACTTAGGGCAGTATCAAAAAGTACAAGGGAAAAAAGATCACAGTGACTTTCATCATTTCCTCTTTAAAGTTTTTGGAGTCATAAATTTATAAAAATTAAAACAGAGTTAATTCTGGTTAGTAATTATTTAAATCTTCTAAAGGTTTAGGATCTATATTTTTTAATTTGTCATTAATTTCGCCACCACATAAACGTATCAGAACGAAAATACCCAAAAGCAATGTCAAACATTTTATTAAAAATGTCTCTATAGCTACAAACATTTTACAAACCTTATTTTTTTTCATGTTATACATAAAAATGGACTTTCGGCTTTTTTTCCGCTGAAGCTTGGACATTGCTATTTTCAAGCCATTATAACACGTATTTTTAGCATATTGCTTGTGTAAGTATAAGATAATAAAATATAGGCATATATTTTATTATCATTCATTATGCATTGATGACTTTATTTTCTACTTGAAGTGGACTTTCATCTTTCTTTCCCCTAACTCTTTAATTTTAAATCAAGTTATTATATTCATTACAACAAGCTACTCCTGTGCAGGTGCATTCTCATGCAAAGTTGTGATATTTTTTTGCCAAATAAACATCAAAATACAATTTTTAAAGTATAGATTGGCTTTCTAACGAAATAAATTAATCATAATCATTAATGCTTACTAGTTTTAAAAATTGAATTATTAAAAACAAAGTATGATTAAACAGGAGCACGAGCTATACTAATAAAAAGTAAAATTGGATTCAATAAAGAGCATCATGCTATTGTCTAGTCTGGTTTGGCACATTTTTGTTTGAGGGAAACATACGAATGATTAAAATTCAGGTCAGCTAGTTTAAAGGTTAAGAGGTAGATTTATCATTTGTAATGAAATCAAATAAGAGTATTTCTATTTTGTTACTAACCACCTTATCGGTTAAAATAAAAAGATATAAGTGTAGATGTGAATAAACTTAAGACTTGACGTAATTAATTTGCCAAAAACATCTAAATAATTATTAAAAATCACCTATTACATTTTTCTACACATCGTGGTCGTTAAAAAATACATTTTTTTTTATTTAATGTATCTACCTTCAAAGTAAATACAACATTTCTAGAACATCTTTAAACATATTAAAAAAACACAAAATGTGAAACCAATTCTCTGCAGGTTTTATTACTTTTTCATCATGAGACTATTTCAGCCGTTAAATTTTTTTCATTTAAGAAAATATCCTAGAATAATATTATTCTAAGGAAGTTAAATCTGTTGAATAGGAAGTATTTGCGATTATTTACACCTTAAAAACATGCATCGAATATAGGCGAAGCACCAAAAATTTTACGGCATTAATCACGGTTCGCGTGGTTTTTTAAATAACAGGGCATGCTTATAACTTTAACATAAATCATATGAATAATGAAGTTATAACCAAAGTCAACCGTACCCACCTAAAAGGAGTGATAAATACCGATTTTGGTGCAGTTTCATTATTATTTTTGTTTTAATAGGGCTACTAAAACACTTAATGGCTAAATAGGGTCAGAAGCTCATAAAAAGTGATCATAAGGATTCAATAAAAGTAGTTCCTGTTATTTTTTAGTCTTTTTTGGCTTACAAGCAAAAATATGGAAAAATAAAAAGCAAAATATTAGGAAGTTAAATTTATCATTGGAGGTATGACGTTCTTGGGGGTGGCACCTACCAAGCGCGTCCCCGGGTGGCGGATTGGGGATCGGCCAGGTCTCTCACGGAATCTGGCTAGTGGCGATTATAAGTAGGGTGAGAGAAGATAAAATTCTCAAAATCCTTTGCAAAGGTCGCTGCCGCGGACCACCACCAGTGCTCACATCTAGTGATACCTGGTACCTATCTTCTCTCCTTTCTTAAACTAGTCTTGGGAGACAAGCTTTAATCTTTTCTATCGGCCTCCCTTGGCCAACTCTTGCTCTTCCAAGCCCCTACGCCATTGGGTTTCCAAAGGCTAGGAGCTACTCATTTTTCCACTACTTCTTCCTCTTCTTCTACAACCCAATCCCAAGGTGGTGAGGACATCCGTGCCGAAGGGATGCGTGGCACATGGGAGATGTGTCTTACCCGAGCCCTCCAGAATACCTGGCGCCCTTCTGGAGTAAGTAGCCTTGTCCCAGTAAGCGGCTCTGCTGGGATGGACCTCCTTTCCGCACCACTCGTGGGAATCATATGGATTCAGAAAAAATAAAAAACAATCCAACTCAGATGGAGGTGGAGGAAGGTCATAAAGACCAAGCCTCACCTACGCCTGAGGTAAATCCCGCTGGACTTGAACCTGCAGGCACTAATCCTGCAGCTCAAGGAACCCAGCAAAAGCGGAAGCCCAACCTCGAGCGCAGGATGTCTGGTGCACAGCGCCGGAAACTTGCAATTGAGGCGGCCAAAGCTAGAGGTGAACCTATAAAACCCAGGAAGCCCAGGGCAAATAGGAAAACCAAAGCCAATCTGGAGGCTGAGAAACCTTCAGGCAGCAAAGCCGAGTCTGGGGAACCGAGACAAACCAAGAAAGGCCGGTCTGAGCATGTACAGGTAAAACCCAGTACAACAACTGGGGCAACCTTCAAACAGGCTCTCACAGGCCACAAAATGGCAGTCTCGTTGGACTCGTTCCCGGAAGGAAAACTCACCGCGGAACAGTCCAAACAGATTCAGATGGCGATGACTCGGGAGATCTTCAAGTCTCCAGCGGGGGAGGGGCCGCAGTTTGCGGGTAGCTACCCGCAGGCTGGGGTACTTTTCGTAACCTGCGTAAACGATCATGCCAGGGACTGGCTAATGGACAAAGTTTCAAAAATTCAACCCTGGGAGGGGGCGACCCTTAGAGTAGGATACGCTAAGGACGTTGTCAAAACTGCCAAGGTTGTGACATTTATACCCACGGAACTCCTTGATGACAAGGAGCCGGGTAAAATCCTCCAGAATCTGGGGATCCAAAACAAGGATCTCAATACAGGTGACTGGAGGCTCATCAGCAGCCGTAGTGAGAAACAGGGCATCACCCTTGTACTTGCTATGGACGAACACGCCCTGAAGGAATTGGGCAAGAGGGGCTACCATGCCTTTCTGGGACTAAACCCAATCACCTTCAGAGTGACCAAAGCTCGCAAACAGGAGTCTGCAGGAACTGCGGGTGCTTCAAGCAAACCTGCAACATAACAGGGCAGCCACGGCTGTCCTATGCAGGCTCCTATCTCGTGGAGACGCGGACATAGCCCTCATACAAGAACCTTGGCTTTTTAAAGGAAAAGTTAGGCGAAGCCGGAGGTAAGTTAATATATGACTCCAACTCTGGAAATGTCAGATCCTGCATATTTATTAAGAAGGAATTACATGCCTTAAAGCTGACTGATTTCGTTCTAGGGACCAGGCGGTAAGGCTGAAATACATCATGGAAGGTGTATGGACTGAAGCTGTCCTCGCTTCAACCTACCTTCCATATGATGCAATCGATCCACCCCCATCTGAGGAACTCCGCCAGTTGGAGCAATTCTGTAGGTGCTCTAACCTACAGCTCATTATTGGGATGGATGCCAACGCACACCACACTGCTTGGGAAGCAGTGATATCAACAGGAGAGGTGAGTACCTTTAGACTTTATTATTTCTGAAAATTTAGAGGTATTAAATAGGGAAATGAACCTACTTTTGGGACTAGAGCCCGTAAAGAGGTAATCGACGTTACTTTGGCATCTCCGCGTATACGATCCCAGGTAACTCGGTGGTATGTATCTGAGGAACCGTCGCTGTCTGATCACAGGCACACTCTGGCGATCTCTGCATTTCAGAGGCCAATGGGAGTACCGTGATCCGAGGAGCACTGACTGGAGAAATACAAGGAAACTTTGACCATCAACTGCAGTAACGTCAAAACCAGCATTAGGAACACTACTGACAAGAGCTTGCTTCCTGTGAACTACTGGAGGCTATTACAAATTTATCAGAATAACTGTCCTAGTAAGCAAACCGCTCGAAAAAGTCTACCTGGTGGAATAACGAACTACTGGAGCTAAGAAAAAACCCGCAGACTGTTCAACAAAGCGAAGAAAACGGGTGAGTGGGATGAACATCATCTGCACTCACCGAATCATAACGGGCCTTAAGGCCAAACTGGATTCATGGAGGAAATACTGCCAGGAGGTTGAAAATCCAGCACGGCAGCCAGACTCCAAAAAATCCTGTCAAAAGATCGGTCAATCCTGTTGCACTCTAAACCAGATGGAACCTACTCTGAAACTGGCAGGAAACTTGGAGATTTTGCTCCAAACACATCTACCAGGATCAAGAGAAACTCAACTAATGAGACCTACCCAGACGTCAATGTTCCGAATATTCGGCCACAAGAAGCGACGGGAAGTAGCAAGGTCATAACCTACGAAAAAATCGAGTGGGCAATTGAATCATTTGAAGCCTACAAAGCACCTGGACCTGATGGGATAATCCCAGCACTACTACAGCAGGGAAAGCAAACCCTAGTTCCACTGCTTTGCAAACTCTTCCGTCAAGCCTAGCTACGAGCTATTTGCCAAATGCATGGAAGCAGACTAAAATGGTCTTCATTCCAAAACCGGGTAAGGACTGCTCCCAGGCAAAGGGACTTAGACCAATTACATTGCGTCTTTATGATAAAAACAATGGAAAAACTGATCGACAGGTATGTCAGGGAAAACTCTCTACAGAAGGCCACTCCACAAAACCAACATGCCTATCAATCAGAAAAATCATCGAGTCTGCTCACCATCAACTGGTGACCAGATTAGAACTCGCACTGAACAACAGAAATCGCACTTGCTGCATTTCTTGACATTGAGGGAGCTTTTGATCGAACCTCCTTCAACTCAATGGCCGCGGCTCTTGCCAGACATAATGTTAACGACACCATTTGTAGGTGGATAAACAACATGTTACTTGGCAGACGAGCGCAAGCAACGTTATTCAGCGAAACAATGGAGGTGTCAGTGGTCAAAGGATGCCCACAGGGAGGGTTCTATCCCCACTACTGTGGGATATTGTTGTTAACGAACTCCTGGTGGAACTGAATAATAATGGCTTCTATACCCAGGAGTATGCGGATGACATCACTATACTTGTCGTGGGGAAGCATAACAAAACAACCTCGGAGCTTATGCAAAGGTCACTGAGAATTGTGGAGGGATGGTGCAACAAGGAAAACCTTACTGTTAATCCTGGCAAAACTGCGCTAATACCCTTCACTAGACGAAGGAAGCTGGATGATTTAATATCTCCTCACTTCTTCGGTACCACACTCGGCTATGTCCAGGAGGTAAAGTATCTTGGATTAACTCTGGACTCTAAGCTAACCTGGAATCCACATATGCAGAATGTGATTAATAAGGGCAAAATGGCTCTAATGGCTACCAAAAGAGCTGTGGGGAAGAATTGGGGATTTCAGCCACGCATAGTGCACTGGTTGTACACTGCTGTGGTAAGACCCATGATAACCTACGGTTCAACTATCTGGTGGCCAAAATAGAACAGAGAAAAGCAGAGTTTGGAGTTATCCAAACTCCAGCGACTAGCATGTCTCTGTATAACGGAAGCTATTAGAAGCACTCCACTGCAGCCATGGAAACCTACTAAGCCTCCCCCCTCTTGGTATAATTATTAAGGCGGAGGCGAGGATTGGGGCATACAGGCTGAAATGCAACGGCAACTGGTGCTCTGGGCCTGCCCTAGGACACACCAGAATAACGAGCAGTATCACAAACCCAATATTTGAGATGAGCAGTGATACAATGCCAAAACGGATAAATACACACAGACCATACAAAACCCAGCTTACCTGGGGCGGTAGTGAGCGATCTCCTGGTCAGTCTCGGAATTTGGTTTGGTATACCGATGGATCCAAGACTGACAATGGAGCCGGCGCAGGAATAGTGGTATGACCCCCAGGTTTAATGCTTATGTTTCCCCTGGGGAAATATGCCACTATTTTCCAGGCGGAAATATATGCCATTGAACTTTGTCTGCGAGAGAACTTGGGGAAAGGAGATATAAGGGCAGGGACATTACTATCTTCTCTGATAGTCAAGCGGCCATAAAAGCTTTGGCATCTCAACAAGTCAACTCAAGGTTGGTTTGGAACTGTCTGCAATGCCTCCTAAACCTGGCTAACCACAACAAAGTTACACTTTCCTGGGTGCCAGGACACAGGGGAATACAGGGCAATGAAAATGCAGACTCCCTGGCCAGGCGAGGCTCCGCAGCAATGTTTGTGGGTCCTGAACCTGTTTTTGGAATACCAAAAGCCTCGGTTCGGGGCTACATGACTCGGTGGATTCAAACACAACATCAGTCATACTGGAACCACATTCCAAGGCAAAATCACAGTAAATCAATGTTGGACTCACCATCGAAAGCATTGACAAGTGAATTACTAAAACTAAATAGGAATCAGATTAGGATAGTGACAGGATTAATAACCGGACACTGCACCCTAAGAAAACATATACATATGGGCATCTATAGAAAGAACCCATTTGCAGACTATGTGACAAGAGGAAGAGACAGCCTCTCACATCATATATGAGTGCCCTGCACTTACATACTGGAGAACAAATCAAAACCTCATGGTGGACACTAACCACCAGTAGGCTGGAGACAGAAAAGAACAGTAAAAGGGCTACTACACCTGTCTAAAGTGTCAAACCTTTTAACTGAAACAAATACACAAGAGATACAACAAGCCCTGTAGGCTGCAGTGTCGAGGCGGACAAAACCTCAACTTGTGATTTAGTTTATCAATCAATCAAATCAATCATTATGACGTTCTTCTACTTTGTTGCTAACCATCTTGTCGGGGAAATTATAAAGATATAATTGTAGGAAAAAATAAACGTATGACTTAGTTTACGTATTCAACTTGCTGGTAACTTATTTTAAATAAATTTTTTTAAATATATATATATATATATATATATATATATATATATATATATATATATATATATATATATATATATATATATATATATATATATATATATATATATATATATATATATATATATATATATATATATATTCAATGTATACTATAACCTTTTATTACTTCTCCAAACATATTTAAAACAAGGTTTCACTACTTTTTTATTCGGAAAGTATTTAAGTCTTCTCAACTTTTTCTTATTAAAGGGAGCATAATAATAAACAAAAAGTATTGGCAAGGATTTCTAACTTATAACTATGTATTCTTTTGCAAGCAAGTATATTGTCATGCAAAAACAAAACATTTTTGGTCAGTTTATCGGAGTTTCTTGTTAAATGATATTTGGTATTTACAGTTTTGCTTTTCTTAAAATTACCAAGTAAATCTACTTTAGACTCAATAAATATTTTAAAAAACTGAAGCAAAATGGTCCAAGGGTAGTAACTATAGGATAACCAAAGTTTAGTAAATTTAAAATTCGTTTGCTGGGAAATTGGCCAGTTATTGATACTGAAAAAAAATGTGATTTTTTAAAAAGAGAAATTTAGATATTAAACAAAAAAGGTATAATATTATCAGTAGCTGGAAGTAACTAAAAAATTTAAGCTGCAAAGGATAATAAAACAATTTATTATTTTTAAAATTGTTTAATTTGGTTAAAAATACTTTTTTGACAAGTTCAGTAATTACTCTCACTGTTTAAGTAGTAAAGTAAATCGTCAGATATACTTTGTAGTATACAAGTTTCTAAGAAAAATTTATCAAGCTAAAAATTATGACAGGAGAACACAGAACCACTGTTAAAGTATAAAAAAGCAAATTATTCAGTTATGCCGTCAAAAATAAATACGAAGGTAAACAAAAGGACTGGGAATAATTAAGTTAAAAATATACCTTTTATATTAAATGGAAAATAAAGTATGGCCGGAATCAAGTTGCCTTCCTAAATGAAATTTTTATAAACTACCGAAAAATAAAAATGTTTAATTGCTTGGTAGAGCTTGGTGTTACTGATTAAATTTAACCAAGAATAAAAACAGTTTACCATGACCTAATCTTAATACCTAGAATGACCTGTATTCAGCATTTTACAGCAGAATACCAAAAAAAGCAAATATTTTAAATCTTGGGGACGAGGATGTTCCCTTTTGAGAGAATAATAAATATCCCCTTCTTATTTTGACCCGCCTACTCAAAAAGTTAAACCCGAATTTCGTTCAATTAAGAGTGTTATACTGGTGCTCAATAACTCTCGGCCCTATAATATCCAATTAACTACAAATATCTTAAAAAAATGCATTGAGATGTTCTGTTGTTTGTTTCTTTATAGTTTGGATTTATCACCATGTGATTTCCATTACTTGGGACCGCAAAAGACATTAAACAAATCAAAGAAAAAACGAAACTGATTTTATCCGAGTTTGTGCATGAGTAACTCCTGCAACAAGTAAGAGCACACGAAGTACTTAATGTTGAAGCATTTCTTTTTAAGGCGGCAAAACGAGCAGCGAAGAAATTTGGTCTTAGATTTGCAATAGAAGCTAATGACGACCAATCACTTATGAAACTTGTGTCCAAAGCTGTAAGAACTACAGTCAAAAGAACAGAACAGCAGATTTTCTTTGAAGATCATATTAATAAGCCTCAGGACGGAGTATTTTAAAGAAACATAAAAAGACTTAATTAATCTTAAAACATCAAGTCTGGGTTTTTCGAAATCTGCTGAGCTCAAGTTTAAGACCGAGGGTTTCCTACTAGCCTACCAAGATGGGGCGATTAACACATTGGTATACCGAAGTCAGTTTTTCAACATTGTTGATACTGCTTGTCGACCCTGTCAAGAACAATCTGAAACCTTTACTCACCTGCTGTCAGCTTGTTCAGTGTATGCTGTCAATGGTTACTTCTACCAGTATAACAAGGTTCTTTTGGTACTTTACTATTACCTCAGACATTACTATGGCATCGATAAAATAGCAATTCTGCCATTCGCTCCCGGCGATATTAGGGCAGTAGTGGAAAATGACAATAATTGTCGCATATATTGCAATTATGCGTTTCCAACTACGCATCTAATTCGCGCCAATAAACCTGACCTAGTTTTCTTAAATAAAACGAATCATTCTATCTATGTAATAGATAGAATGATGTAATAAAGAAATAGGAAAAACGAGCAAAATATCAATCATATCCGGAGTATAACGTGCGATGGGTTGTCTTGATTATCGGCGTTTTGGGAGGCGTAAAGAATAATTTGTTGAGGAAGAAATAGCTGGTGATAAATATGCAGGGATTAATTTGGGTCCCTTCACGGACGCAGGGAGTGGTCTTCATTACGAACGGCCTCTCGCATGATGCTCTATGGGATCGGAGCCATAAGATACCTCGTGTCGGATATTTTTGTAGTAATAATAATAATAAAAATAATAATACCCTTATTAAATACGAACTGCTAATACACTTCGCAAATGCATACATACTCATGCTAATCAGAATAAATTTTACATCTTTTATGACATTAATAAATCAGTGTAATAAAATATAGCAAACAATAACATTATTACATATATCTAAAGGGAAAATACAACAATATTTTTTCCTTAAAAAAATATCTTTCGGTTATTTTATAAACTTATTTAATTTTTTAAAAGTTTTAAAATGTCTCATCTTAAAAGGGCTGTACTGTGGTACACTATTTAAGTTTTTAATGTGGTTGGCTGGTTGGCAAGTTCCCTAATTTCTTATCCAATAAATAATTCATAGTTTGTCCAGGTTGGTTATTTTAATATAAAAATAAGTTTTGTAATCTGAGGATATAAATAGGGGGATGAAGATTATTTACTATTTTAAAAATAAAAACTATTTTAAATCAGTCTTAATTTATTAAAAATTAAGATATTGTAAAATTGAATATGTTGGAGTATACCAATTACACAGGATTATTTTCATACTGTGATTCTGTAATTTTGCAATGATGCTTTACAATTGCATCTAGGAAATATAGAGGACTAGGATAGTATCTAAAATTTGGCTGTAGTATACTGTAAAAGATGGTAATTTTTAAGCTGATAAAAACATTCCCACTAAGCAAAGAACATCTTGAGCACGTTTTGTAACGTTATTCAGAAGTAACTGTGATAACGTGTAATTCTAAACGTTATTTTATCATGCCTGTTTCGTTTTCTTGAATTGTTACTAATAATTTTCGTTTCTGTAACATACCCTTGTAAATATTTTTAATACGGTATAGAACAAACATCTTACGCACGTAATTTTTATGTACTTTTATATTAACGTTAAAATGTTGCCATGTATAGAATTGTCTTTTAAATACAAGTTCGATACATGTGTTACTATACGTATCAGATACGATTATAATTTGTTAAAACATAAAATGTTATTGTAGTAACGTTATAATAATGATATTATTTAATGCAGAATAATTACGTTTACAGCGTCTACTATATTTCCTCGTGGAAATGTAAACACAGTTAACATATCGACCTCGTTTGCTTAAATGTACCACGCTCAGAGATTGGTACATTTATTGACAACGACGCCAGGTTTAGAAAGAAAGATTAGCTTCGCTTTAGTCACAAAATACGAAAGGCTTTAGTACTTAACCTTAGTTTATTTTAAGAACAGTTTGTGATTTGTGTTGTAAATTAAAGGTTTTTCTCGTGATATTAAAGGGAAATATGGATCGTAAAGTAAGTATATTACACTAATTTCTATTACACTTCAGTTTTTATGTATGTATGTAGGTATATAGATAAAATGACCAAAAATCCAGATTTTGAAGGTAAGCCATAAGTCTAGAAAATCCAGCATTAGCCGTTTCCTTGAGATAAATATTGGGGTAATAAGTCCGGATTTAGTTTGGTGAGGTACCTCCCATTCCCTAGATACATATAAATTAAAGAAAGTATAGATTAAAATTTGGTTGCTTTATACCTTACATATTAGCAAAAATATATATATAATATATATATTCTCCATTAGTCATTTATAAGACTGGTAAGTAGTGATTTTGCAGGTCGAGTCAAGCGGTTTGTAGGCCGAGCCGAAATTAGCTGTAGGCAACTTCTGGAAGCTTTGCGAAACTATTTAAAAAAAACAATAATAATATTTTAATGATCGACAACAGGTCTATTTATCAGCTTGATATGGATTTGATACTTATTATAACAATAAGAATAATTTAAGTCACGCACAGTATGGTAGTACTTAGGCTAAGCCTTCGCGGACTGTCCAAAGATAAAAAAAAATCCACTGGAGTTCGTTTGCGTAACAACCATGCATAAAAACGGCTATGCTCCAAATTAACAGCTTATTTTTAATATCATGGATCTGCAAAGTAACAAATGGGTTTAGTGACAAATGAGCCTGACAAAAGTGGTTTTTCGGTTCTTAATATTTACTTTCTGGTCTAGCCCGAAAAAAAGTTACTTTTCTGGCCAAAATGTTTTTCAGAATATGGATATTTTCCGATTGGTCAAAAAAAATGTTTAGGGGACTTATATAGCAAAATTGGGTATTTTAAATAAATGAAATACTTCGGTTGAATAAATTTGATCAAAGTTGTAACTTTAAAGTATTCACTGTGAAGTATTTTATTTTGTACTTTTTAGAGGCCCTGATATTAGAAACTTGACACATAAATTATAGTAATAATAATAATAATAAAATTATTAGAAAATTAGTTTTTAAATAAATTGGCTAATCGAGTAGCTTATATAAGAGAAATTTTGACTATATACTTAAAAAATTGTAGGCTTTAAAGCCAATACAAGGTTTTTATCCTGGGAAATGAAGTATCTATGATATTATCTGCAAATGCAGTTTTTTTTTGTCAAACTTGTGATATAAAATTATCTTTTTAATTAATGAAGCAATTATGTTAGTAACCAAAAGTTTTGGGGCAAATATGTTACAAAGTTTTTTTTTCCAGGTGCAACTAGCAGGAAAAAATAAAGCAGAACATGGATATTAAAAATACATTTACATACAGTTGATTTTTAATAAGCCTTTATAGATTATGTAGGCAATTTTTATACCTAACTTTAGACCTTTTTACTTTTTTTTAATATTACTCATATTTACACATCACAAAATATTTAAGACTTTTTATAAAGTAAATTAAGAACGATAAACATTATCACATGAACATTTTTATATATGAACTGTTATACTTTGTGTGGATTTAGAAAATAAGCTTTCCATATAAAATAGTCTGTACAAAAATTTGGGAAATATGAAAGGAGAGTTGTAGACATCAGATATTTTTATGAATAAATTTTTCTCTATAGTTTATATTAGTTTTTTTTTTTTAGGGATAGTTACTTGTTACTGGTTTTATCTTGGATACTATTGTACTATTTCGGGGTGAACGAAAAAATGATAATCAAAAATAACAGGCAATTTATCACAACATTTTTTTACATCCATTTTTTTTTCTGTGGCATCTTTAATAGCAAAGTGGACGCGATATTTACTTTTATACACAAAATGCTAAAACTTTAGGGTAAACAAATAGTGTTAATTAATTTCTTGCGGTTTTAATAATCGATAGGGTACACAGTTTTAGTTTTAGAAAACTTAAACAAAAAGGATATTTAATCAAATCTTTTTTACTTGACCAGCCTACATTTTAAAAAATATGTTTCACTTTGTTAGTGCTTTTTTGCGTATAAGTAAATTTTCGCCCACTCTAGATGTTTAACAGAAAATAGTATATGAGAAAAGGCGTGAAAAATCGTTTAGTAATTTTAATCAAATCCGTGATCAATTACTTTAATATCAAAAAAGTTTACCCTTTTTAATATACTTAGTATCATGCGCCTCCTAGTGATAAAGCCGCCAACTTAATACGTTTAGTGACTTTCGAAGCCATCTTCATTATACTTATTTTTATTTTAAAGCTGTACCATCCTTATGTTGCTGGACATTAAATGGTTAACAAAATACAATTTACGACCATACTTAATTAAATATCCTGTATTTTTACTATACACCACACATTAGGGATCCAAAAGATCTTTTAATGTTATATAATCAACATAACAGAACCACCTATTTAAATCCTTAGAAAAACCTCTTTATAACGTAAGTTATATAACGTGGATGTTTCAGAATATGTGTTAGGCCCAACCAATGCAAAATACGTAACGAGGCCGTGTAAGTTTCGAAACCAAAACGTTATACTTTAAACGTAACTACGATTTTGTTAAGTTGAAGGAAATATAACGAAACTATTAGGTTCAAGGCGCTGTTATTGTTTCAAGATGATTAACGTAACAAAGGAACAGGAAAACATAAATGTAACGTAATTACGATGATTTTTTGCTTAGTGGGTTAGATAAGACCCTAAAAGTAAGTAAAGCATTTCAACATAAGAATAATCGAATTAAACTTTTTCCATTTATAATAAATAAATGAAGTGCATAAAAAATTTAAAAAATTATACCTAATGCGGTTAAATGAAAAATTATAATTAAATTCCGATTTATAATAAAAAAACTTCCCAGGTGTCATATTTGTGTAAATTGCTGCTTTACGGGACTTTTCTCGAAAAGGATATATAATTAGTGTAATAAACAGTGTTTAATGTAGCTGTCTACACATATCTAGGCAACCTCAGCGTAAAAAAATGGTTCTTAAGTCCGTGAATTAGTTTATAGAACCTAACTGCAAGGATTATAAACCCATAAATCTGAACAGAAATTACTTAAAAATGCAATTATGACAGTAATAATTACAGTGGCCAAAGACAATAATCAATAAATCAAATTAAATTAATATTAAGAGTGACCCCATTTTTGTAAGTAAATTAATGGCTTATTAAATGTTTCGATATTTCAATCAATAAAGCTTATCTATATCCTTATGGCGTCATACAGGGTGAAAAAGATTTGCATTTTTTTCAAAAATTTGTCGGTTGCAAATTGAGGAAGTATATCAAAACAAATAAAGATACTGAGATTTTAATGTATTATGACGTTTAACGTCTCGTTAGCTGATTTCTAAGAATAGTTTCAATATAAAATAATAAAAGTATTTAGATTTTTAGATCGACGTAAATTGAAAGCACGTTTTAAGAATTATTAACTTTCTGTGCCAATATAAAAAACGTTTTACGGGCTATAAATGTGCGCTTAGTATACTTTTTTATTCATCTTATTTTAAAAATTTATTAAAACAACTTCAGTTGTACCAAATGTAGTTATAATGATAATGCCTTTTAATTTATCATGTAAAGAAATAGGTAATAATCTTATTATCGGTGAGAGGATTAAACTACTGCTGCTTATACAACCACCAACACGAAAATATATTTATAAAAAAAATAAAATAAAAAAAAAGTTTTTAAAAGAAATAAATTAAAAATATATACAGGGTGTTCCGCAATTAGCACTCATTTTTTAGGGCGTAATCTACACATATTATTTAGTTTTTATAAACATAACCTGATTAATGATTTCAATGAAACAAGAATCCTATATAAGAGAAAGCCTGAAGATCGTTTGTTTTTTTTTGGTTAAATACCTCTAAAACTATTTAGGGTAAAGTCGTTTAATTTTAAGTGTCACAAGGCCTTATAGTCCAGGTAAATCTGAAATTCGTCGTTTGAGAATTTGGAATGACATGAATCGAGATAAAACATTTTGCATTCTTTTTAGAAACAGATCAACTACAAAATGTCGGAAAGGGATATTGGATCCTACGAAAGAGGATGTTTTTACCCCATTTTTTCACCCTTTTTACCCTCCAAGCATAAAATTATTTAAAAAAGGCTTCTTTTTCCATTTTTAATGGTAAATTACATTATTATATTATATAAATTACATATGAGGGCTTAAAAAGGCTAAATTTACCTTTTTTACCCCCTACACCCCTAAAACATACATTTCGCTAAAAAAAGTTTTTTTCCCATTTTTAATGCTACATATAGATTTTTTGGGCCACTGAATATGAATATGATATTATAACTAACTTTTGATGGCTTAGAAGGGCTAAATTAACCTTTTTTACCCCCTACACCTCTAAAACATACATTTCGCTAAAAAAGTTTTTTCTATTTTTAATGATACATAGGTTTTTCGGGTCACTGAATTCAAATCTAATACCAGGAATAATAATAAGTGGGGTTAGTTTCGGTTCTTCTAATCTCTCAAATATAATTTCTAATATCGTATTCAAATTCAGTGGCCCAGAAAACCTATATGTACCATTAAAAATGGGGAAAACTTTTATATTTTTAGGTAAATATGTATATTTAGTCCCTTAGAAGTGACTGGCTTCGTAAATTTTTGTTTTTAAATATATGAAAATAAAATTTAGAGGATAGATATAGTAGGTATTGATCACGGATTTAAATTTTAAAGTTAAAAATACTCCTCTAAAACTTTGTGAGTGGACTCATTTTGGCTTGGTTACGCCAATTTTTTATTTTTGAAAATTCTGAGCCATTTTCGATGTGACATGCGTCAAACATGTCAGTTTAACAAAGTATAAAAAATTTACGAATAACCCTTTTTTTACCTAAATTATAGGATTTTATAATGCAAACATCCAAAAATATATTGACCTACAAAAATATTGAGGCATTTGGCGAGACCTACACCCTTAACATGTCAAAGTTCATGATGTTAAATAATTAATAAATAACCAGCTGTTTCTTTTAGAATTGCTAGATAAATAATAGTAAAATTTTATAATTATAAGGGCTAAATAACCATTTTTTACTTTTTTCTTATTTAAAATGAATATAGAACACATTAAAAATATGACCTACAGGGTTAACTAGTCATATTTGAAAAAAATGAAAAAACATACCAAACTAATTTTAATTTCACCTGCTGTGGTCAAGTCGATATAGACGTATACCCCAATTCTAGTTTAATGCCGAGATGCAAGAAAATATAAAATAGAATCATAAAATAGTCTAAGAAAGCCCAAAACCAAGATATGGCTCTGCTTGCTTAGGTATTAAAAGAGTCTAAAAAAATGGTTATTTGTGGCAAAATCTAAACGAACCCTTGATAAACCGCACCACATACCAGGTGTGTTTGTTATTCATTCATTCAACCATTTTACACTTTTTGTTTTCACCTAGTCTTAAAAAACTCCTTCGATAAGAGCGCTGACGTAAAAAAACAGGCCTACTATGGAAGAATAAGTCAAACTTTGAGGAATTACCTCGTGAAAAATAAGTGACTTAAATTTAAACATCACCAATATGAAGTTTATATTCCTGTTACCCAATTGTAAATTACCCACTTTCGTACATCCCGTTTTGAAACAGCCGTAAGAAATGAAATAGGTTTATATTAATTAATACAAAGTGCGAAAACTGTACAGCTTTTATAAAATTATTTAAAGATTCATTGCGGCCAAGAATCACTGACCTAACCGGTAAAGAGCTATATTGGTATACCTCTAATATAATATAATTTATGAAACGCTTGGCTGATTCCTGTGGTGATTAATTTTACAATAAGTCAATTTATGAGCAATTATATTATTCATTTCTTTCTTGACTTTAGTGAAAGTCGATAAATTTATTACTTTTCTACAAAAAATGCTGCCATTGAAATTGTTAAGCGGGTAAGGATGGCCATAGGTATTATCAGTACCTTGTTTTCTGAGAATACTTTTAAAGTAGATAAATGTGTAGATAAAATAACTGAAGTAAATTTTACCCATCCCTCGAACGATTAACACAATTATAGATTTGCTGACGATAGTGCCCTTCATTTCAGTATTAAATTTCTGAACTAGTTTTGGATTAGGTTTAGGTTTAAAGTGAGTCGGTATAACACGCTTCCACCGCGACCGATCGGTCTATTGTGGCTCACACCCTTTTATATTTCTCCCACCAGGTTCAGACTTCTAATAAATCTGATGATCCTGTTGGGGAAGAGATCTTTCACCTCCCCCGGCAACAAGGTGTCATTGCCAAGGATTGCGAATCTGAGTCGTGTCATTGCTGGGCACGAACACAGTATGTGTTCTGCCGATTCATCCCCCTCCCTGCACATGCGGCACTCGGCGTCTTCCGCTAGGATCTTGTGTATGTGGTATTTCAATCTGCAGTGTTTCGTGTACAGTCCCCCTAGAATTTTAAGGTGTTCCCTTGATTGCTCCAGTAGTTTGACGGTACATTGTTGGTTCGTTGGGCTTATAAAGGCCTTCGAGTCTCTGAGACCCGGAAGTCCATGCCAGTACCGAAGATTTTCTCTTTGTGTCCAAGCTGATAAGAACTGCTTGGCCATTCTATAAGATATACCGATGACCGGTTCCGGAACTGTGAATTTTGTCTCCGGCCCCCTTTTGGCAAGAAGGTCTGCGGATTCATTACCCTCTAGGCCGGTATGTCAAGGTATCCACAGTAGGGTAACCTTGTTGCTTTGACCCAGTTTGGTCAGCGCATCCTTGCAATTCCAGACGGTTTTCGAATTGCACCGGCTGGATTCAAGAGCCTTGAGAGCTGCTTGACTGTCGGACAATATTTTAACTGTCTTACGTGTGCAGTGCCGATCAACCAGCGTCCTAGCACACATCTTAATAGCAAATACCTGCGCTTGAAATATGGTTGCGAGAGTGCCCAGGCTGAAGGAAAACTCTGCCTTCGGCCCTTGTCCATATATTCCAGCTCCAACACCGTCCTTGGTTTTCGCCGAAGCAGATCGGTCGTTTTCCGACTCCAGTCCTCCCTTTGTGGGTAGACTACACTGTCCTAGTGCACACTGTAGCGCGCCCGTTGGATTAGGACACTAAACATCTTTATTTTTTAATCTTTATGACAGCCCACGAAGGCTAGTATGGAGTCTAAGTTCTAGGTAGGTACTATAGGTGCCTGGTTTTTAGATGTTTAACCTATTTTTCCCTATTTCTGAATTTAAACATGCATATATTGCATTTCACGGTACTTTTTGGGAGGTACAGCCATCACGGACCTTATACAAATAGCTACCACCTCTGAACTATCCCTATTAACGCCTGGACAATGTCATACAGGCGGGACGTACAGTTTAACGTGCTAATCTTTTCATTATAGAGTAGCATTTTTTGACGTAAAACATCTTTTTTAATTTTCACCAGTGACGTCCGTACGGGGTTTAAACTGTCAATTTTTGAAGAAAAAAATGGTACGTCACTGATTTTTCCAAAGACTAAAACTTTTTTTTTCAAATATTCAATATCATGCCTACGCGAACATCACTGGTGAAAGCAGAAAATTTAGTTTTTGTACCAAAAAAAGTGTGCCAACTAAATTTTAACAAAGTACCAAAAACAGTCGCAATGAACTAAAGAAAAAAATTTGGTTTTTATTTTTTTACGCGAAAACGGTACGTCGTACGAAAGTAAGTCTTGAAACCAAATTAACTCCAAAATAAATGGGGATTTTAAAAATAGTTTTGGTTATTAGAAAAATCAGTGACGTACCATTTTTTTCTTCAAAAATTGTCAGTTCAAACCCTGTACGGACGTCACTGATAAAAATTTTAAAAAATCTTTTACGTCAAAAAATGCTACTTAATGATGAAACGATGTGTATAAAATTTCATAAAAATATCTAAGAGTGATAACAAATTATTAGGAAAAACTTACTTTTTTCTTAAATTATTAACACCCTAGCTCAAAAACTAAGATGTTTAGGACATATGTTGATATAAACTTTTCTAGTTAAAATCACCCGAGTTCACACCCTGTATTATCGGCACTCAATTAATAACACCCTATATATATATATATATATATATATATATATATATATATATATATATATATATATATATATATATATATATATATATATATATATATATATATATATATATATATATATATATATATATATATATATATATATATATATATATATATATATATATTAATATATATATATATATATATATATATATATATATATATATATATATATATATATATATATATATATATATATATATATATATATATATATATATATATATATATATATAAGTATATATGGCATAGTGAACACTCTTATTCAGCATTGGCGTGCGGTCGTGGGGGATAAAAAAAACTTAATTTTGTGGGAAAACCATATTAGGGCCTATTGTTAATAAGTTTTTTGTCAGATTTAAAATTAGCATCCCCACAAACCCCTTAATTCATATTTTCAAAATCTTAACAGCTGATTTTAGTTAAAAAAATATTTTATCACTTTTTTAATAAATCCTTTATTTAAAACTATTATATTAAAATTACACACTAAATTATTTTAGATTTCTGTATTTTCAACATAACTACCTTCAAAAATAATACACTTTTCAACAATTCTTTCTAAACCAACATTTACTTTTCTTAAAGTTGGGAAAGTAATTTTCTGACACGCTTACCTATTTCTAATGCAAAGTTCTGGTTAATCAAAAAATTACTTCCCAAACTTTAAAAAAAGTGAATGTACGTTTAGGAAGAATTGTTGAAAAGAGTATTGTTTTATAAGGTAGTTATGTTGAAAATATAATATGCCACAAAAAAAAAGAACCAGTGCTAACCTCAATTTATAAAATACGAATTTATCCACAGCTTAAATATTTAAAAAATCAAAGGGCTACATTCTCGCTGTAGGTATCAGGATAAATTGATATTTTATTAATAATTCAAAAAAATTTTCAGTCTTATTATATTAAAAAAAGTAAAATCTTAAATAATGTAATTTGTTATATATATATATATATATATATATATATATATATATATATATATATATATATATATATATATATATATATATATATATATATATATATATATATATATATATATATATATATATATATATATATATATATATATATATATATATATATATATATATATATATATATATATATATTTTTATATAATAAATATATATATATATATAATATATATATATATATATATATTTTATATAGTAAATATATTTTATTAATAGTTCAAAAAAAGTTTATTTATTAAAAAAGTCATAAATTTAAATAAAAGTAATTTGTTATATATACTTTATATTTTAATATAAATTTAAATTTTTATTAATTATAAAAATAATAATAATTTTATATATATATATATATATATATATTTTATATATATATTAAAATATATATATATATATATATATATATATATATATATATATATATATATATATATATATTATATTTAATTCAAATTGCTTTCTGCTTTTTCACTGGAACTCTGCGCATAGCATATAAGTTATTAAAAAACACTTAACTACCTGATATTACATTAATGAGAAGCACGTGGAACAAACCTACATACCTTACATCTAATCCTCGTTACTAAAGCGCTTAAGGTAATTAAAATATGCTTAAATATAATTTCTTATTATTGAAAAATAAACTTAAAGTTAATAACCTATTTAGGAAAAAACGAAGTTAAGGTTACCATCTGCACCACTTTCAAGTATACTGTCGCTTCGATCTGAAATATTATGCCAAGATACAATAAAACAACAGAATTAAAAGACCCTAAATAACTAGTATTTTTTAGGGTTTTTAAGATTTTTTTTTAAAACCGTCTTCGCCATTTGGTTTTTATTTTCTTTTATAAAATCTAAGCTTACAGAATACTTTTTGGCTCAAACAATTAGAACCAAGCACACCATTCTGCATTTTTTTTTGTTTTTTGTATCTATTGCAATGTGCTGAATTTAAAGATGATTAACAATCTGCAGACCATAAGTTTTTAAAAAAGAAAAGAAATATGATGTAAGATGTAATACTTTAATTTAAAAACAGAGGAGTTTATTAGCCTATTTTCTTCTCTTACCAACATCCTTCGTATCGGAATGTTGCTGGTCTAATAAACTTTTTAAATTGATTTTTAAAAAATCTGTTAATGTAAGGAAATTGAAAACTGCTCTAAAAAATAGTCTCTTTGCCTGTTTTACTAATAAAAGACCTAACACGACGTTGCGTGGGATTATTTAAAAATACCATCGCTAACAAGGAACTACAAACAGGGTAAAATATTTTTTGGAACGTAACTTAAACCTCTTTAAAAATTATTTTCAAAAATAATGTTAAATTGGAATAAATAATTCGAACACGTAAAATTCATATAAATCAAGTGGTTTATTATTCTAATATTATTCACGTGAATCCTAAACTATATTTTTTGTATCTAAGCGAAATTTTTAATTATAGAAGATCCTTGAACTGCGATGAACAATACGTTATTAACACTTGAAGTTGTCCAAAACATACTTAGTGTGTGTAGTCCTTCAAGTAGTGTGTTCAAAGTATACGAAAACAACATATTTAATCAGGTTTACTGGAACATTCTGTAACAATGGAATTTTTTTAGATGCGAAAACACCTGTTTTACAATTTAAAAACAGATTTGGCTTAGATAATGTAAGTCAGAGGGAGATCTGAATTTTATTTTTTTCTGAACCGGTTTGGGATACTTGGGCGCTGGTCATTTATGCGCGAAACACTTGGGCGCAAGGAATAAAAATACATGTTATTAATATTTGTATAATCGTTTATTTCCTAAATATTCCTCACTAAAATTATTATTAACAAAAATATATACAATACAACTAATCAGAACTAACTTTTTTTATCAACCGATTTTAAAAGAATTGGATTTTTTTTGCTATACATAGTTTTCCCAATATACTAGGAGAACTGAATTTTTACTTAAATTGTTTATAAAACCGTAACGCACCCAATTTGTTTTGATCAAGGAAGTTTAAAGGTGTATGGAAGCCCAATACTGTAGAACAAAATTGCCCAGGCGTGCAGGGCAGCGGGAATAGGGGGGTTGGTCCCGCGGAATTTGCGCAATGAATAGTAGGTCAGGGTCGGACTTCCATAATTCTTTGTTACTATCTATAAAGTTGATATCATCAAATGTCAAATTCAAGCATTCACTGTTTTTTTTTGCACAAAATTGTTGGTTATTAAACGATACGACCATAGAATATTTAAAATTATTGTGTAATATTGAATTTTATATCATCTCATATAATAGGGAGAATAGATGGCGCACTTTATTGCCATCTATTTAAAGGGGTCGATATTTTTGGGAGTTTTGATTTTTACCAAAAATCTTTGTAACTAAATAAAAACACGATTTTTTAAAAATAAATTTAAAACATTGTATGATAGTTTCATGTACTTATCACCAATTTTGTGATAAAAAAGGGCAAGATAGTGTAAATGAGTTTAATGTAATCCTAAGATTGTGGTTGTACATTAAAAAGTGAAAATTTTTATAACTGCTTTTTAGGCATTTACTTTTCACTAATAACAAACATTCATGAGACAGAATAACAGTGGTTAAAAATGTTTAGTAACCTTTGGTACCTAGGTATCCATTGTAACAGTAACCGTTAAATATTATGTGTCTACAGTATGTCGAGCTTAAAAGTTGATAATGTAAGTTTAAGAAACCAAAAATCTAATTTCTTTTAAACAAATATAGAAAAAGCAAAAAGGAACTTTAACATAAAATTGTACTTTCTTTTATTCAATTAGAGGACCTGTATATATTAAAATTTGCTGGGTCTGCCCAGTAATTAATAATTTTGATCCTTTAAAAGAATGTAATAAATTATTAAATGAAATAAAAGTAGCTAAATGTAAACCTTATTTCTTTTTAATAATCCACAGAAATACACAAACATTGTGGAAATCATCTAAAAGATAGTTAAGATTGCCTTACTTTTCTCACTTCTATTTCCTATGAAATTTTCATTTTCTATAATTCATAATTGATATATTATTATTTATTCGGTTACCTAACGTTACGTCTCATAAGAAGCACCTAATTTAAATATAAGAAATACTTACCTAAAATAAAAAATGCCGGGTATGTTACCTTTAGATTTGCAAGATAAAACCATACAACCTCTAGTCATTTTGTTACGATATTATAAGTAACAAACAATAAACACAAAATTATAGTCACAATTTAATAAACACTAATCACTAAAATAAGAAGGTTTTTATCAATCCAAAAAAACTTCTGCAACCACAAAATATAATCCCCAAAGCAAAACAATCGAAACTAATACGGCTCCCATAAAAGTATAATATGTTACTAACTACACACTGATTTATCAGTGTGAATATACTTTTAAATTATTCGTGAAATTTCGTTATTGCGAGAATCGGCGGGGCCAACTCTGACAGTTATTTTCATACTGGCTGGACACTTTTTGATCGAATGGGCCATAGCATTGGGCTTCCATACACCTTTAAACTTCCTTGGTTTTGATACACAACAGAAGAGGCCTATTTCATTATGGTTTTCTTTACTTTTTAGCATTGTAATCGTAAATATGAATCCATCAAATGTTGTTATTGGTACAGTTTAGGAAGAACAACTTCTTCTTTCCATACTAATTTTATTATGACCTCTGCTGCTTACAAGCGCCGTCTGAGTCTGGACCATTAGTTATTTTCCAAAAAATATTAAAGAGTTGATGATTAAGACAAATTTAGGTTATTAGGCAAAAATAATAGTAATTTCTGCTAGTTGCCATAAGATCCCAGAAAACTTCTTTGAAAAACTACATAGCTAAGCGTTATATTAGTGGTGGATTTTTTTCTAAATGATACGTAGGTTTCTTGGACTGGTGACAATTCTAATGCCAACTAATAAGTATGTTAAAACAGTTTAGCATTGTTTGATACAAATACATTTTCCATGTCTAATAATTTAAACACCAAATCTATGGTATTTAAAAAAAAAACATTATTTAATTAAAAATTTATAACGAAATAAGAAATTAGGTGACCGGGCTAGTCTTGGTCTTGGTCTTGCACCACCCGGTCTTGATCTTGGTCTTGCTCAAGAGTCTTGCTGGTCTTGTTTTTTTTGTAGTAATAATTTAAACTAAGCAATCTTAAATAAAATATATATTTTTTAATATTTACAAATAAATAAAGATGGAGACTATATTTATTGCTGTAAACTTTTAAAATATACCAATTTTAACCTTACAGGTACATTTAAATTATTTGATTAAAAAGCATATTTTAAATGTAGGGCTTTGTTTATTTATAGCGCTTCATTTTGGTTATATTGAGACACAATCTTCTTTTATACATTTAGTGGCATATAGAAACATTTTAGTGATAAAAGTTATTAAAATTTTCTTTGAAGAAGCATATAAAATTAAAGCAAATACAAAATTGTGTACTGTGCGAGCAGAAAAAAAACTTTTAATTTTAACCAGATGTGAAATTTCTACGAAAATGATTCTGATATGTAAGCATTGGTTTCTGATTTAAAAAAAAGGTATTCAGGAAGCTTTTTAGTTAAAATAAACTTTTTATTTTTAAATTAGTCAAACATTTGCCGTACAAAGTTTGTAGAAATACTTTATAAACATTCTGCATATACAAGGTGGGTCGATAGTGCGACAAAGCTCGATATCTCAGAAACCGTTTATAATGATGAAAAACTGAATAAACAAAAATTATCGAAAAAAAGGCGGAAAATTATTTTCTATTTCAGAGTTTTTCGAAGAATCCACTACCACTCAAGAAAACTTCCTTATTTTTAGCTTTTAACCTAAAATAAAAAATTATGGCAAAAAGTTCATTTAAAAAAGTCGCTTTTCTTTATATTATGCTGAATACTTAAACTGTCATATAGATACAATGTCGAAGTTGATGGTTTTTTAAATATCATTTTAGGTTTTGACAAAAATAACGTCATCATTATACTTTTGGCATTGTTTTGACTTTTCCGTCTAAAGCGAAAGTGAAATTTAAAATCCATTTATAAAAAAGTATTCCTATATGACATAATAAATATATTTTTTTATTAAAACAGCACTTTAACATTTATATCTCAGTTTTAAGGAGCAATCTAATGATACCACTTCTGACAGTGTGGCACAAAAATAATGTATTTATGGATTTTGGAAAATTTTGATCCACCCTGTAAGTGGCATCGGCGGTCTTGGTCTTGCTGCAAGACCAAGACCGCAAGACCAAGACCGGTCTCGCTCATACTATTCCTAAGAATCTTTATACTTAGCCAAAAGAAACATCGTGCTATAGTAAAACGTCATAGCAAATTTCGTTAAATTACCCCAGCAATAGTCCAAATAATTAGATTTCCATTATTAAAAAAGGTTAAAAAAATGCATTTTCTATTTTTTTACACTTTGTATATTTAAAAATTGTTCCGGGCGTTTCTTAGAGGGAGCATATCTCGATGCTTGTTATATACATCTTTCTAAAGGATTTGCAGCAAAAACATGTCTGCCACCTAGTACATCCAACTCTTGGTTTTTACAGATAGGGCTTGGTCTATTTGTAAGACTGGATCAATCATACATAAAGAATGGCAGACTTCTTTCGCGACAGCGACTATGTTTGAGTTTTTAAAGCATTAAGCTGGACGAGATTTTTGGTCCCTTTTCCAATATTTATTAAAGCTCCTGTGAACAAGGTATTCGCATTATTCTTTTCCAAATCAGGATTAGCGAATGGTCTACAGCAAATGATATACGTCGATTAGAAAGGAAACAAAAAAAGTAAAAACTTGACCTGGTCAAAAGTCTTAAGAGCAATGATTTAGGATTTGCGTAGGAACTTAAAATATTTGTTTCAGATTTGTAAAACAAATAAAAGAAGAACTGTTGTGGATCTTTTGTGAAGGAATTTGTATCGTCTGTCAAGTATATAATTATGTTTTTTTTTCAAATAGTTGACAATTTAAGAAATAATGGAGTTTTTTATTAACTTGCAAACATCTGAGGAAAGGCATATTGGTTTATAGTTAGAGAGCCCAGATGATTTTTTGATTTTAGGAAAAGAAGGGATGAGCCAGATTGCCATAGAACTATGACATAGTGAAACAAAAAATGATACTTCAAAATATATCCCAAAATTTATTTTGAATATAATGTTAATATTAATATATAATTCCAATTTAACCTATTTGAATGTTACTGAACTGTTTTTTTTTGTTTTATAAGTTTTTTAAAATATTTTTAACCTTGACCTTATATCTGACTTTCCCTAAAATTTTAATAACAGTATCCTTGTAATTTAATATTAAAGTGCCCTTTAACCTCTGTGAAATAATTAATGTTAAATATCGATTGTCTTACTCATAGTTTAGTTGTTTTTTATTTGTATTTTGTTTTTTTTTTCTAGAAAATTCGAATTGGTATTTTTAATTGGAACAAAAATATTGATTGAAGTATTTTAGGTAAGAGATAAAACTTAATTTTGAGTTTGAATAGCGGAAATGATCATAGGTTGGCGGGGTTCTTCTTTAACTCTTGTGGGCCGGAATTTATGTATTTTACCTTTCCAGTACGTACTCCAATTTTCAGTGCCAATATCCCTTCGTAGGATGCCATAGTAAAAAAAAGCACTACTTAAGCGGCAGGTTATCCCATTTAGCCTCAAAAACGATAAAGACCATCAAGAATCTCTGAAACAAGATTTAAAAAATTAATAAGGAAAACTAGTCAAAAAAATAAGCGACAGTAAAATAATCTTAAAGAAAAAAATAACAAAGCTGATATGAGATGAGGAAATAAATTTTGTCTAAATTTAACTTTACCCAAGAAAGTTGGTTGAAAAACACTAGACTCGGAAAATAATAAAATTAGTACATGTCGTACCAGAAAGTGGTTTCCCAATAACTATCATAAATTCGCCCATTTTTGAAAACACGTTGATATAGCTAACTTATTATACACAATTTAAAACGATCCCTAGTATTTGGCTTTTAAAGTAAAGCTATAGAACTTTAGTAGACTTTATAATTAAGTTACTTAATTATTTTAAATAACATTAAAAACTTGTCAATTTTAGCCAATAAAGAATAACGGGTTTTTTAAACAGATTACCTTTTTAATTATTACCGCGAAAAAAAAATTAAAGCTAATTTGGTATATATTTCCAAAATTCATTTCTAATTGTTTTCCTGGGATTTTCCAAAATTTTATCTTAATGTTGTACTTTATTATTGCCTTGAAAAGTAAAAATGTAATTAAAAATTTACAACAATTAAATTAATCGGGTTTTTAAACATATATTAACAATGTATTATAAATTTGTTGTTATATCTTCCTATATATTACAGAAGTGATTAGCTATTTTGTACATTGAAAAGTTTAATAAAATATAATAATATTAAAATTTATGTGGATCAATGTGGCACTTAGTAGTGAACGTACGTATAATGTAGTGTCCTAAAAATGTTTGTAAAAAACTTGTTCTGGCTTCTTTCTCTACTTGTCGAGAACCATTGTGTTGTGGCTTTACAGAAAAAGGATTTATAAAATTTAACAAATAAAATTAGAATTTAGAGGAAATTAAGTAAGAAAATGACATACAATAGGGTAGAATATTAGTACAGTAGGAGAAGTACAGTTTACTGAAGTAAATGAAATATAAAAAACTCGTCATTGTCAAATACATTAACTTTAAATTTTTACAAATCAAAGTCACACGAAAATGAAGAAGAGCTATCGGATAATGATGAAAAATATAAAAGATTTCTTAAGTAATTTAATATAAGTTCACAAGACAAGAAGAAAGCTGATTCATCAAATACAGAAAAAAAAAACAAAGTTGCAATTTGAAATTAAAAAATAAACTTCAATAAATTGCTTAAACTGTTTCAAATACTTTTGTCTTAGTTGTTCATCATTTTAAAAAAAAAAAATTGAAAATAATGAATAAAAATAAAAAACTTAACTGTGAAAAATGTATTGAAAATATTAAATCAAATAAACAGAAAATAAGTGAGTTAGATAAAGTTATACTCGTACAAGAAAACGCGCAATATTAATATTAATACGTGTAATGTAATTTTAAAGAAAATGGATGAATTAAATTTTTTAGTAAAAAATCAAAAATTTTAAAAAAATTATAAGAAAAAAAAATAAATTGTCATACTTAAGTACTTTAGAATCTCCTAAAATTGAACAAACACAAAATAATAATATTCCTAGTATAAGTTATTGAGCCAAAAAAAACGATATTTTTAGAAAACTAAATTATATGTACTAAAGCTGATCAATCTAGTGGATGTTTTAACAAATTAAACATGGTGGAATTGTTATTAAATTAAATTCAACAAAAAAAAAACACAAAATTTAAAAAATTGCATGAAAAAAACTAAATGATAAGTATTTAATTCACGTGTCAAAATAAGTAATTATAGGACCAAAAAGGGAATATACAGAAAAAGAAATATGAGAAGTGTTAAGAAACTTAGATATATTGATATGACTGCCATTTTTAAAACCAATAACAAATGTTTAAACCAAAGGGTTACTTGGATCTAGATCATTTATATAAGTTAAAAATTTGTACAGTAATTCAGGCTATACAAATTAAAAAAATCATTCAAATATAAAATTAACAGTTAGAAATGTAAACATATTTTTTGAAAAAGGAACCATTATATATCATAATAAGAGTATACATATTTTTGTATTTTACTTAAGTTTCATGTTAAATATTTTTCTTTATTATTTGTTAACTTTTAGTTATATTCTCTGTTATAACCTCATTTAGTTTTTTGGAAATAAATAAATCATTAAAACAAAAGAAATATTACATGATACTCTCCTTGGAGGGCAGGATCTTGGGACATACTATGTCTACTAACTTAGTTTACTTAAACTTGAACAGCCACGTACCATTTGTCATTATTTATCTTTTTTTAAATGATTTTCGATGAAGTACTAATTTAAAACCATTTTACCACGTATTTCTTGGTAAAAAGGTTTGCCAAAAAATATATACTGTGAGGCCATTAAGTCTGGAAAAGTACCTTTTTCAGGTAAACGAAGCACCTGAGTAAAAAACGCTCGTACACGTGGATTTAGTTTTTAGGTTTAAAATTTTTTGAAAGAAAAGAATTTATACAGGGTGTTTTAAAAACAGCAGGGCCGGTATCGACTTCATTTTTTTAAATGGCACCACCTGCATATTTTGACATTTTTGGATGTTACGGACAATTCTAGACACATCTCATGTACATTGTCCTATGCCTATCTTTAACTGTTTTCGAGTAATCAAGGTTACATGACATAATTTTAGAAAAACGAAAATTCAATTAAAAATAATTTATTTTACTTTGTAAACAACAATTAAGGGGCATACTTTAACGTAACAAATGCTAAAACTTTTGCTCGTTCACTTCTTGGCAGTATCCTAACCGATCGATGAACTCTTGTTGCACGTTGCGAATAAAAGAAATTGGGATTTGTCGAATTTCATCTCTTATACGATTTTTTAAGGCATCGATATTGGGAGGCCTATTGAAATAAACTTTGCTTTTTAAATATTCCCATATAAAATAATCTAGGGAAGTCAAATCCGGAGATCTGGCCGGCCGCTCGACAGGGCCACGACGTCATATCCATCTGTTAGGAAATATTTCATTGAGATACTGCCGGACAGGTACAGCGTAGTGAAGAGGTGCGCCGTTCGGGTTCATTACCTGGATACAGTTGAGCCAAAGCAGGAATTAACTCCAGTTGCAAAAAATCTAGATAAATTTCGCCGGTCAAGTTTTCGTTGAAAAAATACGGGCCTATAATCCTGTCTTGAAATATTCCAGCCCAAACATTATTTTTTTCCGGATACTGCGTGTAAATCACTTGAGCTTAATGAGTATTCTCTATTGACCAATACCTACAGTTTTGTCTATTGACACTACCATTAAGAAAACACTCTCAGCTTCATCGGAAAATAAAATATTTTTACAAAAAAATAGATCCTTGTTGCACCGCTTTTGCATATTTTCGCAAAACTCGAGTCGGCGGTCATAGTCGCTTCGTTTAATTCATGTATTAATCTTATTTTGTATGGATGATACTTTGCATGTTTCAGAATATTTTTTTCCGATGATTTACTGATGTCTAAATTTAATGCTACTTGACTTGTAGGTAAATGTGGATTTTCGTTATAATTAAGTAAAACATCTTATTTCACATTGTCATCTAATTTTGGCCTACCTGTTCTAGAAAGGTCTTTTACACAACCATGTTTACGGAATTATTTAACAATTTTGCTGACTGTAGATTCTGTAATAGCTTGCTCCCGATCTAGATGGGCGTTATTAAAAATTTCACAGACTTCACCCAAATGTCTTTGGCGATCTCCCCAGCCAAAAATCATAAGGATTTCGATTCTTTCTCGTTCTGAAAGCATATCTTATAAGATTAGTTCTCATACAGTATATCACAAATTGACACAGTGATCACTAAAACCACAGTCAAAATGACAATTAAGGTACCAAAGGTAAGGTAGAAAAATCAACGTGCCGGACCGATTTAATTTTGCAAGCAATTATTAATGTGCCAAAAATGTTACTTTTCAAACCTTGATTACTCGAAAACAGTTGAAGATAGGCATAGGACAATGTACATAAAATGTGTCTAGAATTGTCCGTATCATCCAAAAATGTCAAAATATGCAGGTGGTGCCATTTAAAAAAATGAAGTCGATACCGGCCCTGCTGTTTTTGAAACAACCTGTATAATTTTTTTTCAAAAAATTTTAAACCTAAAAACTAAATTCACGTGTCCGAGCGTTTTTTACTCAGGTTCTTCGTTTACCTGAAAAAGGTACTTTTCCAGACTTTATAGCCTCACTGTATATAAACTCTATATCAAAACAACTTTTGACCAGATTTGTTGTAAGACATCTTTTGGAAGTATTATTATTTTAAATATATTATTAGGCTTTTCCCAGAATAAACGCTAAAAAAATGTTTTTATTGTGAAGGGATAATCTACCCTTTGAAACAATATATTAAAAATGAAACAAATACCTTATTTCAGAACTATGTTTTTTAAAATCACATAGTTTTAATAAGGTAATTGATTTTTTTTTATTTGTAAACCAATCAAATCCGCCACTGATAACTGAAGTAAAATTAAACACACGCTGTATACGCAGACATAAATAATTATCTATATACCCATAAATCTCATGTTCCCAGAAAAATTTACATACCCATATAAACATGACCTTTCTTTGGATGACATAATTCTTAAATTGAACTGTTACTTGAAACATTAATATAAAAATGACAGTATAGTAAAAAACGTAAATGATTCATAAACAGGTGAGGTAGGATTATTTAATTTATTTTATTGTTTTAGTACAATATTGTAAATAGATTACACAGGTCCACAAAAAAAAGTGGTGTGTGCTGGGTATCGGACTAAGATTTTCTAGCGTATTTTTTTCCGCTGAACACGAATCTGAAGTCAAAATTGGGGGTCAAACAGCAAAAAATCGAGAAAACCCCAAAAGACCGACACGGTACATTTACCGGCGAAGCCTGCTCCCACGAATGATTGGACTAAGACTATATAAACTATAAGAGATACAAATTTTTAATAAAACAAAAAAAGAGCTTTTTAAATTGTCTATATTAAAGTTTTATAAATATTTTTGATAAGATAAATAATAAAGAAGATATAAACAAAAATGTAATTTTGACAAAAAATTTCAGTCCAAAATAGGAAACAAATATTTTTTTTATTAATGGTATTTTTGTTTTTTTTTAACAAATCATTTATTTTATTTATTTAAATTTTAAATCACTCAAAATTTGCAGAAAAAAATCTAAAAATAAAAAAAATATATTTTCAAATTTTCCTACAAATTCAGTTTTTTGATTATAGCTCGATATTGCATTTAAACAAAAATGTTATAAAACATAAATTAAAGGTCTTGCAAAAATACATATTTTATGTATAAAGTTTCGGGTATCTTTTATAGTTTTTAAGATATTGACGTTATAATTTAAAAAAAAACGTTAATATCTAAAGTGACGCCTTTTTTCGATTATTTGGTGTTTGACCCCCAATTTTGACTTCAGATTCATGGTCAAAAAAAACTCCAGAAAATTCTAGTCCGACACCCAGCATACACCACTTTTTTTGTGGGCCTGTGTTATTTTTGATCAAAAAACGTTAAAGCGATGTCCAGACCTAAACAAGCAGAATAGATTAAATGCATTTGGCAAACTCCAGAAATTCTTTATACAGGGTCTTTGATTATATTTACGTGGCTTCTGAGGCCTTTATTTTTGAAGACAGAAAAAAATGTTTTATATAAAAATTGTAGGATTTTTGCCATATTATTTTTTGAGATTATCAATTAAAAAATATCGCAATAAAAAATGGAAAAATATAGGCAACTTCAACTTTTTTAAATGAAACACCCTGTATATTATACGCTACAACGAAAGATCTTTTTTTTCTGATTTCAAATATATATACATTGATGATATTTGGATAAACCATTTTTGAGATATTTAGGTTAAATAATTAAGAAATTTTAAAAAAGTTTTATATTAGTATCAAGAAAGCCATGGAAACAATAAAAATTTTATGTTGCTGAATTTGGTGAGGGTTTTCTCTGGAACAATAATGTTTATTTTTGTGATTAAACATTCCTGCTAAAGTGAAGGAAGGCTTGTCGGAGAATAAAATTTTATTTAAAAACTTTGTATCCTGCTGCATAAACCTAGCTATTTCCAATGCATACTTAGGTCGGTCCTGCATGTTTTGTTCAGGAAGATTCTGAACGGACATAAATTTATAAGGATAAAATTTGTTAAATTTTAAGGTTAAATAAATTTTATAATCTGTTTTATTAAGTTCAGATGCCGCATCCGAGATTAATATTTCAGGATTTTCTAAAATTATTAAAAGTAGTTAGTGCTAGTCCAATAGAAAAAGTATAATATTTATCCTAAAAAAACGAGGATATTCAAAACTTTTTTTTCATTTCGTGCTGCAGTCCTTTTCTTTATTTTAAAGGTTTATCGTTTAATAAACTTTTTTACTATGTATTTAATAGTATCTATAGATGGTACCCGTTGTTAAGGATATAATAAGTAATATTCCCTTTGTACTGTCGTCACATTATTATTGTTGCCATAAAAAGACGCATAATAATGATTTTTTGTTCTTCTGAAAGACCATCGACAAAAAAGCAATATTAACTACTTTTAATAGTTAAAATTTTTAAATTATAACGTTTTGCAATATCAAAACGTCAAATTTATTAAAACAATTTTATTGTTTTCATAACTTTCTTGATACTAAAATGATTTTTTTTTTCAATTTATTTATATTTTAAGCTTAAATATCTCAAAAATGGTTCATCCAAATATTATCAATGTATACATTTTTGAAATCAAAAAAAAAAGATCTTTTATTGTAGTATATTATACAGGATGTTCTATTTAAAAAAGTTGAAGTTGCCTATATTTTTCCATTTTTTTATTGCGATATTTTTTTACTGATAATTTTAAAAGATAATATGGAAAAAAATCCTACAATTTTTATGTATAACATTTTCAAAAATAAAGGTTCCAGAAGCCACGTAAATATAATCAAAGACCCTGTACGTTTAATTTGGCCTCCGAAAAGTGTAAGGCTTTCACGACTGCTTAAAGCTTAGAATTATCGTGTTGTAACTCTCAAAGATCAAAGAAGGACTCAACCCGCCATTTAAAAGTGCCGTAAATGTGTTTTGATGGTTTACGGTGTTTCCTAATACACTTTTGCTGAATTACACGTGGCAGCGGAACCTTGGAAATTAAAAATACATATTTTTGGGAAAAAAGGGCTCTTACACAAACCGGTTATATTTCACTCGTGGTTTTTCACTGCCGAGTACCTAGACGTGTCCATGAAAAGAAGTTTAGAACTCTTTTTGAGTGCCAATTTGGTAATTGTCTAAAATCGCGGCCCCCCTTTCTTGGGATGTAAAATCAACATGATTTTTTTTTTGAGTGGTCAAATATTTTTATTCTGAAAGTTTCCAAAAATAGAATAATTAAAAAAAATATTAAAAATTACAATATTTTTTTTTAATATTAGAAAAATACAAAAATTAATATTTTTTTATATTTTTTTTTAATTTAAAATTATTTGTCTTTACACGTAGAATATGATACAAATCAGTAAAAATTGCTAAACATAAATGGATGCATTTTAAAAAACTTAAAAAATACCCATTTTTGTTTTTAATAAAATTAACACCGCATATTTTTTTTATTTATTACCAAGAGTTTTAAAGTTTTAAGCTTTCCATAAGCAAGATAAGTATATGATTACTATTTTATTGTTATTATTATCACTATTATTATACGTACAATTTAAAAGATAAGGAAAAAAGTTTCAGAAATCCTGATAAACAACGGCAATGCTGTCTGCGGCCTTTATTTTTTTGTCCGTCCGTGGTTTCCTCTGTCCTTTTAAAGCTCTTTGGTGTTGTGGTTGCAGTGCCGCGTTGTCTTAAAGGTGCCGTGAATAGCACTATTCGGATGTTTCAATCTTTGAATAATTTTGACAAAACTGTGGAAAAATGGGTCCAACTGTTAAAAACCTAGCAGCCCTCGTGGGCTGTCATAAAAATTTAAATAAATTTATGAGAGAGGTACTTATCCTTTATTTTTATCTTTTTCTAACAAAATAATATTTTATTACACTCTGTATTTAATTAAATATAAAAGAAAACCTTATGTAGGTTACAGCTTTTCCAAGTCAAAGGAAAGCTTTAATACTAGAAGCCCTAGTTAAACTAAGCAGACATTTGTACTTAATCTACAAACATTTCGTAAAAATTCAATTTATATATTATTAGGATTATGTAACTGAAACGTATCTAATAGGCTTTAGCACAAGAAATCATTATTTACTACTTTTAAATAAGTTATTATATTTTAATGCACAAGTTAATCAATTTCAAACAAGTTTCGAAATTAGTAAGGGTTTCTTCCCCGTATATTCCACCCTTTAAAATCTTTATTTTTATAGATAAAAAATAGTTTATATGAAAGTGCAGGATTTATTCAAAGATTTTCATGAAGATAAAAAACAAATGATGATCGGAAAATTAACAAACATATCAACTTGTTATTTTAGGAACACCCGATATGATTGAAAATTCAATTCTAGCTAATCTTCCTTTTTCAAATATATATAACTTATCTATGTTCGGATAAACGTTGCAGTTATTTGAATTTAAAATCTGTTTTTATAAGCCATAGTTAGCATGGATAACAACCAAAATTGACTTCTGTCAAATATTTATATTTTTTTGGTTTCCAAGAAGCCATGGCTAACGCGACTTAACTTTGCCAAACTTTGGGTTGTATCCATGCTAACTAGGTATTAAGAACAGATTTTAAACAAATAACTTGCAACTCATCCAACTAAGTTATATATATATTTAAAAAAATTATAATTTAAATTTTAATCATATACAGGAGTGTTATTTAAAATACGAAATAATTAATGTTTTTATATTTTCCTATACATTTGTTTATGTAACAACATTTGCACTTCATATAAAATCTAATCTCTTTCATATAAACTATTTTTTTCTATCATAAAAATAATTTTAAAGGTCGAATTTTACGGAAAACCTTACCTTTATTTTATTCTGTTGGGAACTTTATTTCTAATTTTTTTACTGAGAATAAGTGACCAAAAGCATAACAAATGACCACCAAAAAAATTGTGTGTGCTGGGTGTCGGTCAAAATTGGGGGTCAAACAGCAAAAAATTAAGAAAAACTATAAGAGATACAAAAATTTTATAAAACAACAAATAGAGGTTTCTAAATTGTCTTTATAAAAAGTTATATTAGTTTTTTTGATAGGATAAATACCTAATAAAGAAGATATAAACAAAAATGTAATTTTGACAAACAATGTGAGTCTAAAATAGGATTTTTTTTTATTAATGTCTTTTTTGATTTTTTTTAATTAATCATTAATTTTATTTATTTAAATCCCAAATACTTAAAATTTGCAGAAAAAACCCAAAAATAAAAAAATAATAATTTTCAATTTTTTTTCATAGGTATCCTTCAAATTCCTGAAAATTCGGTTTTTTGATTATAGCTCGAAAAATATTGCATTTAGACAAAAAGGTTGTATAACTTAAATTAAAGGTCTTATAAAAATACATAGTTTATATCCTACCAAGTTTCGTGTATCTTTAATAGTTTTTAAGGTATTGACGTTTTAATTTTAAAAAAATCGTTAATATCTGAAATTACGCCTTTTCTCGATTTTTCTGTTTGACCCCAAATTTTGACTTTAGATTCGTGTTCAGCGGCGGAGAATACGCCAGAAAATCTTAGTCCGACACCCAGCACACACCACTTTTTTGTGGACCTGTGCAATTTTTACGTGAACAGACCCAAAAATAACTAACAAAACAAGAGTATTAATAAGGACAATTAATGATCAAGGCCATTTAAAGCACAAGCCTAGCAAGCACCTTAAGGGTTGAGATCATTAATAGCCAATTAATGCCTGAGTTAAAAGTCAGCTACAGTTTTCGATCGTTTGTTATTAAATTGGGAAAATCATTATTTTTCTTAAATGTTTTTAGGAATTTATTTAGGTTTTTGGTGACCAACCTGACAGATGTTTTAATGATTGTTACTTAAATAACAAAAATTTATAAATGTATTGAATGTTGGTTTTATGTATTTTTAGTTGCCCATACCGTAATTGTATATTAATAGATAATCATGCATTATTGAGGGCTATTAATAAATGATTTTGTATACGTTAATAATACTCATAAATAAGCAAACGCCAAAAAATATATTTACGAGCTGTGATTTGCTCAAATAAAATAAATTTGAGCATTTGTTTGATTTAAATTCCTTAAAACAGAAAATATTTTTATATGCCGAGTATCCCCCTCACAAATGATAATTATTTGTCGTTTTTTAACAAACTTATCTAAACCATATGGGTTTTCTTGTTTAGTACAGAAACTGCTATAATCCCAGTTTCATGTTAGTTTTCATTTAATGAAATATAATCCGAAGTATGTTAAACTGAATAGGGACCATATAAGTACTTTTTTATTTTTTTTTAATTACTACAAATAAAAGCAATTAAGGGGAAAAGGTACCATCAAATAAGAAGAGTATAATATATAGTGTCAATAAACAATTGTTTACTTCATAAATAAAGCGCTCCTATAAAGCAAAATTATCTTTATACAGTGCATTTGTAAAGAAGTGGATACATTCGTTAACAATTTATAAAATAACTTTTAGGAACAACGCTCGAACCCGTGAATTTTACCATTTTTTCAGATAGAATTCGCAGATACGAAACGATGACATCGTCGATATTTTTTAATGGCTAACCTCATTTTTTATTTCTGGGTTTAAAAAGGCACATTTTTTTATATCCGATAATCCGATATAATATTGAGTATGAATTAAATTTAAAAAAAAAATGCTTTTGAAATTTCAAGATATTATTTTGAATGGCAATAAAGACTTTAAAACATCATCAGGATGATTCAATTAAACAATATAACTACTTCGTTTTGGCTACGCATCCTATCTTCAAATCCAATCATGGTAAAATTTTAATTTTAAAGTTTCGTTAATTTAACCATTTGGTAGAAACTAATACAATTTTTTTATCAATAAACACTTAAAATGTTCTGCTTTGATAAAAGATTAGAATTGATTTTTTAAAAGAATTAACTTGAAAGATTATTTGCGAAGTTTAATTTCAAATCACTAACAGCTGACAAACAATCAAATATTTATTGTCAGGCAGCCAACTATGCATTAAATTAAGTATTTTTAAATTGTAAAAGCGTTTTTTTTCTGTGATGTCGTTATTCAATCCACACAAAAAATGATCCTATCGGATGAGTAAAAATTTGCTGTTTCCAACTCCATAATAAAAAATGTTGTAACAAAAAATATTGATAAAGTCATACCTCCTACAGGAATAACTCTGAATATATCAATTCTATCTAAAAAATGCTCAAAAAGAAATTACATTTTACAGGTTCGATCGCTTTTTCCAAAAGGTATTTCTTAAATTTTTATGAATGCACTGAATAACCTAAAAAACTGTTTTAATACTGCAACGAATAAACAAACTAACTAAAAAATCTGAGTTTGTGCGCGTCTGTGTGTGTTGTGTGTGTGTGTGTGTGTGTGTGTGTGTTTCTGTGGGAAGAGCGCATGCGCACTTTAAAATTGTAGACGTTTATTGCGGAATAAATCGAGCCGTAAAAAATATTTTTTGAGAAATTACCAAGCTTAGATCATGTTTCTTAAAGTTCTCCCGAGATAAGTTAATGACAAATCACCTTCTGAAACATTATCTATCCGTTTTTAGCAATGTTATAACAACGGGTTTATAAAAAAAATAAAAAGGAAATCAAGATTTTTAATCAATAATGTAAGTATCGTATTGGGCCTAACAATTTTTTGTTATTTTTTTATACCGAGTTTGAAAGTTTCAGTAGGTATCTATATTTCGTTAAAAACACCTTTTCACAAAAAAAAACCTTAAACTCGTATGTTAAATCCTTTACTTAACATTAGTTTTCTGTTATTGGCTCTATACTTAAAATTTACTAGTTAAATAAACTAATGTCATTTATGACAAAACGTCATAAAAAGTAAAAAGCTTTCAGAATTTCCCAAGTTTTAAAAGCAAAATTTTTTAAAATTTGGTTTAATTTTTCCTTTTAATTTCATCTTGACAACGGTGGCCGACTTGCCACTGAAACGTAGATTAGTGTTTTTAATTTTTTTTTTTTTTTTTTGAGGTTTTTTCTTCATTTTTGTTGCAGGCGATCTGCAAAAAGAACTGCTGATCATAGGGATCAATAGGGCTAAGCAGGCTCAGCTCGCTACACCCTGGGACCTGGACCGAAGTGGTCCCATTTTCTAGAAAATTTCAAGGCAGGTATTCCCAAAGAAAACATATCAAAATAACATTGTTGTACTAGATTGATGTTTTTCTTAGCTTTAAGCTTAATAGTTCGATATACAGTTTATTTTGATATATTTTTTATGGAGGAAAAATTAGTAACGGGCGTGTTTTCAATAAAACAATCAACAGTCTTTTTAAAAATACTATTTATTGACTAAAATAAAATAAATAAGTATAATAAATATAACATCTATTTACAAAGCAAAATAAAATCCTAAAGTAAAATTAATTACTTAAAACGCAAATGTAACATTACCATAAAAATCTATTCATACAATTGCAAAAATAGTGGAATCACACAACGTCTTACAAAATTTCTCAGTAATAAAGCTAAAAATCTTTTTTATTTATTTTCACTAAAAAGGGCAACTTTTGGACAATTTTAAATTAAAATAATCCATAATTTTTAAAAGCAAGACTCAAGAGGCAAACAATATTTTTGCTTTTATGATGGCTTGGAAGAACCATACTCGTTATGTTGAAACTTTTTAGTGAATATAAAAGTAACAATTTAACAAAAACAAAAAACACACACACACACACACATAAACACTGAACTAAAAAAAACTAGAAATAAAAATAATTAAAGGGTTTTTTAAAAATACATGTAAAATTAAGTACTGCTGCTTTTAAAACAAAACAGACTCAGAACCTAGATAGTTTAAAAAATGAACGGAGCTCTTTCGTAGAGACTAAAAAACTATTTTTTACGATCTTCTGCAACTAAAATAATTTAAAAATATATAATAATTTAAAAAATAATTTATGAAATATCGACAGGCAATCAGGCAAATTAACTGTACAACTAACTTTACCAAAAGAAAGGTGCACGGTCGGTGATAGTTTCGTAAAGAATACTTTATGCCTAATTTAATTCAGATTGGAAAGCTTTCTACAAGAATATCGAAGCCAAACGATTTAATAGAAAGTAGTAGAGCTCAACCAAAACATAAATGTTACAATTTAGTATTTCTGCAGTCCATGGGTATAAGTGAGATAGATATATGTTTATTTGGGATCAATTCGCCTATAAAATAGTTTAGATTTTAGGACTTTTTATAACTTATTTTGAACATTTTATACTTTTTTTAATTACAAAGTTGTTTTATGAGGTAGTTATCTAGTTTTGTTACTTTCACTTTAACTTGTCGGTCGTTTTAAAAATAAAAAAAGGTTTATGTTGTAGATTTCCTCACAAGACTTAGGACTCGGTGCTTCTGCAATATTGGTGTATTAAGAATTTAAATAATTATTTTTAATTTAACCAAGAAATACAAAAACTATGAATAAAAGGTCAATTAAAATTAATTTTCATTTTAGATAAAAAATTAAATGTAAAATCTATTATTTTTCAAAATTATTTAGAGTTACTCCAAGTAGTAAATAGACAGAATGCGGAGCAGTGTTAAAATATAAATAATAAACAACAAGAATAAGCACAGAGGTCTGTATTGACATCAAAACCAACATCAAATTATTTCACTCTTGATTTATTTATGTTCTGGTAAAAGGATGCTTCCGTTTAACATAAAAAAGCACTTAAATTCCAAAAAGCATCCTTTTTCCGACAAATGCTTCTCATTAAAAACGCTATAAACCATATCAAACGTTCACAATTTAGCATAATTTCACATTTTTATAAGATTTCTATTTTTTATTAACTTTTTTAATTGGTAACAAGTCTCGCGTTTCTGAACTTGAAGTGAAAGCATCTAGATTTCATAAAATGTAGGACGAAAATAAACTATACTAAGCGTCTCACGTTTAAATGAGGAAATGAGTTTAAAAGTCTGGAGTTTAATAAATAAACTAATTTTTAATAAAAATTACATATTTTTCTAATAAAGATATTATTTTCAAAGATATAAAAAAATAATTTAAGCTTTTCATGTTAGATTGGGTCACAGTAGCAAAAACAAAAAATGTGAAACTTATATACGACAAAAAAAAATAAACAAAAAAAAATTATAATAATTACAGACAGTTGTGACATGTGATAAGTTACTGTATATTTTAGAATTAATGTGTAAATACTTGATAAATACAAATATAAAGCTTGTTTTGTTCGTTGCAAACTCTAACCCACGAACTCAAAAATTCAATCACGAAATAGCACTTTGTAAAACGAGAATGTTTTACCGTTAATCTGCATTAAAATTTCATTAAAGCTGGTACCAGTAATTGGTGTAGTGCAGATTCCCTAGAAAAAATTGTTAAATGTATTTAAAACTCAAATTGCCCAACCTTTCCAAAAAACAAATAAACTCTTTTAAAAAGAAAAACACCTTTTTATCTATTTTAAAATTACTTTTTTAATTTATTGAAGCAATAAAAAGATAATTTTGTTAACGAATTTTTTACAAAGAGTACTTTTATTAGAATTTTAACAATACAAAATTTTCCCAAAAAATATTTAAAGATAACATACAACAAATAAGTGTCTTTAAGGGGCTCGACAGTTTCGTTATCTTGGCACCAATGTAATACCAGTGTAATTAGAAATGTTTTTATAATCAAATAATTAAATATTTTGCCACTTATCTCCACGTCAGAGATACCAAATTTAGAAATAAGGTGATATGTTGAGATAAATAGAATTAGAAAGATAACTAAAAATAAAAAAATTACAGACATAACAAAAAAAAAGAGTTTTTTATTATTACCAAGAAATTCGTTAAAATTGAATAAACCCGGCAATACCTTAATTTTCGATTTGTTAAGTGAACTGATCACCTAACAGTAAAAACAACCGTTTGAAAACTAAACCACCATATCGAGCTAAGCACCCAGAAGAACTTACTAAGTACCGTAAATGAAATTAAAAAAATAATTATTGTGTTATTTATCTTTGGGACCCTCATTAAGAACAATTCATTTTAATAGAAACATAGTTTAAAATGTTTTTAAAAAATACCGGTGAAAGCACGTCAGATTGTAGAACAATAGAAATTGTGCTAGATGTGCTGTTGAATACAAATAAAAATTTGCCAACAACAATGTTTTCATGTAAAATAACCAACGATCGGCATGGTTGTACGTGTCGAACAATACAACTTTGTTTTAGGATTTTTTGTCAACATTTTTTCCATGATTTTGTTAGTTTCTTTTAAATATTATGTTGCTTCTTATTAATATGGATTTGTTTTGACACCTTGGCATATTTATGGATAAATTTCAATCTTTAATATTATCCCCAGGTAAATATTTTTTCTTTAAAAACTTCTGGGACCTTTTAATATATATTTATACTTATTTTTCTCACCTTATAAAATGTACAAAAAAACACCAAGTTAGCCATGGCACCAACTTTTTGGGTCAACACTTGATCTGGTAAATTCATTGAACCACTCTTTCAAGGTCTTTTTGAACGGTAAACGCCGATGCCGATACAAGACAGAATTAATATGAATCAGAATTATTACAAATCATTCTTGATTTAAGAGTGACATTACCATGTGATATATGGGTTGAAAAAACCTTGGTTTGCTGTACTTTATTAGAGGAGCTTATTATTAATTTAAATTTGTAATGAATTCAAATTTTTTTGTCTGACGACAGAAAATTTAAGCTATGTTGACAGTAAAATAAACAGCTGTGGAACGGAACTGGGTTTTAAAGAAAAAATGTACACTCAGAGTCGTAAAAATGATATTGCACTTGAAATTTTAAGTTACAGTTGAATTTCAACAGCAGTAAATTACTTAGTAAGTTAAAATACTTAGAATTTCAAGAAGTAGAAGCAAACCGAAGGGGAAATTATGTGCTTTTGTCGGTTGTTGTGTCGGAAAAATAACATAACTTATTATTTGGCAATACTAAAAACTGAATTGGGTAAATATATACCAATAAATTAGAAGGGTTTTGCAAAAAAAATGGTGGAGCCCGGGTCGGTTTTACTTAATATTATTTAAACCTTGAGAGTATAATAAATTTAAAGATTTATTGGAGCTAAAAACCAATAAATCGTATTGTCTTTACCTTGAATTAAAAACGGAACATCATATTGCGTAAGGCCGTGTCAGTTATTGGATTACTATTTCTGTTTATGGTAGCAATAAAAACAAAATGTCAAGAGAGTTTTACATGGTTTTGCATTAAGTTTTAGCAAAAAATAAATGTACTTCTTTGAACATCCCACACGTTTTACCTTCAATAACTACCCATTTGTAATTTAATGTTTATTAATAGGTGCAACAAAACTATTTATAATCGTAAACTTATTTGTCAGTTAATTTGCTTTTACCTTTTTTATTTACAGTAATACCCATCATTAAGAATATATTATTAAACAGCTTAAATATTCGCTAACTTACGAAGTTTTTTTAAGTTGCTCTTATTTTGTTCTGATATTCTTTGACAGTTTAAAAAATATATTTAAAAAAAATCAGTAATTAAAATTTCAGCAGGGGATAACTAAACATATTTTAAAAAAAAATTTAAACCAATTAATTTGCAATTTGGTGTTTTCCTTAATAAAAAATTACCAAATGCAGATGCTCTTAAAATCAGTTTTTTCTTTATCTCTACCAAGCTCAGTTCTCCAAGAAGAAAAACAATTTACATCAAATCTAACTCACAAAATTTGTTTTTAATCATAAAATTTACTGTCTTCTGATGAGATTTAAAAGAAAAAAACATATTCCCATAGAAAATAATAGTATTCTATATGGACTTCAAAAATAATTTAATATTTAAAAATATTAATAATTTCTTTAATTTAAAATAATTTCCAACTATTTTGCAAGAAAAAACACTGTTGTTGAATTTGAATCTTTAAGACCATAGTATATTTATAAAAAATACGATAAAACAGATTTATATAAAATTTGCTTTAATATTTTAAATTTTGTGAATTTGTCAAAAATGTAAACTTTCCCTTTCTTCTCATCTCATGTACCTCAACAAAAGAAATCACTCATATCATTCAATCCTAATACTAAACTATTGTACAACGGTTGGTAGACTTGGTCTCTGCCTACTAAATCCCCTGCTTCCATCAGGGCCTTTAGGTAACCTTACTACGTTTTCACCATTTTGGAAAGCGCTACTGTTACTTCTAGACCTAACATTACCATTTTCTGACACCTGGCTGACAGATGACATTCTTCTGTTGTAGAAACTGTCATTGCTGGATATACTGCAAGCGCTCATCCTGCGTGGTAAGAATAAGCTAGAATCGCTGGAATCTCTGGAACCGTAGGAAAGACGTCTTGGCATGTACAAGAAATTAGCTTCGGTTGAGGAGGCTGACAATCGTCTTTGGAGCCAGGCTGCGGGTTCAATGTAGCGTGAGGGAAAGTGTGCAGAAGATCCTCTACGAATTTTAGCTGAAAAAGAAAAGAGGGGTTATTATTTAATTCAGAATATTAGAATACGTATCAAATTATATTTCTAATAAAAGATTACAAAGTTTACATATCACTTAACTATAGAGTTTAGGTATAAGGTTGAAAAGTAATCTTAAGTATTTACCTAAAAAATATCAAAATACTTAAATAAAAAAAAGCTGATTAAAATTACTATTTGTTTGGATTTTTGAGGGTTGACGTATCTCAAAATTAATTTAAATAATTTATTTTATAAACAGGTACTTGTAATTTGGTAAAGTGCGAACAATAATACTCTTAAAAATTATTACGTTGTTTACTCTAGAAAAATCGATATCTATACAAATATGTCACTTCAAAGAAAATAGCAACATGACTAATTAAAAAAACGTAATACCTTATCTAAATCAAAATTTATTTTTTGTATTACGTCGTATTTTGAATTTTTTTAAGATGTTTTAAATTTTTATCACGTTATTTAGGATAATGTAATAATATTTAACTGTAAACAGATATACCCTTGAAAAAAATTAAATCAATAGAACTTAAGAAGGTAAGAGTAAGTTTTATAAAAATTTACGACTGGGCTTACTAGCTTTTAATTTGGAAAATAAAATACGAAATATTTTTAAATGATTTTTGTTTAAGACTTGCGACCTTACCAATTTTCTACGAAATGTATATGTCGCACCCACTTGGCGTAGTTGTCCATTTCGTGAACTGGATGTCCAGTTCGTGAAGTGAACCAGATAGTGTAATGATATTTTATCTCACTATCTGGACAATTTTGATGTCCAGTTCATGAAATGGATATGTAATTTTTCCACTTAGAGAAACGAGTACTGTATATTTGGCATTTGTCCACTTAGTGAAACAATCAGTCGTCGTGTTTTGAATGGCATGAACATTATATTAAACTACTAAAGCAGAAATGTTTAATATCAAAGATAATTTTTATACGCTTCTTGATCAACATTACACGGAAAAACTAACCACAACTAACCAAAAATGTTGGGTCATTGCATTGTATTACAGTAAATAGATAAGTGCCAAATATACAGTACAGGAACTGGATGATTTTTGTGTCCAGATGCTGTAATACCGTCTTGTTTCACCAAGTGGAAAAATGGTATATCCATTTCATGAACTGGACAAAAATATTGTCCAGATGGTAAAATAAAATATTATTGCAGTATCTGGTTCCACTTCAGGAACTGAACATTTAGTTCATGAAATGAACAATTATGCCATGTGAGTGCGACATATATATCTTTGGATTTAGTACAAAAATAAAACTCGTTTAAAGATTAGGAATAAAATTGAATTATTTTTGTCAATTTTTTGGCAAATGGAGGAATATGGGTATCAATTTAACAAGATTTAAAACTCTAATTAGGAAAAACATATTATGCAAAAATTAACTAATAATTTTCCTGGCTATTTTAATTTAAATAACATATATTCAGTATGTCTCAGTAAGTTGGAACCATATGGAAAACTTTTTTATTATTAATTTTACGAAAAAAAGTTATTCTTTATAAAAAGTTCTGCATCATTTAAATCCTAAAATACAACTATCAGATATTAATTTTTTTCAGGCGTATACGAGTTTTATCAAAAAGTATGAATTTTGCCCAAGAGTAAGGAACCTTTATTTTTGACAATTTTAAAAATTTCAAAAATTGTTATAAAGAAAAGTTGATGAGAACTAAAAACCATGTTTAAATATGCAATTACACCCATTTACGATAAAAAAAATATTTTTTCTTTTTATAAGAGCAAATTTAACTGTAGTTACATGTATTCTAGGATGCTCTGAAATAGAAATGAATTGTTAAGAGCGGAAAATGTTTTACAGCAACCGTCAAAACGCCTTGGAATGTATAAAGTACATAAAAATGATGTTATTAATTTATATTGTATTCATTCATAAGTAATAAAGTAGATTGTTTTTTTTAATTACAAAAAATATTTTTTATAGTAAATGGGTATAATTGCATATTTAAACAATGTGTTTAATTCTGATCAACTTTTCTTTATAACTATTTTCGAAATTGTCAAAAATAAAGGTTGGGCAAAATTCATACTTTTTGAAACTCGTATACGCCTAAAAAAATTAATATCTAATAGTTTCATTTTAGGTTTTAGACCATGCAGAACTTTTTATGAAGAATAACTTTTTTTCGTAAAATTAATAATAAAAAAGTTTTCCATATGGTTCCAACTTACTGAGACATACTGTATAATTTTTTTTTAAATATCAACAATGTTTTTAACTATCTTATGCGCGATTCATTTTAATGTAACTTAAGCACATTATATTTTTAATAAAATTAATCCATTTAAAACTATTAAAGCTCAAGGTTTTGTATTTAAAAAGTTGTTTACGACCTACGAAATATATAACACAAATGTACAGTTAACAGTTTTATCCATTTTTGATAGGCAAATGTAGCAGGTTGTAAAGCACTTGAAACTTATTCTGATAAGATAAAACATCAAAACAAAAATAAACCTACGTGCTAAAAATTTAGTCATATGACATTATACAAATGCAAAAAATATATATATTATGTTTTAAATCATTTTATTTAAAAATCGTGTCCTTTGCTTGCTTGGAGCTGTCCTAGCTTAGTTAAAAAAAAAGTTCTAAAATTGTAAGAAGTGGTTTGGCAGTTACGTCTCTATGACTTTTTAAAATACAGTTACTAAATCCTGCTTGTCTAGCTTAATCAAACCCATGTCTAGCTTAAAAGAAATATTTATTCCTGGTATTTTTACAGATTAACACTTTTCTTGAGTCAATTTTTTTGTTGTTCCTCCTTTTCTCGTAAGCAACTTATTTCAAAAATTTTACAGTTTGAAATTTATTGTTGCAATTTGATTTTTATCTATTTATAAAATTCCCAAGTATTTATGAATGCACCAATTAATCTTTTAGTTGTTATTTATAAATATATTTTAACCAACGTTTGATGCTCCTGTAGGTTAAGATAATTGTAAACTGTTAAAACATTTTAAAGTTGGTACCTTAAAAATAACTAAAATATTCACGCAAATAGCCGAGCCGCAAAAAAATAGGGCCTGCCGCATAAGAATGCGTGGATAAAAATTGCAGCGATTTTTAAAGACCAAAAGGTGCGCGAGAAAAAAGAAATTCAGCGAGTAAATTTTCATGCAAGAAAGCTTTCACACTGATAAAACACCTTTAAAATGTAAAATAAATTAATATATAAAAACAAGTAAAACGAATATTCAAAATGGTTGATAGATGCATTCGAACAAATAAAATAGGGTAATCAGAAATCATAAAAAGAGAGAAAACGGTTTAAAACTAAAAACACGCGAGAAAGTAAACCTTCCTAAAAAAAGTAATAGATATGATTTGGGAATTTAAAACAATAATAAAACATTTCTTATACGTTTATCTAGTATTTTCTCCGTTCCACTCGAATAATAAAGGTGAATGCACCGTTGTAAACATATGCAAATATCTCGAAACCTATTAACATCATTAAAAATTATCATTGAATGATTTCACGCCCGTGGCAGTTCAATATAAATAAATTATTCTTTTAATTACCACCCACGAGATACGTTTAGTAAGGCTAATGGCGGTAATAATTCATACAGATTATACTGGGTGATACTGAACATATACGGGTATACCTACATTGCTATTCCGACCATTTTAAAGATGCAACCTTAAAATTTTGGTATGTTTGTTAATAATACACAACAAACAATTTAATAGCAATACATTCATAGTGTATAATTAAATAATTGATAAATTTTACAACTCGTCTTTTAATCAAAAGGCTGCCAGATTTTTTTTTTTTTGACTTCTGTCATTACCAATTTCCTTAAAAATTTAGTATAATTATCAAACTGTAAATCTCTGAATTTGGTATAAACATCAAGACTTCAAGAATTATGGATTAATACGTATAATTTTCGTTTTTTTTTTATTTTGAGTCAGTCCACGAAGGCTTAAAGTCCCAGTACTAACGTACGGTATATGTCCTAGGTAAAGTAAGAAGCAGTTTTTTGGGGTTTTAAATATCTAGAAGTTTAAAAGAAAGAAAAAATCTCTGCAGGCAACAAGTGAGTAAGAGAAAGAAACTTTCTGTGAGAAGCACATAGTCATAGTACCATTGATCTTGCTAATAAGCTTGAAGACACAAATTGTGTACTCTCTCAAATCTAAAAAATATGTTTCATTTTTTTATGGACAGTCCACGATAACCTGTTTATAAAACTTTAAATATAAATAAAGTATTAAATAATTAGTCCAGATACGTGTAACAAAAGCTATTACAACGAAAAACCCATAAATTAGATAATTATTATGGACAATATAGTAAATTTTTTATGGTATCAGTCATTTTTATCATATTAGTTATAATTTAAAAACATGTTTACGTGAATATGCAAAAATATCTAACTAGTTTTATGACTAATTACTGATAATTTCTATTGTACGTATATGGAAATTTTTAATAAAATGTACCAATGCAATAGTTACAAAAGGCCAAAAACTTTTTTTTTAAATATAAAAATCAAATCAGTATTGAAAGTATAAAAAATGAATTTTTTTTTTACATATTAAATAAAAATTGTTTTATACGTTCTAATATTTCAATATATTTCGTTCAATAATATTTATTTTATGTATCTTTCTAACTTTATTTTTTACTTATTATTAAGGCTAATAATTTCTTACCTCTAGGATCAAATTTCTTAATATCATCAGCATCAGAACCGCTCTGGCAAGAAGACGAAATATAGTCAGATTCAGAGATGAACCCTTTATGGTACATGTTGTTATTAATATTGTTATTGTTATTGTTATTTGCTGTCTTCTTATTGCTTGTCTTCTTCTTTCTTTCTGGATGAGGAACATTGTTTAATTCATATACTTTCATTGGCTCTCCCAAGGTGGTTTGGAGTTGGATCGCGTTTCTTGCAGATTCAGATGTAACGAATTCAACTAGGGCGCATACAAGACCAGCCAATGAAGGATTCTTATTAATGAATTGTCTTACATCAGCAGGAATTGGGTTTCCAGGTCTTAGAATTCGAATTAAAGCAATTTCACCACAACTTTTAAAGAGTTCAGCAACATTTTCAATGGTAGGTTTGTCAATGGGCATATGAACCGCTACTACTGTTCTAGAAGGGGTGGTCTCGTCATATTTAGGAAGAGGTTCTAGTCTTCTTAGCTTGGTACCAGCTTCATTAATCTCCAGTTTATTTGAGCGTTTTAGAGCATGAGCTACTACCTCCAGTCTTTCGTTATGTGCTTCACTCTTTTGAAGCTAGAGATCAGCTTTAGGGATACATATCCTTCCTTGTTTCTTTTAACGTGTTTTAATAAAAAGGCATCCTTGGTGATGTTTGCATCGGAAAAGTAAAATTCAACCTGTTGCACAATCTTGTCAGCTAATTCATCGTTTGGAGGGTAAAAGGAGGTTCAGTTATCTCAGGGGTTACCTCGCATCCAGAGTCTTTACCACCTCCAGCAGAGCCGGTATCAGAAGCACTATCGGAAAGATCGGCCATATGGGCCCCTTCATCTTCGTTTTCTGTTATTTGAGTATCAGTAAGGCTACCTTTACGGTCGTAAGAAAGACTTACATCGCTGTCAATAGAAGAAATGGAGTCCCTAGGATCCAAAGCCTTCGATGATGGTATTAAATCTCCAAGTTGATCGTGGTTGGACTCGATGCCATTGTTGTTTTCCATGTTTTCTTGCACTGGGGCCGGCATTGTTAAGTAGGATTAGTAAAAAATAAATTAGGTTTCTTAAATGCTATTATCACACAAAAATATCACGCCCTCTTGAAATAAGGCTTTGAAGAGAGTTCTTTCTGGGTCAGTCTTGTTCGAATAAGGCACTAACTTAAACTTTAAGTCAAAACACAAGTGTCCTAGTACACTGGCGACGTAAAAGTGGGTCACACGTGGTGATCGGGTTTGCTACTGCCACAACGCGTTGTTGTTAGACCTAGCTATAGCGTACTGGAAGCGGCTCGAGCGCGCACCGCGTTTTATAGATGCACTAGGTCGTTGCCCACACCACGATGCCGGTGTCATACGGAGCGGTTTGATTATTGTTGTCTGCGTCCTCCAGGTGAAAATTTGCGGAAAATAGAGTTTTGGTTTTATTTTTTATTAGCAGTGAGTTGTCGTTTCGTTTTTAGGTCAGGGATTGAGGATATTAATGCAGAACAGGGCAGAGTAGGCTGCCAGACTATTGATTAGGTTAGATGTTTATTTTTGTTTGCGATGTTTCTTGAAAAAGTTGTTTTTATTACATCAGAAAAATAAATAATATAAATATTATTTTTTCTTAGAACTTTTTATATTAAAGTTAGCCTTATAAAAACAAAATTAAAAAAAGACTTTTTTAGTTTAATTATTTTTTTACAGATAGCAGACTAACAAGTAACTTGGTAGAACAAGGATGAGTAAACGAAAAATAATTTAAAACTTTTTGGAGGATTAGCTAAATATAAAGAGTTATTTAGAATTCTAACAACCAAGTTTTCGGCTTAAAACAAAAAAACATTGTATGTATGTATTTTCTGTGAAAAGATTTATTAACTCTCATTTATCTGTCGTCAGTAGGAATTTCTTACAATATCATAAGATTTTTTTATATATAATTTTTACCGGGTAACTTGCCATCTATTAAATAGAAGACGATACGTCTTTAAGATATAAATTTTGGGTTTACTATTTTAGCATTTTTAGCAAGGTCGAATTTAAAGCTGATTAACAAAAAAATAAATAAATAAATATAACTTTGGGCTTGATCCTGCATATAAAGACAAGTGTTGCTTTTTTTTCATATATTATATTAACAAAATAACTTTTGTTTTTAAAATGGCGACTAAACAATATATTTTTTTACTTAGTATCCAGGTTCAGGTAAACGTGATAACGTTTATTTTTTGCATTACAAAACGAGGTTTTAGTTGCTTTCAACTCAAATCAAAAATTTATGAATTATTTTAATAATTTTTTTGCTAATTATAATATATATATATATATATATATATATATATATATATATATATATATATATATATATATATATATATATATATATATATATATATATATATATATATATATATATATATATATATATACAAAATATATATATATATATATATATATATATATATATATATATATATATATATATATATATATATAGAAAATGAATATTTTTTTGCTTTTATTGGTGGTGTTTTAGGTATTTATAATTTTTTGGTTCAATAAAAGTAAAAAACATACTGAAAACAAGTTTTTAGAAATCCTCTATACGTCAAAAAATTAATTTAGTAATTGTGTAGCATTAGTGGGGCTAAACCTATTTTTAGTCATAAAAAATAGAGATATTGACATGTTTTTTTTTTAATTTTGTTCTATTTTACGGCGTATTTGCTAATTTTTAAGAAAAATAAAAAATTGACATTTTTGATTTTTTTGAATTATTTTATTTTTAATTTTTATATATATATATATATAAATATATATATATATATATATATATATATATATATATATATATATATATATATATATATTTATATACATAGAAAACTTTTTTTAATTTTGAAATTTGTGACTAGGTTTTATTCTTTAAAAAAGTTGGGCATAAATGCCTAACAGTCGAGTACCTTTTTTTAAAAAATTTAACAAAATGTTAAATAGAAAAGTTGTTTAGAATCATGCTTAAATACCAAGTCATGGCGTCCTATTTAAATTTTTAGTTTTTTGTGGATAATGTTGAATTATCTCTGTATGATACATATTTTTATTATTCTAATTTAACAGTTCTTAAAGTTGCTTCTGTCAAATCACTTTTAAATACCTTTTTTCCAATTTACACGCAGTTAAAAAATTTAACTGAATTTATATTTTTTAGGTAACCGCCAACTTCAAGTTGGTTGCAACAAAACCGTAAAATTTTACAAATAATATTTTTATATAGGCACATATTTTACTAGTAATAATGTCCATACAAAAAAGTTCTATTTAACAAATAACATTTTTTGTTCCAAATTATGAGTTTGTAGTACTAAACAACTGTTCTACAGTTTCATAAAAATTTGAAAAAAAAATTACACGTAAATTTTTTATGTTAGTACCAAAAAAAAAAACTTGATGTAATAATATAAAATACGAAACGGTTGAAATCCCCTCTAATTCAAGAGTATAATTATTACCATATAAAAAAACCTTTGCATAGTTCAAAATTAAAAAAATAATAAACCCATATGTCTAACATAAATTTATTATAGCTGTTATTTTTTTAAATTAATTATATCAACGAACATGTATTTATTTAATACTTTATTTTGTTGGTTACTGCAGACTTGATTAATTAAGTGGCGCCCAACAAAGGTGTAGAACTTTGCTCGTTTTTTTAATTTGAACTTAATATATTTTATTATCAAACAATACAAAAGAAATTTTATAATTCGGCTTCAGTAATGTATTTGCATTTAACATTTCTGGTTAATATTTGTGAATCCTTTTATTTATGCTGTTAATAAAAAGTAACTTGAAAAAAATTTATTTATTTATATATATATATATATATATATATATATATATATATATATATATATATATATATATATATATATATATATATATATATATATATATATATATATATATATTTTTTTTTCCAAAGTAGTTTTTGTTTAACTTTAAAAAGAGTTTAAAAAATTGTATTCCGTAGACGTTTTTCAAAAATATTTATATCATTCATGTGTAGGCAAAAAAAACTTCAAAATTAAGTTATAATAATTTTGCTGTAATAGAAAAAAATTAATTTAAGAAATAGTTTTATCAAATATCTGTTTTAATTCGTTTTCTGGCTGATAAAAAGCAATTGAAAGACATATTGGATCGAACGTGGCAAAATAATAGTAATTGTACATTTTTTTAAATTTAGATTTATCATTTTTACTTAAATGTAAATAATTTTTAAAATTTTAATGTAAGTTTTAAACACTATTATATCTCTTATTTAGTATAGGCATATTCATAGGCGTATTCAAAGGAAGGGCTGCCGAGCTGCAGTCCCCCCTCCCACAAAGCCGACTAATTTTTTTATTTATTTATTATTTTTTCTTAAATAGGCGTTTATTTTTGTTTTTCTTCAGTGATAAAACTTATGTACCCTAGCTGCCACACTTAGGATTATAGATTTGTACTTCACTATTTGTCTTATCTCGTTATTTGCAACAATACTAATTTTTATATACTAATATTATTTTTGCATTATTTTTAGTATATTTGTTTTAAGTATTTCTGCCAAGCAATTGCGGAATATCTTCAATTTTTCAGAAAATGTGTTGTGTTTTTAATTATTTTATGTATGTTTACCACCAGCCAGGGTATAAAATAATTTGTGATTTTTATGATATTCATGGGAATTATTGTCGAAACGTAGCTTTTTGCAAGTAATGTGACGTGTTTAATATCCTCCTCATAAACTTTATGTTATATGCGTGTAATATTTACTTAGACATATATATTTATAATTTCCCAACAACTGTTTAAAATATGCGTTTTTAGAATGGTAGAACGAGTTTTAATTTCACATAGAATTTTTAAATATTTAAGAAATTGCTTTTTAAAACGAATACAAACAAAAACAGTTGTTTTGTCATTTGCTTAACAATTATCTTCAAAGAAATAGTTTCCGACAATATTTTTAACTTACACAAAATCTTTTTTTGAATAAAATTACAGTGTAACCTCTATAGTTCGGACATAATTAAATCCGGACAGCCAGTACTACTCCGGACACTAATTTTTAAAAGTTATAATCCGGACGGTTTTCTTTAATCCGACAGTCTACGCGCGTGCGCAATACTTTTTACTTGTGTAAGCCTGTCAGAGCGTCTTTGTCAGTGGAATTGCTTAAAAAAATTGTATCATCTGAGACTGACATTCCTACAACTTTAAAGAGCATTAATCTTAAAGACGTAGATTTTTCGGTACAAGAAGCATGGTACCAAGTACATCAAGACCTAATCAAAAAGTCATGGAAGCCATTGCTGTTCACCCAGGAGGTGGGTTTAAACGAAGAAGATGAAAAAGAAAACGTTTCTCTGGCAACTTTAGTAATGAATATTAAAAAATCGAAGGAACTTCAAAACGAAATCAATGAAGTAAATGTTCTTGGTAAACAATTATTAGGCACAAGTATTTCAACTGAAGATTTTGAAGCATGGATCACAGGAGGTGATAAATGACGTGAAAAATAATGTAGAGAGCGATTCTTCTTCTAGCGATGATGATTTGCAAATTGTGGCAAAAGTTAAACACCAAGATGCTGTAAAGTCTATTAGCATCCAGTGGGCATCAGAAAACAATATACCAGACAACCAAATTGAGTTACTTTTTGAACTAAAGAAAATTGCTGTAAAAAAAGATTTGGAGTCAAAAAACAAAAAAATATTTTTGATTTTTTTAAGGTAGTTCCTAAGTAAGAGTCATTTTTTTGTAAGGATTTTCATAACATATGTTATTATGTACATAGAATGTATTTTATGTACTTTTAACGTATTTCTAGTTTTTAAAATATCTTTTGTAATGCAAAATGTATACCAGTTTTTTCGCTATTTTTTATAAGGTAATATTTTCTATTAATAAATAAGTATTTTATAAATTAATTTGGATATTACTTGGGATTTTGTTTATATTCAGTATCGGAAAAATCATGATCCGTACATCAACCTATCACAATCTAATTGTCCGGATTATGGAGGTTTTACTGTATTTATATATGGGTTTTGGTTTCGAACAATAGCATTTCTACAGTTTTTCTCTAAAAAAAACTTTTTTAAAAAATCTATGTACATTTATAATATTTTTCGTTCCAATTTTTCATAGCTAATTATGCATTTAAGCAAGTTTAACACAAATCTTGTAAAATATTCAGGGGTCAAAAAATTTCAGCAACAAGATTACTTTGAATAGAACAAAATAGTTAGAAAATTGCAATTTAGCCGAATTTCCTAACTAGAACTTATTTTTTAGTCGAGGAATGAGTTGCTGCCTTGTGATACCACAATTTAAAGGTATCTATGTATCTATGTGCATAAAATTTGTTTTATTCATTACAGAGTAAAACAAACTATATTTAATTAAAATCCTTTATTACTTAATTGGATGTTTGAAATTTATTCCATTAGGAGTAGTGGTAGTTATTTAAATAACGTCCATGATCGTACTACCAAGTTGTCTAAAAAGTGCCCTGAAATGAAACATATGTATGCTTTGATTCTTGAACATCGTTGACGCAACTGGGGAAAATGGGTTAAATATCTAAAAATTCGGCACACACGTTACCCAGTACTTAGGATTTATACATGACTACGTGGGCCGTCATAAAGATTTTTTTAAAATGTTAAAAGGTAATAACGGACAGAGGTATCAAGAATAGAATTGGCAGAAAATGGTTCAGCTATTCCTTTAAAAGTAGAAATAATTTTGTCTTCAAAAGTTGGGAGAAATAATCGTTGCACAAGTTTCTACTAATATTTTTGGCAAATAATCGCAATTCAAGAGAGAAAGTACTTTATTTTTTATGCGATTGTCAAAACAATCGATGGCCTTTAAAAAACCTGAATTGTATTAATTATTGTTTTGATGCTCGTTTGTTGATGTTCAAAATTGGGTTTTTCAGAAACTTTGACGAATCAAAATTTAACCTGTAAATTGGTTAAATAGCTTTTATATTGGTCATAAATACAAAAATAAAAATTTAACAATGGTTTATATAGTTTTGAGTAACTCCTTTTTTAATAAAGTATGTCACAAAGTATTTTGGTATTATGGCACAAAAAAGTTTGCGATGTAGGTTCTAGAGTTTTCAAAATGTTTTATCCAAAAAATGAGACACGGGACACACAGATATTGGCCTCAGAGTAAACACTTTGGTAAAGAAGATTTTTATTTTGGAATTTGCGAAAAAAAGTTGATTTTTTGTGTGATCCTTCCCACCAGGAAAAAATCAAACTTTTAAAAACAAATCCCCTTTTTGTATTTTTTTCTGAATTTGATCGGATGTTCTCGCCAAACCCCATACTTCGCAAATATATTTGCATTTTTCTTGAAATTAGAGGCATCTAAAATATTTGCGTAAGAAAATTGTTGAGTAAAAATTTGTAAACGGCTATGGTGTTTAGAAAAACATGGATAAATTTCTAAAAGTTGAAATAAGTTTTGATCAAATTTACGAAAATCTATTATCTGTTAAATGCCTTAGCACCAATATTCAAAAAGCGTCTTTTATAACAGGACTCTCCCGTAATCGGCAGTTTTTTTCGAAATAAAATTTTACTACTTTTCCTAATTAGGTACCTCTTATTATTGTAATTTCAAAAAACGTAAAATACAAAAACTAAATTGTCCATTTTATTAACCTGTAACCATAAATAACGTCATTTAATTATTCTCTCAATTATTTCTCCTATTTAAAAATATGTTTTTTGCATTACACAGGTCAAAAATTCCCATTGTTATTAAAACTAATCTATCATAATCTTTTTACCAATACAGTAAAGTAAAGACAAATAATGATGGCAATAGTGGAAAATTTTAAAAGTACGAGTTTTACCCTTGACGGTATATTCATATCATAAACTTAATTGCGGAGGTTTTTTTACACAAAATAGGTAATTGCTCATAAGATAATGAGAATTATGTAAAGTCCGATTTAAAGTTTACCTGATATTTATCTAATAAACCAGCCGCCTCAGTAACGGATTAACAAATTTGCCGCCCGTAGGCTATTTTTAAATTTTGCCCCTTTCGACCTCTACAATTCGATACCCTAGCAATGGCGGATTCAGAGAGGGGCGAATGGGGCGATCGCCCCCCCTCGTCTGCCAAATAATAAAAGGGGAAAAATAAAAAAACAAGTTAAAAATGGAAGAACGTAACTGTTGTTACGCTACTTAGTAAGTTATTAATTAAAAACTTTTTATGTTGCCTATTGCATTTGGTTAGGCGTTAGTTATTTGTAAAAAATAATGTGGTCGCTATAATACATAGGCCTACTAGTCCAGGAAACAAAGCTAAAAAAAATGCAAATTCTGGCAGTTTTTTCAAAATGCAAATTCTCATGTAATTTGCATGAAAATTTGGGATTAAGTTTAACTAACCCTCCTCTTCAAAATCTATATTATGCCGATGGGCGCTTTTTATTTTTTAGGGGTGAAAATTACCCTTTATTGCTTAAACCTATAAAGCTATACATTAAAGTTTAAGTTGAGTAAAATTTGACTCAAATAGGTTGAAAAAGTAGTATTTTGTTTCTTTGATACATTATTTAAAATATTTCAGCCCTTAAAAATCAAACCCTATTATGATTTAATTTAAAAAAAAAAATCCTTAAGAAATTAATATATTATCATGGTGTTTGCATAAAAATTTGAGATAAAGCTTAACTTACCCTTCTCTTCAAAATCTTCATTATGCTAAAAGACACTTTATTTTTTTAGGGGTAAAAACTACCTCTTATTGCAAAAACCTTCAAAACTTTCATACCAAAGCTTAAGTCACATAAAATTAGGCTCAAATATGTTGAAAATTAAGTATTTAATTGATTGAAACGTTATTTAATATATTTCAACCCTTATAAATCAACCCAAAAACAATTATTTATCATAGAAAAATTAACACATTGTCACAGAGTGTTAATTAAAAAATAAGATTGCTTAAAAGTATTACTAATTAAATTTTGTAATTTTTTAATCCTCAAAAATCTACCCCTTACAATATTACAATGCAAAAAATAGTACAAAACCGCGGATTTTTTTAAAAATGCATCGAATCGCATAAAAAGTTGGAATTAAGTTCGACTCATCCTTAAAGTGTGCATTATGCCAATGAGCGTTTTTTTATTTTTAGGGGGTGAAAACTACCCCTTATTACTAAAACCTTCAAAAACTTACCTCACTTTCATATTTAAGCTTAAATCGAGTAAAATTTAGCTCAAATAAGTTAAATAATAAATGTTTAATCTTTAAAATATAAGCTGAAGTAATTTAACACTTAAAAGTAACCCCTATTATGAATTTATGAAAAGAAATATATATTTAATGAATAAAATAGAAAAATAAAAAGATATTTACAAAAAAATGTATTTGGGCTTTTAGAATGCCCCCGAAAATTGGTTTTTAGGCATAACTCCTTAAGTTTTTGTGATAAAAATGTTCTTTAAAAAACCATTTTGTAGGTCTTTTTTTAAGGCTATAAATGCTATATATTAAAACTGTTTAAAACCCTTACTTTTTAAAAAAGTGAGTCTAAAGGGCTGAAAGAAAGTAGTGCTCGTCTATACACACGCATTTTAAACGTTTATAACTCACCTAATTTCCGTCATACAGTAAATTAAAAAATAAGCAAAATGATTGTTATTTTTAAAGAGATACAATTTAATACCTTAGTAATTTTTACGTATCTTCCTTAGGTTTCGAGTTATTTTGAAGAAAAGGTAATTTTTTATTAAAATTTTGAAATTTAATTTTCACTTGCAGTTGCATTTTTTTTTCAAAATTAAGCTATTTAAATCGGTTAAAATTTTAAAATGTATTTATGATACATAAATAAAGAGAATTAAAAAAGTGCTAAGACTCATTTTAATCAGGGTGGTAATTAAGGGGTGTTTTTGAAGATTTTTGCACTCAAAAAACTTCGGTCTAACCTTATTTAAACCAGAACTCACTCAATTTTTATGATACATACCTTTTTAAAAAAAAGAAAGGTCTTTGCAAATTCTTCAAAAAAGGTATTATTGGTTTTCCTCAAAACATACGTAGATTTTGCGTTATTCGCCTTTAAAACTCTGAAATTTTGTGTTTGATGAATAACAGCTAACATTTAACAAACCACAACTTGGTTTGTAGTGGTTCCACAGCAGTTAAAAAAAAAACATTTTATTCGTTTTTTTTTAAGCTACAATTTTGTTATTTACAGTTTTTTGGATAAAATGCATACTTATCGAGTTATTTGCAAAACGATTAAAAACGTTGATTTTATCGACGAAAAATTTCGACTTTCAATTGTAAATAACTCGAGAAAAATGCGTAGAATATTTTTTGCTTAAAAATCATTTTTCCATCGATTCCTGTGGTTAAAATATAAAAAAATTCTACCTCGAGATGGTTTGGCAACCACTCCCAAGGTAAAGGCGCCTTTCGGCATGATAAAGATTTTGATCCTTGGACTAATTTCTACCTACTGTCAAAATTTCAAGTCATTCTATGCATTTTGAAAAACTTGCTAGGCGAAATGGTTCGTCTCCTGGACTATATCGTAATTTGCAATATACAAATGAAGGCAGACGGGTGGCCAACCTGGACGGGGGACTCCCAAACTCCCAGACCTCGGACTCTTCTATGTTAAGGGGTATTCCAATACAAATACCCCTCAAACACCTCGGTTATTTTGCCCAAGACCGCCCCCCCGTAAAGATTTTCTGAATCCGCCCTTGTACCCTAGTTAACAATCCTATTAATTACAATTTTTTCTCATTGTTGGAAATATTAACTTTATGATTTGTACATTATTGCCCTAATTAAAGTGTTTTTATTTATATTTAAATCAAGGAAAAACCAGTCATTACAGCTGACACGCCTCATTATTTACACAAATAAACTTTTACTACCGCCGAAGTGCGAAAAATTGCTCTGATTTAAAAAAAGGCCTATATTCAGGTAATTTTTCGATTAATTTATTGAACATAAAGAATGGTTCTTGATTATTCTTAGAAAAGCCCGACCAAAGAAAGGTTTTATGGATTTGTTAATAAAGATATTTTATGGGTTTTTTGCTACCGTCTTAATTGGGAGATTTATGACTGTTTTTTTTTCTTGGTTTAAATATATATAAATACACTTAGTGGCGAGCCGGGTTCGAATCCCGCATTATCCATTTAACTTTTTCATAGCTCATCACCTTACAGAAGGCAATGGCAAACCACTGTGTAGTATTTCTCCTTGTAAACCCTCTCACATGTGCTTCGGAAGGCACGTTAAGCCGGTGGTCCCTATATCTGGGTCTAGTTGGTATGCAACACAGATATGTGCGAGAGGGCGCCTACGCTCTGAATAGAGTACGGCACAGCAAGAAATACACTAACACCACCTTTTTCCCGTAATTAGTATAATTTTAAACTAGGGGATCGATGTTTCAGTACCTAGATTATTTTTACAGTCCAACGATTTAATAGGATTGCACAAAAAATAGTTTTTAGATATATTTCTGAGCTAATAAAAGTTCAATCATGTAGGTACTACTAATAGGGCGGGATAGGGTATGTCTTAATACAACTTACACAATAATATACATTTGGTAAACGTTATTAAATAAATTTTTTGTGTACCCGTCAAAAAATCTTTATACAATGAGACAGCTTCAGTCCTGGTACTGGTCCCGGGGTATAGAGAGTAAGTGTGCTCAGTCTTATTGTCTCTATGAACTGACAGATTGCCTAAAACAGAATTAAAAAAGACTCAAAAAAACTTCAAAATATCTAAATACCTATCTACGTTTCGGTGGCAGGTCCACCACCATTTTTTATATAAAATTAATATAGAGGTATAAAAATTTAACGGAAAATTAAAATTGTTAAAGTTCATTCTCAGATCATTTTGTTAAAATTTATGACGTAATGCCAGGTTTTTAGGAAATAAATTGCTTTAAAACTAAATGTAAATAAAAATAAATAAAAAAGTTAATAACGCCGAAAAAAAAATAAGGATCCTATATAGATAAATATATAGGGTGTTTCAAAGAACATGGTACAACGCTTAATGAAAGATTTCTTGGCCAAAAATCAGGCATTGGGATATTTGTTACTATTATGATCAGTGGCGTAGCTTCGAAAAATTTAATTTATTTTTCACCATTATCTCGTCATAATTTTTTTGATATTAATATTATTGATTTTACATAAAAAAGGTAAGTACTCTTGAAAAACCTTAGTAAACTTAACGGCTTTTGAGGTTTTTTAATTTTAAACTTGTATGGTAAAAAAAAGTGGTATTTAAAAATTAATGACGATAGTTATTATTACAAAAAAAGTTTGGAAGGTCCACCATTACCTACAACACATGTTATGTATTAGGGCTTTGTTTTAATAATTTTTTTGTAAAAATTAAAATTATCTATAGTTTTAAATATTACCCTTTCCGTATACAACGCATGTTTAAATTTAAAATATCTCGAAATCCATTAAGTTTATCGAGGCATTCCAAGAGTACCTTTTTTATGTAGAACAAAGCAAGGATTAAGCACCATGTACAAAATTGCCAGTAATATCAATATGAAAAAAGAAATAACTAGTGGTAATAAAATGATTAAACTTGCCCGAAGCTACGCAACTGATCCATAATAGTAACAAGTTTATCACCAAAAGGTGTATTTTAGTCAATGTTCTAACTGTACCAGAGTTTAATACAAATCGAAAAAACTTATTTAAAAATAGGGGAAAAATGGAAAATCCGAAATGTTTTCTTTCCCACTCTGAAGCTAAAAATTGGGCCCGTTTTGGAACTAGGTTTATATAACATGTTTGTATTATTTTTGGGCCAAGGAATCTCCCATAAGGCTTCATCTCCATGTTTTTTAAAAACTCCGTATAAAAAAATATTCTACAATATAAAGTTAGTGTTCGATTGCTCATCTTTTTTTTTATAAAAGCTTAGTATTCAGAGAAAGTAAACTAAATCAGTCACTTTGCTTAATGAGTCCCAATTGTCCTGGCAAAAATTGTTGATAAAATGTAAATGTACAATTTGTAAAATTCAGATTAAGTCAAAAAATCCAAATATTACTCATTGAATCAGTTAGTCATTTTTTTCCTAGATTCAATTACAACTGTAACAAATATCATATATGATCCGTAAAATCTTAAAACAAATACTGAGATAAATTATAGGTATGAGTATTCATATTTTTAAGATAAAATCATTTTTAAGCCTATTGTAAAGTGAGGAATTTTTTTAAAAACCCGCTGTGTTTAAGGACTTTTCCATATTTGTATGGATTAATGTGTTTTTTATTTAAACTTAAAAACCCATTTTATACTCAAATATTTTATATTGGATAGGTATTTTTACAGTTTAATGCGTAAAATGTTTTGATGAAATTTTTCCTGCACGCAGTTTTATTAAAAAATTTAAAGTTTGAACTTCATTGTTGCAATTTTTTATGATAATAGTGTTCACCAATTTTTAAAATTGGTAAACAACTTATTTAATTATTTGTAAAATTTTTAATTATTAAATAATTGCCCAAAAACATTTTCAGTTTTTATTTATAAATAAATTTTAACCAACGCTTGACGCTCTATCAGGTTAAATTAATTGTTTACTCTTAAAATGGTTTAAGGCTGGTACCACAAAAACTGGATAAACCCAGGGGTGCGCTTATTTTAAAACGTCGGATAAGGTAACTTTTTCCCAACCTGATTGAAATGATTTTGTGTACATTACATGACACTTGTGACAGTAAAAAAATAAAAATAGTTTTTCTCTTTTTTTTTGTAAATTTTTCTGTTTTGTGCTTATAAACTTTGTTTTTGTGCTGTTTAAATTTTGATTAGTTCTTATAGATAAATAGTATATTATATTATAAGGGTTAAAAGTGCATATTGCGAGTAAAAATAAGCACTTTTAGTCCGTATGATATACAAGATGCTTCTTAATAACATACTAATATTTAGATGGGTGATTCCAGGGCCGTATTTAGGTATGGTCGCGCCCTTGGCGGGGCTTAAAATTTGCGCCCTCCCCACACCGGGGGCATATAGAATACCCCCAACGAAAACGGGTAGTTCGGGGGTTATTCCCCGGAAATTTTACAAAATTAAAGTGCAAAGTTGTAGGTTTAAAGTTTTTTGAACCGAGAATTTTGTTTTCTTTAAAATACCAATTTTGTGGTGGAATTTGTGTTAAATTCTATATTTTCTTTATATAAAAATATTAGCCTACAATTTAAAAAAGACATGATTTACATAAAACAACTGTTTGTATCTGACTGAAAGAAGTTGAGTGTAAATTAACTATACATCTTTATTTGCGGATGATTTAACATAGAATAAATTTTCTTAACAGTAAAATAATAGTTACAAAATACTGTGTATAGCAGGCCTACTAAAACGTAAAATTTATACTTTAATAAATTAAATAATAATAATATGCAAAAAAAAAGAACTAGTGCTGCCCCTAATTTATATAATACCAATTTAGCCGTCGCTTAAATATTAAAAAAAAATTGAATAATTATATTTTCACTGTAGATATCAGGATAAATTGATATTTTATTAATAATTCATACATTTTTTCGGCCCTGATATATAAAAAATAATTAAATAAAGTATCTAAGTTAAAACTTTGTTATAAAATTGTTTTGTTGTAATTTATGTATTTGATTAATTTTGTCAATAAAAAATAATAATAATATGACCACGGTAGTGACAACTGATAAAAGAAAAATAATAGATTTTGTGCCCCCCAGGTAGCTGCGCCCTTGGCGGGCGCCCTTCTCGCCACCGCCTAAATACGGCACTGGGTGATTCTTGGACCCATTTTAAGAACAAAACTTTATATGAATGTATGTCCTAAACGTCTTATCTTTTGATATACAGGGTGTTAAAATTTTAAGAAAAAAATATTTTTTTATTGTCATTTTCATACCACTTTAAATATTTTTATGAAAATTAGTGTACGGCGTTTATGCATAAAAGAGCATTTTTTAACTTAAAAACATTTTTTTATTTCCAACAGTGGCGTCCGTACTGGACTTTGACTAGATATTTTTGAAGGAAAAAGTAGTACGTCACTGCTTTCCTTTAAAATATTTTTTTTGAAGTCCCGTGTCAATTTAAAACAAATTTGGTTACTTGACTTTTTTTTCGTGCGACTCAACGTTTTTCCATAAAAAAAATAAATTCACTTATTTGGACAAATTACGAGAAAAAACGATTTATGTAACTTTGAACAATAATTTATTTAATAAGATAACTTTAAAGGTTGAAATTATGAAATTAAGGTAATCTACATACATTTCGGAATAGTAACAGAAAATTACCCTGAACGCACAAAGAAATCAATTATATCAGATGTTGGAAATTTTAACACCCTGTATCTCAAAAGATAAGACGTTTAGGACATACATTCATATAGTTTTTTTTTTGTTAAAATGGTTCCAAGAATCACACCCTTAAATATTAGCATGTTATTAAGAAACACTCTGTAAACTATTTTTTCTCCAACCAAATCAAAATTATTACATTTAGTTATCCATAATCGTGTTTTTTTAATCCTAAGATTAAAAGTGTTGCTAAGCAGCGAGCACATTTTTGTACGGTAGGAGAATTGATAGCTTTTGCACCTGAAAATAGTACAAAAATGTTAACATTTTTTGACGGTTGGAGAAAAATGAATTTCTGAATTCTGTCAACACAACCTTTTCACACCCACACGTACACTCTGCGCATGCGGGACATGGACAACTTTTATTTACCTCTCGTAGGATAAATTGAGACGTCTCGCGTTTACCCAGCACCAATCTGCTGAAAGAGGGGGTAATTGTTACCCAATCCTGAATCTTAACGATATTTGATGACAACGTCCGACGGCTAAAATGAACGCATTCCAGGAAAACGAACGTAATGTTTATATTATGGTTACTTGAGGGACAATTTTTTTGTCGGCAGAGCATGCTGAAATCCGGAGTGTACAGGCTGGTGTCTTTTCGATGGATTTTCAGGGTATTGGGAAAATTACAAGGAATAGGGTAAATCTGATGCCACATTCTTAAGTCCGCTTTTCAAAAGACCTGCAACGGTTAAAAAAAAAAAAAGATCGCGGCCAACTTGATTCGTCTTGGAAGTACTGTTAGTAAGAATGAGAAAAAAATAAATAGCATATTTACGTAGAATCCAGTGGCGCACTTAATTATTTTTTATTCACTTACGCTTTTAAAGATATAACCCAAAGTTGCCCTTTTTAAATGGAACGTCTTGTACACATTATTTGAGAACTTGATGCCAGATAAAATTACCTGTCTATTAATGCCACATACTTTATATTTATTTTTGAAAATATGGGTTATTTTTAAAAACATTGCAATAAACTCATCAATTCTTAAATTTATTACTTTTCTGAAAATTATAAATATTATTCTTAAACTATTAGCTTACCGCCCCTTTTTTATTCATTCTTAATTTTAATTTACTAAGTAGGTACGCATTTTGTTTAGCAGAATGCAAGTTGGCTTAGGAACAAATGATCGCTGCAATATTTTGTGTAATATTTAAGAAATAAATGAGAATTACATACTACCAGCTTTTTGTGTTCTTAAATTTTGATTTAAATGAAAAATGGAATTTAAAAGCTTTAAAGTATATAATATCACTGAATTTTATATTGAAAGCGGCAAAGAAGTGCACATGTTTTACAGATGTTTTTCGGTAGATATTGGCAATGATAGAAGGCAATCAAGCATGTTAATACTTTTAAAAAGCTAGATGATAAATTAATAATAAAAAAATCATAACTATTTACAAAAATAATGATAAATAATAAAATTTTACACAAGGAGTCCAATGCTAATACTAGGTTCAGGTTCTTGATGTTTCTTTTTCATAAATTTCTTTTTTTCCAGAAATAAAGAGTCGTGTCTTGAAGGGCATACCTTGTTAAGGGTAATTTTGTATTTTTTTGATTTATGGTTACTCAACATTAAACGGCGTTTTATACTATTGCCAAAAAAAAGTATATATTTTTTTCAAATTATCGAAAAAAATTACACTTCAGGAAGCTTGAGTGCAACTGTAAAATAGTTATTTACAAAACAATGAAGGAAAGTGCCTCTTTTCCTCCCGCGGATAATTTGATGCATGACGCGAAGTGGATTAAAATCCAAGGGAGGAAATGCACTTTACTCTAAAGGAACGTATATAATTTTTTCTACTCCTTTTTATTCAATATTTTAAAAATTATCTTTGAATTTGATGTTCTATTATTAAATTGTGGTTTTGATTGTTTGGATAAACCCCTATATTAAAAACTTGTCAAAGTATAACATAATATATATTTGAAATCATTGACAAACAAATTAATTGCCATGCTCGGTTGGAACAGGGGGTAAAATGTTGTTTTCTACCCTTATTCAGGAGTTGAAAACGGTATTTTCTAAGAAGGTAGTATAAAAAAAAATCATTTTTTGAATTCTTGCTTACTAGCTACTACTACTTGCTTTCTTCTGTAGCCCGGCGGGAGCCCCGTATCATTGATACGGCTAAAGCCGGAGTCTCATGCGTCCGATTTCCGACGATCCGATTATCCGAAAGTATTTTAATTGGTCAGAACATTTTGGCGCCATTTTTCATCCGAATATTTTAACATTTTATCCGACGTCGGATGGAGTTAATTAATTTTAATTTTGTACGATGTCGGACGTTTCTTTCTGGTCTTTTAACCTTACTTTATTTACCTTGTTGGGGTAATTTCAATTTATATTGAAAATTAAAATAAACAATTATAATTTAAAATCTTTAAAAAATTTTAATCTTAACCTAAATTTACCTCATACCTAAGAACCACTTTCTCTTCTTCCATTAAATAATATATTTTAGTTTCGTGAGGTTATTATTTCCTCTTTTTTCATTGCAGTTTCACAGGTTGACCTTTAAAATGCTCTTATTTTCTTTTCTTTTCTTTTGACTTGATATCGGATCCGAAATTCGGATCAATAAGACATGCAAGTTTTCCGACAAAAAATTTTAAAAAAATTCGTACGTCGGATGGTCGGAAATCGGACGCATGAGACTCCGGCTTAATACGGTGGTAGACGCCCCTGCTATAAGGGTTTTCTTTTCCATATGGGATTTTTTTATGATCCGTTAGCGGCCATAATAGATTTATTGACAAATATAAGATAAACTAAAAATAGAGGCTTTTAAGAAACAGATTATAAAAAACAACAAAAAATTCACATAATATGGCACTCAGAACATTAAATAAATAATTGTATACCAAATCTTAGCTATGGGCAAAGTATAGGTATATCACTGTATTTTTTTATTTTTCTACTTTTTCTTGGAAAAACTAAGGACATTAAAACATAATCAATCATCTTTATAAATCGTTGGCATAATATAAGGTACCCTTATCCATTTAATAATTTTTGTAGCTAATGAAATTCAAAAAAACCAGCGCATTCGTCACATTATAAAATTGCTTTGCGTTAATTTCTTGGCAATTTTACCAAAGGATAAAAGGATTGGTGCACTAGAGAAAAAAAATGCAATAAAAATAATCATATAAATAAATTAAAGGGTTCATAATTTAACATAAATATTTTGTTAGTTAAATTTTGCGTTTAATTTATTTAGGACACGAAGAACTTATTCGTGTAGTGTGGGTTGTCTATACACAATTGCAAGCAAAGTTTTTGATATTCTAATTCTATTTTTTTTTTCTCCATCAACAATGGGGCTCTTGTATTAAATTTATTTTCTTCCTTTGGCTGTCAAAGAACCATCTTTTAAATATCTTTTCTCAAAAAAGAAAAGTTTTACGCCTGTCCCTTTAAATTTGTCGTCAGACCAAAAAGCGGTGTAACGACACATGAGTAACATGTGTTGCCGAGTTCCGTATTTTGTTTTTGGCTTCGTTAATTTATTTCATTTTTAGAAAAAAAGAGAAAATCCATCGCGTTCGTTTATTCGGATTTAAGATAAATAGATTTGATGTCAATTAAATATCCAACATAATAAATATAAAAGGTGATAACACCGTCAAAATTCATCGCAATTTCCAAAAAAAAAAAAACATTTTACAAAAAAACAGGTTAAAACTTCAAAGACTGTTTATTATCGTTTGAGAAAAACACCTGGTAAGTAGTCATGGTTACCGACTTTTTGAAAAAATGCAATACATTTTTTATTGTTGTAAACTATAGTTACTGATTTTTTAAACCAATGCAATGCAATACATTTTTTCCTAATGTCTCCCTCTACAAAAAATGTCTAGCTACACCCAGTTGTTCCAACCTCACAAAAACAGTTTGTTGTACGGTCAGGCGCAAGCCCAGACAATTAAACCCATTCCAAACAATAAGTGATGCTGTATTACATGATCCCTTTGAGAGGCATGTAAATCGTACTGTTGGGATTATAGTGTGGGGTGCCATTACTCCCCACACCATAATCCTCCTTTAGTGTTCATTAGAGGCAGCATGACCGCTCAGCGTTACATTGAAGAAATAGTGGAGCCGCATTTAATTCCATATCTTAGGACTCTCCAAAACCAACTTTTCCAACAAGATAATGCCCGACCATATATGGCAAGAGTAACGTTGGACTACGAACATGCCGAAACTAATTAGCTGCCATGGCCAACCAAACTTGTGATCGGAAACCGTTTCTAAACGGTCCTTTTGATCCCTAAAAAAGCAAGACCTTTTGATACAGAATTTGTTTTAAATTCAGGTCGTTTTTGTACTGACATAAAACCAGCCAACATACAAATGGGCAAGTTTTTAATTGCATCGATGGATCCAGCGCATTAAGCGCTAATTCATCAAACCGTTTTTAAACTACCGCTGGAGAGTTCGATGAATTCCATTAAAGCGTTTTTATAAAATAAGTGAGCAAAAAATAAATAAATACGGAAGAGAAACACAACAATCAGCTGAGCATTGACAGTTACAGAACAAACAGCGAGTTTTTTTAAACATTTCGTTTTAATTTGTTCCATCAGAACTTCTCATGATGTCATTTGACGTTCAGCGCATAAATTCAGCGTACTTTTTATCGTTGGAATAAAGAACTTGCCCTATAAAACCGTGCAAGGTCGACACCTGCGCGTTTAATTGATTCTAACAGTTTCGAAACCGTTTCACGGCTCACAGTGGGATGAAGCGATACTGTGCCACCCAAATTACTGTACAGCTCATATAGTTCAATCCTTTAGGCCCCTTTTTTTTTAAGAGTCTCATCTTTAATTTGCCTCTCGATCCCTCTTTGTTTATTTGGGTTTTATTTTCCGGAAATTTGTCTCTAAACTCTTGATTTTTATGAAAAAAATAATAATTTTTGACGCAAAAATGACCAAAATTAGGTTTTTGCATACATTTTTTTGCTCAAAATCTTTCTCTTGATAAGCACCACAAGACTGTCTGCGTAAAAATGAGGGGCAACATATTTTTATTATTCCCACAAACGGCCATAATGTTCCGAAATTTTTCACGCAAAAATAAATGGTGCAGGAAAAATTTGATTCAACAACAATGTTTAGAATCAACAAATACGGATAATCTTTATCATAATTTTTGGACACATTTTCGGACCTGTGGAAAAATGGCTGAATAGAAAAATTTTGAAACTTATGCAAAAATTCTGAAAAAAATTACCCATATTCCCAAATGGCACTGAATATTTTTTGTGCAAATAATCATGCAACCTTTTCCGACATAACAAGGAATTATCAATAAATAATTAATCATCATTTTACCAGAAAAAGCGTCAACTTTGGAAAAAAAATTATAGATCAGAAAGTCTTAAAGACCATGCAAGGAATACGGAATATTTGTCTCTGATTTTCCCCCTTTTTGGGTCATTGTAAAAAACTGCCAACAATTTTGAAACGTATTCATAGCAGGTGTTTACTAATAATAAATTGACTAATTTTTCACTGAAACACGTATGACTGGACGAAAAAAATTTAGAGCAGAAAGTTTTTATAATCATCAATTAGATTGGCCGACATTTTTGGGACAATTGATTAAATCCTTTGTACCAGTCCTCTTATTCAGTTCTAAACGCAAATCCCTACTTTTTTCTTGGATAAATCTTGTTGGTTTATTAAAAGCTGATTAAAAGTAAGAGTTTTTGAGTAAGAGCTTCATTTTGAAACATTATTGAGTGGCCAGATTGTATAACTTTTTTCTAGAATTCGGCAGACATGGCCTTCTAGCTTCTAGCATTTCTTAGGGTAGAGATCCCAAAGACTTTCTGATCTATGAATTTGTTTTCGAAGCTGACACTCTTTCCAGTAAAATATTGGTCAATTATTTATTGATAAATCTTCGTTGCATCGAAAATGGTCGCTTTTACAGAACAAGATATTTTGCACAAAAAGTATTTAGTGCCATTCAGGAATACAGGTAAATTTTTTCATAAGTTTCAAAATATTTCTATTCGGCCATTTTTCCAGAGGTCCTGAAATGAGTCTAAAAATTCTAAAAAAGATTATCTGTATTCCTTGAATGATTCTGAACTATTTTTGTTAAATAAAAATTTTTACTGCACTTTTTATGAGTAAAAGCTCTTTTGCATGAAACATTTGACTATTTGTAGAAATCATAAAAATATGTTGCCCCCCATTTTCACTCGACAGTCTTGTGAGGCTTATCAAGAGAAAGATTTTGAGCGAAAAAATGTATGCCAAAACCTAATCTTGATGATCATTTTTGCGCCGAAAATTCGTTTTTTTTTTCATAAAAATCAAATTTTGGAGACAAATTTCAGAAAATTAAAATGCAAAAAGATGGATCAATACGCAAATTAAAGACGAGAAGCTGTGTGGCGGTATAGAAACACTACTTATTCTGTGTTGTTAAAAAAACTGTAATTAGAATTGGGATTAGGCACAATTTATTGAGGAGTTTTGCATACAAAATTGTTTGCATCTTTATGGTCTGACCAGCCTCGTTTTATAAATTGCTATTACCCAAGTGCCAATGGTCAAAATTAACAGTGATCATTAAAGCAGTTACTTTTAGGGTTTGCTTGATCGGGCGCTAAACAGAAACTACTTTACTAGCATAAAAATGATTCTTATCCTTACTTACCTACTTAATGGCTACATTATATTAGACAATTTCTTTAACCATTAAAATGGAAACGAATTTCTGATACAGAATACAACAGGAATAATTTAATAGTAATTTTATTTCCACTATAAAACTATTTAATTACATAAAAAAATTCAATGATGAGCGTCACCAGTTGGTTTTCCATGTTGTAATTCCCACATTTTCACATATTCCTTTTTCCTCTGTTCTCTTCTAGCAAAATATTCCGGATAAGCAGCTTTCTCCAAAGGATGCCAGTAGTCTAAGACCCAATCTGGAGGTTCTACCTCTCTAGCATATGCTACACCACCAGGAGAATTGGGGACTAAAATTCAAAAATTATGTTATATAAGGCCGATCATACACTGAAGCTCTACGTTTTTTTATCTTATAGGTAAAAATGAAATAATTTAACGAATCTTTATTTTAAAAATACATGCTCCCCACCTTAATGGTATAACATCTACTTTGATTAAAAATAATAATATTAAAATTTCAAATCGTCTATTACATATAATAAAAAAGTTTTGCTACAAGAATCAATCATTCTATCTAACATTAGATATTAGGTACATTCATCAAAGTGGTTAAAAGCAATAATAAACAATTAAATAAACCATTTTGCAAAGCACTTTGAAAAGTATGTGAAAAAAGTAAGCATGGTTTCATTCAGGATTGTAGTATAGAAAAAGCTACACAGAGATTAACACTTGAAATTATTAACGATTTAAATAACGAAAGAAAGTGAGCTGCAATCTTTATAGATTTGACCAAGGCATGCAACAGTTTCCCATACTAAGCTGTAAAAAGTTTGCCTTCCTTTTTCACTGGTAAATGAAGAATGAAATGATGTATTGTGTTTTAATTTTTTTACTATTGTATTTTAATTTCTAAATATGTTAAGTATGTTATATTTTTATAAGTAAATAATTTGGTCGTAGTACAAACAAGCATTAAGCTCAGAATTTAGTTACTTAGTACCAGAATAATATTATTAAAAGATTATTGTAATAAGAATAAAATATAAATAAATAAAATTGCTGGATTTCAGAAATAAAACATTCTCTAGGAACAAAAAAATAGATAGGTACCCTATAAATGAAGATTTGTTATAAAAGATAGCTGATTTTCAGTGAATAAGATTGCTTCTTTAAGGCATGTGTTGGTCATACACTGTTGATATGTTGTAATAATTAGTGTGTTCTGGCTTTATTTTCTCATTTTTAATAAACCCAAACCAAAGAGTTCATAGACATTGACAGAAACGATAAGCCTTTAGTGACAAGTAACTGTAGCCTTGTGTAGACCCGGTGGACAAAATTTTTAAGTTAGGTCCAAATGAGGTCACGCCTACTTTTTTTCTGGTATAAACCCATGAGTATTAAAATTTGGTACTCAAATTTGTTTCTTCTCAACTAGGGTACTAAGGAGGTGGGTAAAGATCGGTCTTTTTCGCCCATCATACTCATGAAAAATCAAAGATTTAGGCCAGTTTATTATATTTATATTAAGTTCAAGTATCTGTATTTAAAGGTGGATTACTAATGGTATAATCGCTTCTATCAAAACAAGAAATAAGATGAAAAAAAAGTTAATTTCTAACTATAATATACAACTTGAAAAACAATATAAAGAATATTGTAACTTTCTAAACAAATTAATTCGCAAACAAAAAAATGACTATCATTAAAACCAAATTGATAATAACAAAAATAATATAAAAAAGCTTTATGAAATCATTAAGAATGCAACATATGAGAAATGTTGTAAACATTAAAACAATCTTGGTGAGAACTTTAGTGATTCACTGGAGATGTCTAATTATTGTAATGAGTTGACTATGCCTGGGTTAACAATTTCTTATGCCGATGATGCGGCATTAGTTTTTGCAGGTGACACATGGGATAGCGTTAAGCAACACACGATAGAGATATTAAAAATAGTAAAAAATTGGCTTCAGACTTACAAACTGACCTTAAACTTGGCGAAAACTAATTATATTGCATTTTCTCTTACTAGAGCTAATAGACCTTCTTTTAATTTTCATTGATAATTATTATAGTATTTTGGGAACAACACATACAAAGTACCTTGGAATCATGATTGATCAATTTCTTAAGTGGCAGTCATATATTGATTATGTCTCGAATAAATTATGGAATTTAATTCATAAGTTCTACCTTCTGAGGGAAATTTTAAATAGGAAAACATTAATAACCGTTTATAAGGCATTTGTTGAATCAATTATTAGACATGGAATACTTGTGTGGGGTGGTCTATATAACAGTAGCTTGTGTAAATGAAATATTGTACAAAAATACATTTTGAGAATTATTTTCAAGGAAAATAGATTATATCTCTTTAGAATGATGTTCTCTTTAAATATTGGTAATATTAGAACAATTTATATGTTAACGGTCTGTTCTCTTGTGAACAGTCATGAAAAATTGCAGATCATTATAAACCATAACTATGGTACACAAGCTAATGAAAATAAAGAAATACAGCTTCCTGTTAGTCACAACAACCTAAACATTAAATATGGTAATTATATTGGCTCCAAAGTTTTTAATATGTTACACTGTGTAATTAGGACTTTAATAAGTAAAGAAAAATTTAAAAGTTTGTGTAAAGAATTTATTTATGATAATTGTCAACAGTTTGAAGGGATGTTTGGTTGATGTATCGGCTTGTTTGATAGGTTATTTATTATTTTTGTTTTCTTGGGTGTTATTGTTTTTTTTTCATCATAAGCAGAAATCTCTTTTTAGTAGCATATTTGTTTTTTTTATATGTAATACTTGGGTTTTAGGTATTAAGTTATGTTATGCACATACAGATGTTCTTGCATCTAGGTGCATTTATACAAAATTTTGAATAAGATTCAGTATTTACTGTTGTTGGAATAGTATTTTGTAATTGTAAATTTGTTATTGTTCGAATAAATTATTGTTGTTGTAGTTGTATTTACATATACAATGAATTGGTACGAAAATTAGAATGGCAAGTACCAAAAAACACTTTAAACCTGCCATTTTTATTAAATTTTTGCCACTTTGCACATTTTTTGACCTTTTATTTTTTAAAAATTATATGATGCACTTTGTGCACCAACATAATTTTTTAATCTTTAATATTACACCTAATAAGCTTATAAACTAGCATTCATTTATTTTAGTGCGTTAAGTCCATCATATATTTTTTTAAAATAAAAAGATCTAAAAACGGCACAATGTGACATATTTGAGAGAATAATTATTGAATGTCAATTCTGTTAAAAACAAAAAAACTAATGCAAAGAACTTTCTTATTTGTAGTCTGCCAGAATTTTGATCAAGTATTAATATGCCAGACCAATACTATTCAAAAGAGGGATAAAAAATAAAAATTTTGACGTTTTTTTGCTTATGCCTTATATAAAAAATGTATCATTGCAATAAATATTTTGAGAGTGATCTGGCAAACAGTTGTGTCAAGAATGGGGGTGCAAGACATAAATTTTTATATTCTACTGATCAAAAGTTCTTCGAAGGCTAAAAAATTGAACTTATGTCTTATAAAACAATTAAGAAAAAAATAATTATTAAAAAAAAACAATTGAGCAAGTTACAAATCGCCAGACTACTTATTTTGGTTCACCACCCTTTTATGACAGTTGCTGCTTGGAACATTACATTTTTTAAAGTTCAGTAGGTTTTCTTTTATACCTATTTTCCCAATTAATTTAACAATATATATAATAAAAAAAGAAACAAGGTGAGGTTCTGATCATATAGTACTCTCTAACTGTTATTTTGGTTTAGAGTTAAACCTGGATTAAATTGATACACAAGTTAGGTTGTTAAACACTTGTGTACTAAAAAAAATAGTACTTGATTTGGTCCATAAACCTAATTTGTCATCGCAGTGTAAACTAGGCTAGAATTGACACTGACAGTTTAACCTTAATCGATTGTTAGGAATGCCAACATCAAGTTTATAAATTGAACAATTCACGACCAGCAGCGGCAACAATACATCAACAGCACGTTTATAAATTTTCAGTAATACTTTAAATTATAATATACCAATATTACTTACATTTTCTTGGATGCCAGTGACTTTTTTGAAACAATTCCTCTTCACCTTTTGCAATAAGATCTTTAGCAACTCTCATATCATTAATATCTTTGTTATCATCGAATCTTTTTCTCATTAGGACTGCTTGATACCTAAAGACGTCCCTAAAAATATTTTAACCAAAAAATTATGTAACAATTATATTCCTTTTTTACTTATTCTTACCTTCGATCATACCAAGCTTCAAGCAATCTAATTGATCTTTTATATAAATCCTGAACTTTTCTCGTGTGTGTTCTTAAACCTATCGGTAAATTAGCCATGGCTGAGGAAAATGTGTTATTTATTTATTATTTTTTAATTTCCATTCAATATAAACGTCAACCCGAAAATCTGGCCTGTTTCACAGCAAAATTGCCATGTTGCCGGATATAAAAGTTGTGATCTGTCAATTTCTCTCGGGCCGATCAGGGGCCGATGAACTCACTCCTTTGGGTGAGTTCGTTTGTTGTCGTTGGTGCGCTTTGGCACTCGGAAGATCTGGCAGTGCAGGTTCGAGCAAATGACGAGAAATATCCGAGAATGGAACCTAATTTTGTATACCTAACCAAAAATAAACGTTAACTAATAAGTTAACGTTTCAGTTTCTGCTTGACCTTCGACTAGTGAGGTGCGGTCGATAGAAAAACTACATAGTTTTTTCCGGGAAGGCGGTTGAAGGAGCCGTATCTGCTGTATTTCCCGTCGGGGATCAAGGAAAAACTCACCCTGCCATTCGGAATGTGGTGAAAGCGTAGTTTTTGAAGTCCAGAGTGATTCCTAAACCCTTTTTTCAAATCACACGTGGTATCGTTGACCATATGGCGGTGCAGAGCACAGACTCGTGAGGACAAAAAGGGATCTGACAGAAACCGGTTATATCTGGATTTTGTTGCTGCATTTCTCGACAACTGAATGTGCATTTAAATAGCTTTAATATTTTGAAATAGTCGGGAGCTTCGATACGGTTTCGAGCCGGACTACATCGGAGTTTCCAAGAAATATGTCTAGCCCCTCTCTTAACCCGATATAACGGGGGTGTAACCAATGTGGAAGGGTTGCTCCACCTCTTGCTAAGCTTTGGAGGGGTGAGGGCGAGCTGGAGCACTATTCTTGGTCGTTCGCATCTTTCAGAATCCGTCGAATTGTCATTTAATTTATCAACAGATTTGACGGATCGTGAAAGATGCGAATGGTCAAGAATAGCGTCCCTGGTGAATGCCTAAGCAGCAAAACCATCCGGGGGTATAACAGCCCCCATTTGCAAGTCAAGTCAAGTTAACGTTTATTTTTGTCTGTGTTGGTATGTGATTTTTAAGCAAAATATTGCAAAATTACCACTGTCAAACCCTAATTAACGCAAAAAAGCATAGAACAAAAATTTATAACAAGCAGAAAAGTCTAAACATTTATGATCGCATCTGTCAATAGTATCAATTCGGGATAATCCCAATCTTCGAGCATATACCTACTAAAGGCAGCCTTGCTGCTGAGCCATGCGAACACTCGTATGAGAGAGAAATAAGAATAGGTGTATCTATCTCTTTCGCTCCAACGTGCTAATTGGCCGGCGGGAAGGAGTCTACACCCCGCTCTGCGTGCTCATTAGTTGCCAAAGTACATACCCCTCCCTGGGGCAAATCAGCGAAAGAATGGGTTATACATCTATTCTTATTACTTTCTCACGCACGCTGTTTGCACGACCGAGCGGTAAAACTATCTCTTGGCAAGTATAGGCTGGAAGGGTACATTAGAAAGGTCTAGGGGCAGAGTATTATCATTGTGCTTAAAGGGTAAACCCTTCTAATCTACCCTTGAAGCATATATCTATTAGAAGCAGCCTTGCTATAGAGGTATCATATAGATAGAGCAGGGGATCACGGTTCTTTATCTATCTCCCTCTTTCTCTTTCTTGCATGCTAAGTAAAGGGTACCGCGATCTTCTTCCTCTTTTTAACCTTCGGAAGTTTCCGCTCTATCTATAATACCTCTATGAGACTTGCCGCTTGGTCGTGCGAATAGCGGGCGTAGGAAAAAAATCTATGAAAGTCTAAAATCCCTTTCTCCCTCTCTACGCGTGTAAAGTGGGGCGAAATGAATATCTCTTCTTGCCGGCCAATCAGGACGCAGAGTGAGAGAAAGATATTGTACCTATAGAACTTTTTCTCTTGCGAGAGGAAAAGAAAAATTGCTTACTAACCTTTCCCTCTCGCTCCAACGTGCTATTTGGTTGGTATATATAGGCGATTTTTCATTCTCTATGGCTTGCTTATTCGCACTGACGAAGGACAGAGCTGCCTCTAGCAGATATATGCTGGGAGGGTCTACCTGTCGGACGATTTTCAGAACGTTATCTGGGTAAATAGCGCTCCCTAGGGTGATAGTCCTTAATCAATAACAAATTGGCAACCTTGCTTAGGTGGTCTAGTTTTTTTGGAGTTGATTTGTAGAGAAGTGCTAAAAAATTTACAAATTTTCTTTGTACTAGATTGATATAGTAATATCTGTTGAATTCATAGTTGTGTGTGTTGTGATCCAGCAAATAATGACCGACAAGAAAGGTAAGAAATTTTCGTCGCATTAAAATCCAAAAATGGACCCCTCTGATTGCCTTTTGTATGTTAATTTGATGTAATTCCGTTGGAAGTGCAAATTTCCGGCTGGAAATGATATAAGATGTTTTAAAAAAGTTTTAGGCCATGTAGGGGCCCCAAGAATTAGGGAAAAACAGCAATAAATTGCATAAGAATATGCAGGATGTTTAAATCAATACATTTTAATAGGGTTATCTCTCTCTAGACCAGGTAACCCAGATGTTCTGACTCATTCTGACCCATGTATTTTACTAGCCTTGTCCTGCATTGCAAACTACTGCAGTACAGTAACAGGGACTTTATTAATGTTCTTATTTAGGGCCAGATTATCACCAAAATGTGTTACTTGCAGCAGCTGGTTTTAAAACAAGACTAGAGGAGGACCTTCAGAGTAGCCAACCCAGGATTCTGCCATCGAAAAAACAGTACCTATTTCTTTTCATGTGTTTAATACAGTGGCTGATGCTTGTTGGTTATACCCGCTCAACGATTTACCTTCACTAGATTTTTGGTTGGAAATTTGATTACTGCCCTATATTTGTCTTTGTTTGGAAATTCTGATTTTAACACCTGATTTCAGGCAGCTAAATAATTATGTATTCATTTGTTACCTTTAATAATGATTAGGTTACAGTCAGTAGTCAAATCTTAGTTTGAATGATAAATCTTAAATATGTATCCTTTAAAGAAAAACTATAGTAAATGTGTTTTTTTTAAAGCATCCAAAAAAGGTTTTGATTTGTCTGTTTTTATAAATGACTTCTAGAAGTATTTATTAACTCAGAGTCTGATCACAAAAATCTTTTTATGTTAAGATTATTTCTGTACTTTTGGAAATACATTTTTTAAGTATTTGTTTGATTGGTATTATTACAGTGCAGTCAGTAATGACTCAGCTTGACATCAAGCATTTTGTCCTTAATTAAAGCGAATCAACTATTTCAAATTCTAATCTCTGTCTATCTTATCCATAGCAGAGCCCAAGTTTTTTCCTATCAGAGTAGATTGAATTCATTATTTCGCTTAATAGTACACATTGTGCTCCTTTAGGGGCCTAATACCAGCTCTTCATTGAAAGTTTCATTTAACTATTGCTCTAGTTCCTTTACTGGTACTGATTGGTTCAGAGAAGCAAACTTTATCTAGAGACCAACAGAACTAATTCTGAGTGTACACATACTCATTTTCTTATTTGATATTTGCATTTTAAAAAAAGTTCTTATAGGGGTAAACTAAATTTAAAATGTTTGACCAGGGTAAATTTATTATAGTTTTGCTTTAAGGCACAGATATATTTTACAATATTTGTTTGCATAGCACAACGGGCCTACTGAGGCCTAGGTGCAGTGATGTTTATCATATATTTATCATATATTTGTTTGCATACCCTCGCCAATTTGGCATTGAAATCACCATAATATGCTAACGGCCAAGTGATGATTGCATTGTTAAATTTAGCAATGGACTTAGCAATTGTTAAAAGTTAACAACGGTTTAGAATGTTTAACAAAACCTCATTGACAGTGTTATTCAATGATTTTAGTGGGCAACCTGTAAAAATCTGACATTTTGTTAAACATTCTAAACCGTTGTTAACTTTTAACAATTGCTAAGTCCATTGCTAAATTTAACAATGGGATCATCACTTGGCCGTTAGTCTATCTTTTTTAAATTAAATAATTTTAAAAAAGAATCTTGTATCTAACATTCTTAGGTGATTAAGTAAAAGATGCAAAGAGTAAATATAAATAATTCCATAATAGAAAACGTCACAAAAAATAAGTAAAATAAAAAGTCAATAATCATACATACAGTTTAAATAGTTAAAAAACACCAACTTAGGAGATCTCTAAACCAAAAATTTCAAAATAATAAAACAGATATCATATATTTGTATGCGCTTTGAATTTGTAATATAATATTTTAAACATCAGTCAATAATAAAATCAGATCAACAAGTGTCCAAAAGTATGGTTCTAAAGGCAGGACAGAAACAGGAATTCAAGAATATTTTTATGAGACTACCTGATATGAGAAAATACTACCTAGTGCGTTTTCTTCTAAAAGGCTTATTTAAATTTAAATTACCAAAGAAGTGCAAAAACTTCAAAATTTATGTATTTTCTATCACATGAAATTAACTTTAACTTTGTAAAAAAAATCTTTCTTGTTGTTGCTCTTAAACATTTTTTTATAAAGTCTAATTTATACACGTTTTTGAACACTAATAGGTATGTTTTTTTTCTTTAAATACATTAAAAAAAAAAACATTGACAAATATAGGGATGTAAAAATTACTTACTTACTGTAGCTGAAGATGTAAAAAACTCTCAATGGTCCAACATTAGACGTTTTGTGGTCTATTTATTATTCACTGCATGATGATTGTCAAAAAATATGTAACTTTTTCAAACAGAAAAGAAAACACCATTTCAAGGTATCAAGTATTTAGGAATTGATTAATTTATTATGTTTATATAATTTAACCAATATTGCATTTTACAAAAAAATAGTGGGCACTATGACAGTATTTTTTATAAAAAATGTACTTAAATAGGAATTTTTGTGACAATGATTTAATTTAAAAAAAAATCGCTGCATGAATAACTTTTAAGTAAAGTTTTTATAAAAGTACTTTTTTGGTAATTCCCTGTAAAGGTAACGTTAGGTGTCTTTTTGTTAAGTTATATTACATAAAGTGAAAAAAAATGCTTGAATCTGAGAAAGCTAAGAACTCTTCTTAAACATGTTTTGGAATATCTCAAATCTAAATTTAAACCAAATTGATGTATGGTATAAGATTTATAGTTTTTTGGGATTTGTGTGAAAAAGAGCTGCACATGGGAATGAGTGGAAGTGCTATGTGTATAATATCTGGGTAAGATTGTCATGTCTTAAAAACAATAAAAAAAAGTTAGATTATGTGCGACTGATGTTAATTCAATTTCACTGATAATAAAGCATTAAAATCAATAATTTAATTTGTATTTTTAATAAACTTATTTAATAGTTTTTTTTTTATTTATATCTTCAAAAAAATATATTTGGAAAGATAATAATACACTTTAGACTAGTCACAGTGGCCGCTACACTCAGTTTACACAGTTGAAAACAGTCTATGGCTTTAAATATATATTTTTTAATCAGGCAAATTAAAGTAAAGATATATAGTGGTTATAATTAGAAAAACGTCCTGCATTTGATATTTTAAAACAATAGGTAGAAACTTTCTTTAGGAAATTTTAAAACAAGTTTGTTTTATACTTTAGGTTTTATTATCAAAAATTGAGTAAAATCTTTATTTTTTTTATTATGTTCTTATAACAGCTGAGATTTTCCTACCGTCTTTTGTGGATTTTTCTATTTAATAAGTATAAAAGGTCTACTTAGGAGGCCATAAATGTTTTGATACTGATCTTTTAAGCAAAAAACTTTGAAATATTCTCCTATCTACTCACCAATTTACGGTAACCACATTTTTTAGAATCTTCTAATATAGGGTTCTCCATACTAGACTACCCATTTTAATAGCTCTTCATAAAACAAACATTTTAATACATTTAATTACAATCCATTCTTTGGGATTAACTGTCATATATGATTTAGTCTAACTTTTAAAAATTATGTCTTTTAAATAACCGCCATTAACTTTAATGCAATTTTCAAGATTGTATAAGAAATGATTTATAACAAGATAAAGCAAAACCTAATGTATTTACCGGACTTCTTCAGCAATTCAGACTTTGAGTTTTTGAATGTTTTCCTGACGAGTTGCAAAAGCCTTCTACGCAAAATACTTGTTGTTGAACTAAATAGTCCATAGGGATTAAAACTAAACATTAAATTATGTGTCAAAACCTCAAGATAATTTTTTTAAAAAATTACATTTTACGAAAATCAATTTTATCCTTATTTTGTGACAGGCGCTTACTTGATTAATAATTTGTTGATTAAAATCTAGAAGGCCATAGAAGATAATGATTTAAAAACCGTACTCATGTATTTCAATATTAAAATAGCTAGTCTATTATCGGGAACCCTCTATAATAACAGCTAACGAGATCTTACTTAAACCTATTTTTATTTGTGAAATTTAGCAAGTTTTGCGGACCTTTAAATTTTAGGACAACTATCCCATATAGGGGATAGTTGCCTAATCCATGTAAATTACGTTTAGGATCGATGCCCCGCCGAGAAAGAGGAAGTTTATCCCGCAAAATCTTTGATCGCACCTAGCCGTCCCATGCAATCGCACTGCCATCTTAGTTGTATTTGCAGAGTCTATAGATAAATAAAATAACATGTTGTGTGTCATTCGCGAAACTAGAGTTATTGCAATCAAGGCAACTATACCCCTGGGGCGACTATCCGGGGTTTTGCCCTAAATTACAATATTTTGTGATCTCAGTTGAATTTTAATAGTATTAGTATTAGTATGAGGCAGATATACTACAAGTGTCGATTAAATATAATTACCTATATATAGATCTGTTATTTGAGTGAGTGGAGAATGATCCCTTGAAAAAAATTTAAAGACCAAATCTAATAATAATCATAATAATAATAGTACCATGACTTTCCCTAAAAAGCCATTTTTAACACTTGTGTCACTGTTACATTTGGAGTGTGTAATGTATTTACCTTAATATTCTTAAAAAATGATTTTAAAAAATAATATAATAGTCACATAATATTGTCAGAATCATTAGGTGCCAAAATTCAACATGTGTGTTGTGGTGTCAATTTTAGCTAATAATTAGGGTAATAATATCAAAACAAATAAGTTGTAATAAAAACTCGATATTTATTTGACTTACCTTTTAAAAAATGTTACATATTTTTTGTAGTGTGTGGGTGTAGGGTGACGACATGGGTTTCACCCAGTGTTTGCTACAAATATGTTGGCTATTCCGCTGAAGCACATATCTACGTCGCTATTTTTTACCATCAATCCTTTAATAATGCCTGTTTTAAATCCATATTTACATAAATCATAGCTAGTGCAAGCGTCAGCCCTACCAATAGTATGCTAAGGTCATTAAATAGTAATTTTTTAGTACAGATATATGTTACAATTTTATACTGATAAAACGCACATGCGTGTATCAGTACAATTGTTTTTGCCAATATGAATACTCAATTGATCGAGCCATAAAAAGTATTTTTGGAGAAAATACCAAATTAAGATCTTTTTTATGGTAACGTACTGTTTGTGAGACGAAAGTTAACGTATGTTCAAGGACAAAAATCTTTCTGGGACATTATTACCGCCTTTTTAGCAATATCTCAACTTTCAACAGCGGTTTAAGAAACTGAAAAGAAAATTAATATTTGAAATTATTAATTTTGAGGATTATATTAGGACCAACACTTTTTTCATATTCTTTTATAAAGATCTCTAAAGTTCTAGTAGATACCTAGTTTTCTGGAATACATTTTATTTTGTTAAATACACTTTTTCACAAAAACAAAGTAAAATGGCAGTGCTTGGCGTAAGTCATAGCACGTGTACGCGGTAGCTAACTTCAGTTCTATATCTATATATTTTGCCTTTATATCGTAATAGCCAACAAATGGCGTCTCCTACAACACTTAGCATTCTTGACTTCATTCAAGGAAGAGATGTTTGTCTTATTAATGATCCCACACTTACAGAAAAGCTTCGTTACCTTTTACAGTCCAACTTGAGAGGCCCCTAGATTAGATTATATTATTTGAGTGGTTATGGCAAAAATGACCTCCACCAATGCAACCTTACCAGATTTATTGTGGTTTCTCCTATCGTTCTTTAGAATATCTTGTCCAGGCCCGTCTTCTTAACTAGACTTCAAAGTCTTGACACTGGCCACTCCATATATCTTGCCTGTTTTGGGTTTTCCTCACCAAACCTAGTAAACCTAAGCCTACATAGTGCTTCGCAGTGGCACCACACATGTACGCCTGTTTCTTCAGCCTCCTGGCAGAACCTACACAGGCTATCCTCCACCAGGCCTATTCTTTCCAGGTGCTTGTTAAGTTTGCAATGTCCTGTTAGTTGACCTACCGTTATCCTTACAACCTTACACTGTGGCTCAGTAGGTCTGAGGTAAACTTGGTCGAGCAGGTCTTAATGAACTGCTTTGCCTGTCATTGTCCTGGAGTTTGTACTCACCAGCTTTGAAACTCTGTCTACCCAGCTCTTAATAAATGCTTTAAAGAGGCCTGCCGAAATTCCACAAAATGGCTCAGGGCCTATCATTTCCATGGCTGATCCTCTTTTGGCTAGGTCGTCGGCCTCTTCGTTACCTGGGTGGCCCTCGTGGCCTGGTACCCAGGCTACCGTAAGTTTGTTTGCCAAGCCGACTTTTTCCAGGGCCTGTATACAGTTCCCCACTAGTTTGGAATTAACTTTTGGAGAACTGATGGCCTTCAGGGCCGCTTGGCTGTTTGAGTAAATGACGATGTGTTTTCCTTTACTCCCTTTTTCTTTAATCAGCACGGCACAATGCATTATTGCTGCGATTTCCGCTTGGAAAACCGTGGCGTGCTGACCAATACTTAAGGTTATCTTTTCTCTAGGCTTGTCTCCATAGATGCCAGCTCCTACTCCCTTGTTGGTCTTGGAGCCATCTGTATACCAGATATGATCGGCTTTGATTGGAGGGCCTTCTTTCCAGTACGTACAGTACAGTATCTGGTACGACAATCCGAAAGTGTCTGTTGAAGATGAAACGAGGGGTTGACCTGTCCGAGGACATCTCAAACAATGAGCTGACCTCTTGCTCCTCCTCTATTTCCCATTTTGAGGTCCTTTCATGTCCTATAATTATTGGACTTTGACCTCGTTTGGGTCTATAGAGTACCGCCTTTACTTCTCCCTGTATGTAAATGTGGAGTTTCGGCAGGTTTAGCAGCACTTCCAGGGCTGCGGTTGGGGTTGTTCTCATAGCTCCCGTGATGCATATGTATGCTAGTCTTTGCACACTTTAAAGTTGTCTGGTTTTTTTCCATTATATCTCCAAATATTTAGGTCTATTGTGAATAAACTCCCTATTACCACACTTCAGGCAGCCATGGTACGTTAGTGCTTAGGCCTTAGCCTTCGTGGACTGTCCCAAGATAAAAAAAAACAAATTTATAACAATATTTTCTTCTAAATAGCGGATTTAGGTATCTTAAGCTGTCTTAAGTGTAAAATTGTTTTATTATTATCGAACCAAACACAACTTACAAGTGAGATTAATAATTATTATAAACCAATTTTTCTACAAGATGTGAAAAACTTACCACAAGATATAAATTCATAATTTTACCTGATATAACTTAGGAAAAAAATTTGGAATAAAAACAAGAAAATATTTGACATAATTTTGGGGGATAGCGTTTTGAAATCAGGGAGTATATTTTAATACTTTGTAGATTGTACCTTAACGATTTTTTAAAGTCTTAGTATTTTACTATTTTAAAAGGTAATTTTATAATTTTAAAGTGTTCTTTAGCATCACAACTATCATTTAAACATTTGAAGACTGATTAAGGACTTTTAGCATACTACTGAAACGTAAAAATCTTCTTAGATGTGGATTTAAGACAGATATTATCTATCAAATGAACTACGTGAACATAAAGCGTAAGTGAAACTACATCACTAGTTGTCAGATTTTTAGCTCATTTGATAGAGTCGAGACTATAATATTTGCAACAGGTCTAAGGGATTTTTGTATTTATAATGTTTGATACAATAATTTATTAATATGTGAATAACCTAGATTAAGTAATCTCCCACTAGTTTTAGATATATTTGACATTTTTGGTGTTTAAAATATTCGGCGAATGAAGAAACTTAGGGCTGAGGCGAAAAATATTGTTAGGGTTGGTTGGTAGCAAAATGTACAGTGTCATCTAAACAAAACTGAACTGGACCATATTAGTGGCTTTCTCTCGTATTAAAAAAAAATAAAATAGCCATCTTGTGTATTTTTTCATGGAATCGGAAAAACATGCTTAAGAACATGATTCGAATTGAAACCAAAGAGATACAGCACAAAGGCGTCCCAGACTTTCTATTATCAATACGGGTTAAAAGTAGTAATAAACGCAAGACCAAAAGATTAGTAGATTAGTGACTTTTTGTGTTTTGATATTTTATGTATTAATTGTTAACCTTTTTCTTTTTTTAATTTAAATCGTGAATTTCTTATGTAAATTAAATTAATTCTGTTGTTACTAAAAATGAATACGAACTCTTTTTTATTTAAACGTACCGCCGAAAATGAGACGCTTACAAAACGAACCATTAAATTAAATGTCGCATTAAGAAGATAATCATAATTTTATATCGTATTTTTTTTGTTTCCATTAAAATCATTTTCTTAAGAAATATTTGGATTCTACAATAAAAAAACACTTATTTTTTATATATAAGGTCACAAATATGTATTTGTTCAGACCTCGTTCAATGACCCCGTATTGTTATGTTTTATTTTTGTGTTTTATGTTCAGGGGTGGATTTTCGCAAAGGCTGAGTAGGCTGAAGCCTAGGGCGGCAAATTTACGATTAATTTTTTTTTAAATGTAATTTATTTTAAATTTTCTGTATGATTCACTTTTGTTAAGTTTGTTTATTAAATTTTTATAAGAATTACTAGGTAAAGTTTACATTCTTTTAATGCTGAATTTTTCGTTAGGATATCCAAAAAATATTGGCATATTAGGGCGGCAAAAATGTATTAGCATATGGGCAGCAAAAAGTTAAATCCGGCACTGTTTATGTTATATATTTATAAGATTTTTCACGATTGGTACTTTAAAAGAGTTGGTCCATACACTTGATACTTCATTCACCCGAGCATAACCTCATACCCTTATGTATTGTAATTCAAAATTAGAATTTTGTTACTCTAATTTTTTTTTGCTACATTTCACTTTTTATCCTATTATTTTTATCTTTATGAGCTCACGAAGGTCTTGAAGGAAGCCTAAGTACTGGGTACGGTGGGTGCCGAGTTTTAAGAAATTAAACCCGTTTTTCCCCAGTTTCTTTAATAATCTTCAAATATCAAAACGCCTGGGAAATGTCATATCGACGGGTCCTAGAGTTTACGTGGAAACCAAACCACAGACAGCACGCCCGATGGTCACCCATCAGACTTCTAATCCCGCCCAATATATCCTTTTTATAGAAAATTGTAAGTAAAGAAGTTCTGGGTTTAAAGTTAAAAAAAAAATCTATAAATATTTTCAGAATACGATTATACTTCATTGTAAATTGGCTGTTCTTTTGATTTTCTTTTCGGCCTTTTAAAGTACTGAAAACCAAAATAAGACCAACTTCTGTCCACAATTTGCTGTTCCACTTCGTTCTGACTTGGCAAGTTTTATAACCGAGCTGTCTGTATCGATGATTATTCTTTTTTTTTTATTACAACAGACAGTTTTTTTAATTAAAACAGACAGATCAGTAAAAAAGCTTGCCAAGTTAAAAAAGAGTGGTACAGCAAATTTTGGACAGAACTTGGTCTAATTTTAGATTTCCTGGCCCTTCTTTATACAGTGCTTTTCTTTAATGTCCCCCCCCCCTCTTTATTTCTGAACGGATCAATTCAAAATATTAAAACTTGAGGTAATGTAATTGATGCATGGATACTATATTTTAGAGTAAAATTGACAGATGAAAATTTCAAGATGGCTGCTGGGCGCCATCTTGGAAAAAAATTAAATGAAATGAGTGGGTACTTTACAACCCTAGAATATAAGTCAATTTCTTTACCTACTACAAAATGGCGTTGCACCGTAAAAAAAAATCGCTTCGATTTTTCTTCCAGTGGATGAGAATTGGCCATTTTTAAAAATAGTTCACATAGTATCTTCCACTAAAACCGAAAACTAAATAAGAATATTTTAACTGTTCAGGGTCTTTGATTATATTTACGTGGCTTCTGAGGCCTTTATTTTTGAAGACAGAAAAAAATGTTTTATATAAACATTGTAGGATTTGTTCCATATTATGTTTTGAAATTATCAGTAAAAAAATATCGCAATAAAAAAATGGAAAAATATAGGCAACTTCAACTTTTTTAAATGAAACACCCGCTACAACGAAAGATCTTTTTTTTTCTGATTTTAAATATATATACATTGATGATATTTGGATGAACCATTTTTGAGATATTTTAGGTTAAATTATTAATAAATTACAAAAAAGTTTCATATTACTATCAAGAAAGCCATGGAAACAATAAAATTGTTATGTTGCTGAATTTGGTGAGGATTTTCTTTGGACTGGACTCTGAAATAATGTTTATTTTTGTGATTAAACATTCCTACTAAAGTGAAGAAAGACTTGTCGGTGAATGTAATTTTATTTAAAGACTGCTGCATAAACCTAGCTATATCCAATGCATACTTAGGTCGGTCCTGCATGTTTTGTTCAGAAAGATTTTGAACGGACATACATTTATTAGGATAAAATTTGTAAAATTTGAAGGTTAAATAAATTTTATAATCTGTTTTATTAAGTTCAGATGCCGCGTCCGAGATTGATATTTCAGAATTTTCTAAAATTATTAAAAGTAGTTAGTGCTAGTCCAATAGAAAAAGTATAATAATTATCCTGAAAAAACAAGGATATCCAAAACTTTGTTTTCATTTCGTGCTGCAGTCCTTTTCTTCATTTTAAATCCTTTTTGTTCGATACATTTTCTTACCAAGTATTTAATAGTATCTATAGATGGTTCCCGTTGTTAAGAATATAATAAGTAATATTCCCTTTGCACTGTCGTCACATTATTATTGTTACCGTAAAAAAGACGCATAATAGCGATTTTTTGTTCTTCTGAATAGCCCTTCGACAAAAAAGCAATACAACCTACTTTTAATAGTTAAAATGATAAATTTTAACTTTTTACAATATCAATACGTCAAATTTATTAAAACAATTTTATTGTTTTCATAGCTTTCTTGATACTAATATGTTTTTTTTTTTCAATTTATTTATATTTTAAGCTTAAATATCTCAAAAATGGTTCATCCAAATATCATCAATTTATATATATTTAAAATCAGAAAAAAAGATGTAGCACATAATATACAGGGTATTCCATTTAAAAAAGTTGTAGTTGCGTATATTTTTCCATTTTGTTATTAAGATATTTTTTTACTGATAATTTTAAAAGATAATATGAAAACAAACCTTCAATTTTTATAGAAAACATTTTTTTCTGTCTTCAAAAATAAAGGCTCCAGAAGCCACGTAAATATAATCAAAGACCCTGTACAATGATGTTTGCTTTCGTACTGAAATTTTTGTCACTGTCAACCAAAAAAAAAAAAAAAAAAAAACAAAACCAACAACGTTATCGAAACTATCTCTGTTGCTGTAGATACGACAGAGATTAACAATTATTTCTAGAGAAATGCATGTTTGAAAATGTTCGGCGTGAAATATCAGACCGACTGTTGTGTCAAGAAGTTCGAGGCAACCATTTCCATCATTTTCTCAACTGAACTTAACGTTATTATTTGAATTATCAAGTCAAATCTTAATATATTCAGGTAATTATTAAATGTACCACCATTTTGTAATAGGTAAAGGAATTGACTTTATATTCTAGTGTTGTAAAGTACTCACCAGGTGCTTCAAAATAATGCGCCACAAAACCACTCTTTTCATTTACTTTTTTTTCCAAGATGGCGCCCAGCAGCTATCTTGAAATTTTCATCTGTCAATTTTACTCTAAAATAAATTTATACATCAATTACATTACCTCAAGTTTTAATATTTTGAATTGATCCGTTCAAAAAATAAGAAGAGGGGGACATTAAAGAAAAGCACTTTATAAATGTTTTTGGTGGGATGTCTTCTTATTTTTTTAAGTCCAATGAATTAAAAAAAAAATGATTGATGAGAACTGATAATTATTTCCAAATATTGTTTTTCTAACAATTTTATTTTTATGGGTAGACAGGTTTTGTAATCCTGGATTTAAAGACATTTTTCCAGGTAGGTTTGGAGTCTGATAGGTAAACGGTCGAGTGATGATCGCGTTTTTAAATTTAACAATGGACTTAGCAGTTTAGAATGTTTAACAAAACGTCATTGTCATTGTTATTTAATGATTTTAGTAGGCAACCTGTTAAAATCTGACATTTTGCTAAACGTTCTAAACCGTTGTTAACTTTTAACAATTTGCTAAGTTGACAACGGTTTAGAATGTTTAACAAAATGTCAGATTTTGACAGGTTGCCTACTAAAATCATTGAATTACACTGACAATGACGTTTTGTTAAACATTCTAAACTGCTAAGTCCATTGCTAAATTTAACAACGCGACCATCACTCGGCCGAAAATGTATCAGTTTTCTTTGTTGAGTGAAATCATGTCTATATTTTTTAGACAATTATAATCTCAGAAACTCAGGTTTAATCAGTTTGCAAACTTCTAGAATCTTCTTTAAATATTATACAATATTCCCGTCCCTGTTTTTCCGAATAAAGATGTGCAGTTTTTAGAATTTTTCTTTTACTTGTTTCCTAAAACCCACTTACATACTAAATTTCAAGTTCCTACTCCCGCGTAAAGTGCCCCAGTGAGTCAATAAATCGGTCAGTCAGTAGTAAAATGGGAGATTTTTAAAATCGAATATTTCAGAAACCACCGGACATAACTTTCTTAATTTTTTTCACTTGTAATAAGCATACTTATGGAAATTTAAATACCATATTTCATACCTTTATGTAGAACAATAAGATAGTTATGAAAGGGAGAAAACATGCTGAAATGTTTCGTATAAATACACACTGCGTGCGTCATGATGAAACTTTGCCTACCGCACTACCGTGCGCCTAGATAAGGTTAATATTGAAATTTTGGAAAAATATTAATATCCTTGATACCCCTTTGGTAAAATTAAAGTTATTTACAATGTTTACATTTAAGGTGGTAATCGTTATACAACAACGTCTTGAGTTTTAAAGCGGGATTTTGTCTAGCCCGACAATTGTAATTTGGATGAAATTTTCAACCTCCGCCTTTTTGAAATGTCTCAGGGAAATTGTAAAGAGAGAAAGTTAATTTTAAGTAAATCATCGCAGATGGTAGTTAATTTTCTATTTGTATTTTATTTTTTTGGTCAGTTACAAAATTGACACCAAGAAAAAGTATTAGGGATAAAACTTAAGTTAACTGTATGGAGGGCAAAACATTTAAAAGATATACTTATGTTTATATTAAATTCAACAAACAGAAACTGGTTGGGTTTGTAACATACCGATTTAATGATTTTCAAGGAAGCAGCAGCCAGAACTTAGTATTTTTATGTCTTAAATCATTATTCTATTAATAAAAAGATCGTCAACCTTATGAATAAACACCAGAAATGTCAGGAAATTTGCATGCTGTAGATTTTAGTGTATAAAAGTAGCCATTTATTTACCTAAGTCTTTTTAATTTTAATTTTTAATATTTACCAAAAAGGTTAATAACTTGAAACATAAACAACTTATTAATGCAATCGATTTAAGTGAGGCGCAAAATATAGTGATATGGAAGTATAAAAAAATGAATTTGCTGCAGGAGTTTCGGCTTTAATTTCGCTAGGAACCTTTAGGGATTTTTACTTTAGGAGTATTTTGATACGTGTTCTTTGGGAGTACTCGCCTTGAAATTTTCTAGAAAATGGGACCACTTCGGTCCAGGTCCCGGTGTATAGCGAGCTGAGCCTGCTCAGCCCTATTGACCCCTATAAACTTGCAGATCGCCTGCAACAAAAAAGAAGAAAAGACCCCAAAAAAAATTCAAAAATCACAAATATTAATCCACGTTTCGGTGGCAAGTCGGCCACCGTTGTCAAGATAAAATTAAAAGAAAAAAATAAACTCAATTTTAACACATTTTGCTTAAAAAAACTTAAGAAATTCTGATAGCTTTTTACTTTTTATGACGTTTTGTCATTCATGAGTTAAAAAAATTATAAAACACCTAGAAAATGACACCTTAATGCTTCGCATCCAAGTAAGGGACATATATTTGTAAAAATTGTTTTTGTTGTCTTTAAATAATAATAATAATAATATATTTCATACAAAAATACACAATAATTTTACGAGACAAAGATGTCCAACATAAGTCACAAAGCGAACTTGTGTGTGACTCAGTTGGAACACAGTACATTCTGATGTTATACGCTTGTTACAATTACTATAATAAAATTACAACAAATTAAAAATACAATTACAATAAGGAAATCACAGTGAAGAAGAAAATGTATTTTTTACAGTGGTAGACTAGATTAGACCAAAACTAATAATAATACCAACCCAGATAGGACTGACAACAGAATTACATAATCTTTATATTTATATCACAGTTAATCGAATATCACAATTAGGGAGTATCACCTTTGATCACAGCTATGAGAACAAACCCTGCAGTTCCCCCCGAGCACACGAGACCATAAAAAAACTCTTAAGTTTATTCTTAAATAAAGTTACAGAAACGCGATTAGTTATCCACAACATCCTTATATCAGTCGAGAGAAAATTTAACACTTTGGCCATTATAAGAACTGATTTTTGTAATGATGTTTTATTTGTAAATGGTACCCTCAAATAAAATTTCCATGTCCGACCTTGTTGTTTTTATGCTTTGAATTTTTTAGATTTAGAGTTAAAGAGGTATTTCTTTTATACAGAGACATGCACAGAGAAACACAGCATTGTGCCCTTAGAGTTAAAATATTTAAGTTAGAAAATAAGTTCTTGAGAAGGATGGTCTCTGGGCTTGTTACTTATAATACGAATAAGCTATTTTTGAGAAGTTACAAGTGGTTTCAAGTTTGATTCAAATGTACAACCCCATATCGATATACCATATGACAAAACATAATGCGCCAGTGAAAAGTAAATCATCCTGAGAGTCGACGGAGGAAGGAATTGTGAGCAATGCTTGATTTTTGCCATTATGTAGAGAAGTTTTTTTCTAGTAAATTCAATATGAAGCTTCCAATTTAAGTTTTCGTCGAATGTCAATCCAAGGTACTTAATTAATACTCTCAGTCTGATTCACCGTCTGGCATGCACAATCATGCATGGAGCAGCCCAACCTATGATATTTAACTTCATTATCAAAGTGATAACGGTTTCTTAATGAAAAGTTTATATACTTTGTTTTGTCAACATTTAGTAGCATTCTGTTGGATATAAACCAAGTTTTTAATAGATTCAAATCACTCTGCATGTCTCTATAGTTCGACTCCTTTGACAACCCCGAGTACAGCAATGCAGTATCATCCGCAAATGTAAATATTTTACCCTTTAAATTCAAATTACACAGGTCGTTTATATAAATTATGAAAAGGATAGGTCCTATGACTGGAAATTGGCAACATTACTCGTATAAGAACCACAACTTGAGGGATATCCGTGAACGTTCATTGCAACGCAGTAAAAAAGTATTTCCTCCTTTTAGTTAATTTTATTTATTTTGTTAGGTTGTTTTTAAACAAAGCAGTAAAATTCACTTTGTACCACTGAACAGTTCTTGTACTTTTTTTTTTGTCGAGATGAGCTTTATGTAGATGTTAAGCGTGAGATTATTTCATCTTGAGTTAATCCAAAACTTGTTTTTCGTTGTTATTTTAAAATAATTTGCACTTTTCTGTGCTTTTCGATTATAGTGGTCGTTGATTTCTTTCATTATCATGCCGTGCTTTTTTTACAAAAATGTTTTGGTTAATAGTTACAATATTGCCTATAGAAAGTATTGCCAAAATAACGATTGAAAGTAAACCACCTCATTATGGATTTTTGCGTTTATCTAACGAATCGCTTTAACCAATTCTGTTGGATCCTGTTGGTTGGTGTCATGGTGTGATAATGCTGATACACAGGGTGTCCTGGAAAATGTAGGAAATTCCCCGGATATGAAAAAAAAACATGAGTATCACAGCTAGTCCGTTCCTGCAACTGTGCGGAATTGACAGCACTTCCTTCGATAGTAAATTGAAGAGTGTTACTTGGTATTACATCTTATTAAAATAAAATTTAAATATACTTACGGCCGAGTGATGATCGCGTTGTTAAATTTTGCAATGGACTTAGCAATTATTGTTAAAAGTTAACAACGGTTTAGAATGTTTAACAAAACGTCATTGTCAGTATTATTCAATGATTTTAGTAGGCAACCTGTCAAAATCTGACATTTTGTTAAAAATTCTAAACCGTTGTTAACTTTTAACAATTGCTAAGTCCATTGCTAAATTTAACAACGCGATCATCACTCGGCCGTTAGTGGTTCAATTATTATGCCTAAAAACCTTCATTCCATTGGAGTTTTTTAGGAGTCAATATCTCGGAAAATGAGACCTATACAAAAAAAGTTTATATGAACTTGTAGTATTTTTTACGTTTTTTTTTATCTTCGGGAGATTTCCCACATTTTTCCGGACACCCTTTATACGGTAAGAAACCGTCTGACATATAGCGTACACAGATTGAAGAAAAATTATTGAATGGAATTTAATATATAAGCTAATATTGCTTGTGGCCTCCATACGTGACCAATTAGCTTGTATCACTTGTTTTCAAAAAGTTAAAAAGGTTTGACACTTTTAACTTTGTAGCAGCTGTCTTTTTTAAAAGTTTTTTTTAATATCTGGTTTCTAAAGTCCTGGCGTATAAAAGTCTTGTGTCTCCCCATGTCAGTGCTTTTGACAGATTGCTTGCATTGATTTATAGTGATGTTGCCTCAGAATTTAATGTCGGTATTCATGGCGTTCTTCTGTTTTGGACCTAGGGCATTTCGATTACAGTTTTGTTATCCACACACAGGCCTGCCGCCACTCGCCTAGCTAAGAAATCCATGTTTTTATTACCCGATATTACTTTGCCTTTTTGTGCTTATGCAAGTGTTATTAGACAGGCAAAACTAACCGAAACCTACCCTAACTCATTCTGTGTTAGCGAGGTTTGAAAGGCATTGCAAGCAGTTCGAAACCAACCATGAATTAACTTGTTGGAATGATGTACCTAGTATGGTCGCTTACCTATCTAAGAAGATTGTGATCTCTTTTTAATTTTTTTGTCCGTTTGTTGTTTCTAATATGTTATTTTTGCCAAGAATGACTTATATTCATTAAAAAACTTTGGCCTAAACCATTTTCCAACCATATCTTTTGTTTATTACGTTTTAAAATATATATTGCGTTTTGGAATAGAATTTTATACATAAACATATGACATCGCTTTATAATGGGAGATACCTTAACCTAAAATGAAAATAAAATATTATAAAAAAAAATGTCCAAACGGTACCATTTCTAAGATACAGAGCGCAAAAAAAATTTCAGCATTGAGATTTTTTTTTCTCATTTAAAAATAGGATCCTTTGATTTAAATTAAATATGGTACAGTTAAAACATTGTCCAAAATAATCATTTTAATAATAAACTTTTGTTACTATTATAAGCAGTGGCGTAGCTTCAGGCAATTTTCATTTTTTTACCAATATTTCGGCAACTGTTTTGGTATTAATATTATTGATAATTTGGTTTATGATACTTATTTCCTTCCGAGTTGTACATAAAAGGGTACTTTTAAAATTAACTCGATAAAATTAATGACATTTAGGATATTTTTATTTTAAACTTGCATGGTACGAAAAGGGTAATATTTAAAATTAATACCAATTATAATTTTTACAGAAAATTAATACAACAAAGATTAAATGTATGTATCGAGCAAGGGGTGGACAATATGAACATTTTTTGTAAGAATTACTATTGTCTTTAATTTTAAATATTCCTCTCTTCGTGCGTGCCACGCAAGTTTAAAATTAGTTACGCCCCTGGTCTATAATAGTAACAAGAGTTTATCATTAAAAGGTATATTTTGGCCACTATTATAACTGTACCAAGTTATACTAAAATCGAAAAACCCGATTTGAAAATAAAAGGAAAATTCCCATTCTAAAATTTTTCTTTCACATTCTGTATCTTAAAAATGGTGTCGCTTGGGAACTATATTTATTAAACATTTTAGCCAAGGAATCTCCCATTAAGCGATGGAATATGCTATTTAAATCACCCTGTAGGTTATACATATTTATTATACTACAAAACATGTTTTCTGTTATAATTTACCCATTATAAACCTTATATAACATGATTGATGCACCTATATTTAAAATATTTATAAAAAATACTAAAGAACTGTATATTTTGTTAACCTTTTTGGTATTTTTCTTATACTTTGATTTTATATTATTGCTTTTTATTAATCAGTTTTATGGCCTTTATTTTAGAATTATTTTAAATTACTAACTGCATGAAAATAAAATTTTTAACCCTAAATTTAATTATACAAATTGCCCAAATTTGAGAGGGGTTAAAAGTTTACGATTTTTTATTTTGATTTATTGCATGTCTTTGATTTTAATTTGACAAGGTATATTTCAGTACAATTAAAACAATTAAACATTTCTCTATCTCACCGTGCTGAATTATACATTTATATTTTTTCTTATTTTTATTTTGCATGATTTTTAAGATAAAAAGTTTAGTTTTGCTTTCGTAAGTGGTAGTGTATTTAGCTGTAACTATATTGGCTAGAATTGAATTTATAGAAACTCGAATGAACGCAAAACTAAACTTTTCCCGCATGCCTTAAAAGATAATTTACATTTGTTTGAGGGATATACAGTGTGTCCCATATTGCAGGAGCTTTCATTGGCGTATCGCGTTTTATGGAAAATATTAAGATGGTTAAATGAGAAGAGTCCAATGGAATTTTAAGATAATTTTTAATCTGATTTTAATTTTGGTCTTGTGTAGATATAATCAGATTAGTTTTAATAAAATTAATGGAGGTCTAAAGTAATTCTAAACGTGCGCTGGTACATATTTTTTTGACGCGATTTTCATGGTTTTTGTTTTAGTTTTTTTAGGGACAATAAGTTAAAGTCATAATCATGACTATCAATACTATGTCATATAAATTAGGTATTATTTCTTGAAGGTTGTCAAAAGTGTTGTTTTTTAATTCTTTGTCATACAATAATTACGAATTTTTGAAGAAACTCTTGTAGCTTGGGTAGAGCGAGGATGTCCGCAAGGGGGAGTTCTGTCCCCACTTCTATGGAACCATGTCATGGACGACCTACTAAATGACTTTCAACTGGAAGGGCACCAAACATTGGGATACGCAGACGATCTCGTCATTATGGCCCAAGGAAAATTTAACAACACTGTTAGGGATAAAATGCAACAGGCCCTAAACGCAGTTACCAGATGGACGAGAAAGGAGGCACTAAACCTAAACCATTCCAAATCAACCAAAAGAAGAAATCTAGAGGGCTTAGGACCCCTGAACCTACGAGGTGAAATTAGACGCGCTCATGGGGCCTTAAACCAAACATGGTTTATTGGTTATACATCATGGTGGTAAGGCCTATGATAACATATGTATCACTGGTATGGTGGACATAAATGCGACAAAGAACTGCTGTTACAGAACTGGCCACGTTACAGAGACTTGCTTGCTTAGCTTTAACAGGAGCAATTAAAACAACCGCAACAGCAGCCATGGAGTGTCTTTTAGACTTCCACCACTTAACCCCATAGTGATGGGAGAGGCAAGAATGGGCTACTTCCGACTGCAACAAAAACCAATTGGTGTCTACGCTAGTTTAGGACACAGCAACATAAAAAGTCAGGTTGGCGGCAACATCCTGGACGAGAGAACAGACCAGATGATTCCCCAATACTCATTCAACAAAAACTTTGAGGTAAAAATTCCAGATCGAAGTGAGTGGCAGCAACCGATCTCCCCAGCACGGTTGGAGACATCATCTGGTGTACGGATGATTCCAAAACCGAGCAGTAAACTGGAGCGGGCGTTTAAAGTGAAATGAGGAATTCACAATTGGGTATATTCACGTTTTTTGGAAAACCTATAAAATGATAGCATATATGCATAAAAATCGTATAGTAACCTCAAAAAAAATTTAAAAAACATATTTCAAGCAAAAACTGCTCTTTAAAATTCAAACGCCAAGAATTGGCGCCACAGCAAGCTTTCCGAAGGTCACTGTTGTTTGACGTCACAGCGCATATAAACACTAAAGCGTTATTCGTGTTTTTAATACATTGTCACCTTGTAAGCGTGGTTTAATTTTATTACGGCATTATTCACGTGGCTACAGTCTAATTAAGTTGAGTAATTAAGTAATATGTACGAATCACAAAATAAATGGTGTTTTGTGCCCCTTTGCACTAGCATATATGTGAGTACACTAAACGAAATTTTTTAATGTGTACCTCGGGGGAATTTACAGCAGCAGGATGTTTTTGAAGGACCACTTAAATGTAAGTTGGAAATAGGGTTTTAATTAACACATACATAAATACCTACATGAATATATTTTTTCTAATTTGGTTTAAACATCAAGTATTGTAAAAAAGTGTTATATTTTATTTAACACATAAAATAAATACAATGCGGCTTTTGCACCTCTAATTTCTGCTAAATTAAAACGTTCATTATTTTTAACGTACTCCATCACCATAAACATTCACAGAGGGTAAATTTTTTTTGCAAGCCTTGACAAATCCTTCGTTAGCCATAACGAATGAAAAACACTTTATTTAGCCACGCAAAATAAAGCAAAGTATTAGTTATGTCGAGATTTACCGCAGTACAACTGAAAATAGACAAAATCGATACGTAAACAATCTGTATTTATATGCGATGTGACGTCACGAGTCGTTTTGCAGTCCCTTTTTTATCTATATTTTCATACCTGAACTCGCTACTGGCTCTTTTATGCGGACTTGTGAGATTATAAAATTGACCTAGGGACACGTCCCTACGAATTTATGTGTATTTTGCTTTGTTTAAAATATATGGATAATACCCATATACCCAATTCTCCATTCCACTAGAAACACACTAGGAGCACGCATTGCATTTGGGCAAACGAAAATGAGTCCACAGGAATATATTAACCAACCAGTCTCGGGGTTATACAGACTTGTAGAAGGAACAAGACTAATGGGATGATTGGTATAAAAGATAATGGGAGATTAGGCACAAAAAGCCCAAGAGGCTGAGCTGCCTCTGGTAGTGAATCAAGACGGCTCTCAGGAAGAAGGAGAAGAAGTTTCTAAACAGTGAAAATAATATAGAAACACTGGTATTTATTTGTATTTAAAATTTCACAAAGATGTAGTCTTCAATACCGAATAAAAAGCGGCCAAAAAGGCACTGACAGGCTGTATTTTTAAGAATCTAGTTGTGCCTTTCGAGGAACGAAACATGGAAATAATTCACTTTGTTATTGGTTTTAGAAGGCTTAGAAAACCAGTGTCCCGTGGCTGCGCTAAATAGCGGACTCTGTCATAAGGGTATAAACTATTTCCGAAGGGTCGCTTACGCTCTAGCTAGGCACAAACCGATGAACCGAGCAAAAAGGCCAGGAATAAGCAAACTAAATTTTAAATCTGATTTAAATTAAAGATTCCCGATTTAACCATCATTTTATTTTCATAACCCGCATAGTAATCAGGCATTCCCCAATTTGGGATACAATGTGTTTCGACTACTTTTATATTTTCGGTTAAGTACTAGTATTGTAACGGTTAAAATTTTATTGTTTGATTATCAAAAAGTCCTTGTTGATGTATTATCTACTATTAAGAATAACGCTCTATATTACTAGAAGCATAATGGTTAATAAAATTTTATAATGCAAACGACAAAAACACTTTTTAAGTTTTTTCTTTTGTTAAATTCTAGGAATAAAAATTACTTACGTTTATTGTTGTGGACATTGCTATTAAAAAATATTTACACACTTGCATAATATTGAATCTCGCCTATAATATAAATCGTTGTGGGCGATAATAGCAGTTTTATTCGTTTCATAGTTAAATATGATCAAAGACAAATTTATTACTTACATCATTTTGTTTTAGTCGCTTATTTTTTAGTTTAGTAAGTTTAGTTTGCGAATACAATGATTCGATAAGGTATAAGTATAGGTTGTTCTCAAAATGCTAAAATTCTGATATGTTTGATAAATGTAGAATAATGTCTTTTTAGATATTAAGAATGCAGTTGAATATTTCAGATTCATATTGTTACAAAGGTAACTTTTTTTTCTGATAAGAGAGTGCCCTAAATAGTGCTGTTTTTTAAATGATTTAATGAAAGTCATTTTGGTGCCAGTGGAAAATTGGTTTAGAAAAAAAAGTGTCAAAAATACGAAATTCTTTCTATTAGCATAATCTTCTCCATCGGTAATCAAAATACCTTTATTTGTCATTAAACATTAGTCATTAAAGATCATCTAGAGATCGCAAGCAACTGTCAAATTTGAAAAACTAACGCATTTTTAAGGTATAACCGTGATCTAAGCGATAGTTTCAGCCAGAGTAACACGATTGAGGTCCAGGGATTAAACCCCATTCTCTTTTATATTTTGAGTTTTTCTGTCTAATTCTGTTTGGTCCAAAATGCAAGTAACGCCACCAAAACAAAATTATGTCCCAAATTAATTCCTTAAGCATTTATCTTTTATTTTTTTTTTAAATCAGATTTTATCTCTGTAGAATATACACTTTTAAAAATGTGAAATGGTTACAGTAACAAAACTTAATTCACCATAAATTTGTGTAAACCTTTTTTTTACTTTTGCACCCAACCTATTTAGTCCAATCTTTATAGCGAAAGAAGGTCATTTTTGTAATTAATGTTAACAGATATCTGACTGCGCCATCACTTCCAGAGTAACCTATAGATTACTGAAATCAAAAATCCAACTAATTTTTTTTAAGGTAATTTTTTTAAACAATAATAATAAAAAGGGCCTTTTTTTAATATAAAAAAAGTACTGGCTATATCACTTTACTCATAAAAGACCGTTTGTAGAGAATTCAAAAACCTACAAAATGGTTTTTGAAAAATCCCGATTTGACCATTTTTCACCGAGAAAAGCCGGAAAACGCTTATCTTTTTTCAAAAATTCCGGTAATTTTCAATATTAAGGGCTGATTTTTTGGAAAATTATAGTCAATAGCATATACTTTGAGCTGCCGAAAGATGAAAATTGTCGCATTAATAATTTTTATTCAATCGCACTATAAACAAAATAGGCCCTTATCTTGCAAGTGCCGTGAATATTAAGCAAATGGTCCGATTTGAATTTTTAAAACGGCTTTTTAAAGTTGAAATTAAAAGCTACAAAGTGCATACCTCACATTTTTATAAAAGTTTGGGCAACATTGGTAAAAATACTTGTAAACCTAGCGCATCTAGCGAAAATTCCGTCGAGCGCCCGATGCACGCAGCCCATCTCTTGCTTCTCCTTCGCGGCTGGGTGCCCCCTCCACGTCTCGGTCGCGAATTTTTGCTCGAGGCGCTATGTTCACAAACATTTTTAACAATATTCTCCAAACTTAATTGAAAATGTGAGGTATACAATTTGTAGCTTTAAATCTCAACTTTAAAAAGCCGTTTTAAAAATTCAAATCGGACCATTTGCACAATATTTACGGCACTTGAAAGATAAGGGCCTAATTTGTTTATAGTGCGATTGAATAAAAACTATTAATGCAACAAGTTTCATCTTTTAGCAGCTCAAAGTATATGTTATTGACTATATTTTTTCAAAAAATCAGCCCTTAATATTAAAAATTAACGGAGATATGAATTTTTGAAAACAGGTCTGTTTTAAGCGTTTTTCCGGCTTTTCTCGGTGAAAAATGGTCGGATCAGGATTTTTCAAAAACCATTTTGTAGGTTTTTGAATTCTCTACAAACGGTCTTTTATAAGTAAAGTGATATAGCCAGTACTTTTTCTTATATTTAAAAAAAAAAATACCTGAAAAAAAAGGTGGTTGGATTTTTGATTTTAGTAATCTACAGGTAATTCCGAAAGACATGGCTCAGTCAGATATCTGTTAACATTAATTACAAAAAAAAAATCTATAATGATTGGACCAATGGTCCACTTTTTTACAATGCAATAGGTTGGATGAAAGAAGTACACAAATTGTGCACCATAAAAAAGTAACACAATTTTATGGTCAATTAGTACACATGGTTATTGGAACCATTCCGCATTTGAGTGTACTAATATTGCTACGGCACCCTAAGCTCTGCTTGTCATTGGACATGTACCTGACCAATTACCTCGAGTAGCTTTAATCGGGCATCAGGCATGTATGAGATAAGTCTTCAGGTTTTTTTTTTTTTTTGACCAGGGAAGTTTGCATTTTTGCGGGGGTTTTTCAGTAATTGCTAAAACTGTCGATTTTGTCTTATATATTTAACATTTTGGGTGTTAAAAATCTCAACTACTAATATTTCAGCCGAAAAGGTAATACATTTTCTTTTCAAGAGGTATTTAAACTTTAAATGTTGTAGGCTCGAAATTTCGTATCATAGATCTTCTTAAAATCTTTTTGATGCCTCTGAATAAACACTGTAGATGGTTTCTAGTTTTTATTGGTTTATTTGTGTTATTATTAAATTGAAGTATTACACGTATTGTATTGTATTGTAATAAACGGGGTCGCTCGGCTCTAGTGTAGCCCTCCTTCATTTCGCCCTAAAGAGATCTTTTGTGAATACCCTTCGTTGTTTAGTGCCCGGTAATTCCTATACCTTTAGCAAAGTTCAGGATACTACGCGGTGCAAGCTGAATAATATCTCTAGGAGTAGGATATACCCCTTCGAGGTATTTAAGCCGTTGTCGGGTCAGTTCTCTGCATTCACAGAGAATGTGTTCCGCAGTTTCGTTTGCCTCGTGACAAAACCGACATTGTTCATCCTCAGTCTTTCCCATTTTTTTGAGGTGATACCTCCAAGGGCCATGTCCTGTTAGGAAGTCGGTAACCAGTTTAAGTTCATTTTTTGAAGTTCCAGTAGCTTCTTTGTGTACTTAGGTGAATGCGAAATAAATCTTTTCGCCTGCCTTTGTCCTGGGATGTTGTTCCAGTAAGTCTCTTTTTGACTTTTTTCCCATGTCCTGAGTTCCTCGTAGAGGTGGCCTCTAGTGGTGCCACAGAAAGGCTCAGGTCCATAGAATGGTCTCTGTGCTCCTTCCTTGGCGAGTTGATCGGCGATTTCATTGCCCTCCACTCCTTCATGTCCTGGTACCCACTCCAGAGTAACTCTGTTGTATTTGGCCAGTTGGTTTAGTGATTGTCGGCATTCCCAGGCCAGCTTTGAGTTAAAAGAGCATGAAGTCAATGCCTTCAAAGCAGCCTGGCTGTCCGATAAAATATATATGGTTGCGCCTCGAAGGCCTTTTTTGGCACATTCCGAAGCGCAAATATCAATTGCATGGATTTCAGCTTGGAAGATGGAGGGAGCCTTGCCGAGAGACTTTGATAGTCTGCATCCAGGTCCAAAGACACCAGCTCCAACCCCTTGTTCCATCTTAGATCCATCAGTGTACCAGACAAGTGAGCCTTTTTCATGCTATGGTTCATTCACACTCATAGTTTGGCGGTCTTGAATAACCACTTCAAAAGAGCGCTGGAAGTCCCGCACTATAGGCATTATGTCCGTGGGTTTGGTCAGAGCTTCAATCTTGATTTTTTCCAAAATTTTAAGGTGACCAGTCAGGTCTCCTGACTTTATACTTTGTGTCTGGATTACTCTGGAGGCACTCAGTATCGCCTCCCTCTTTATGTGCAGGTGCAGGGGAAGGAGGTTCAACATTGTCTCCAGAGCTGCCGTTGGGCAAGTAACTCCCAGACAGGCAAGTCTCTGCAGTTTCAGAAACTTTCCTTGTGTAGTTTTTTCCTCTGTTTTTGGCCACCAGACCAGTGAGGCATAAGTAACTATAGGTATTACAACTGTAATGTATGACCAGTAGATCGTTTTGGGTTTTAGACCCCATGTTTTACCACATAGTCTGCGGCACGCCCATAGTGCCGTTGATGCTTTTGCGATAGTCCTTTTTATTTGCGAGTTCCAATTGAGTTTCTGGTCAAGGACAATTCCCAGATATTTTACTTCTTTAGAAAGTTTGATCGTAATGCCGTTTAACATAGGAGCTATAAACCTTGTTTTCCTCCTTTTTGTAAACGGTATTATAATTATTTTATTTGGATTGACATTTAGCCCTTCCGTTGAGCACCAGTTCTCAACCAAGTTTAGGGCCGCTTGCATGCGAGCAGATAATATGCCATCATGCCTGCCCCTGATGGTGATTACGAGGTCGTCTGCGTAGCCTTGTACATCGAAGCCTCTTGCTGACAGCTCCGCCAGAAGCCGATCAACCACTAGGGACCAGAGCAGGGGCGATAGTACTCCACCCTGTGGACACCCCTTTACCGCTCTGACCATTGCAGTTGCGTCCCCCATAGCAGAGCTGATTTTGGGGCTTCTTAGCATGGCTTTAATCCATTTAATCGTTGAGGGTTCAATGTCCCTTGATTCTGCTGCTCTTTGTATGGATTCGAATGAGGTGTTATCAAACGCACCCTCTATATCAAGAAATGCACACATAGCCGCTTCTTTTGCATCGAATGTCTTTTCTATGTCTCTGACTAGACATTGTAGAGCATTGATCGTTGATTTTGCCGGTTGGTAGGCAAATTGTTTTGGATGCAGTGGAGCTTTCGAGATAAATTCGCTTCTTATATGCTGGTCAATTATTTTCTCCATAGTTTTAAGGAGAAAAGAAGATAAGCTAATGGGGCGATAGGACTTCGGCTCATCCATAGGACGCCGACCGGCCTTTGGTATGAACGCCACCTTAACTTTCCTCCAGTTTTGTGGTATGTAGCCCAGTATGTAACTGGCTTTAAATATTGCTTTGAGGTTCGGTAGTATTTCCTCTATGCCCTGCTGTAGCAGGGCTGGAAATATGCCATCCATACCTGGGGATTTATAGGGTTGGAAGCTATTAACCGCCCATTTTATTTTATTATCTGTGAAGATTTTACCTGCTAGGCTTTTCCCTGCTAGGCTTTTCCCTGCTTTGCTGGGGCGTGGTTCGTCCCATGTTGGGTTTTCCTGTATTTGGTTATCTTCTATGATGGTAGATCCTGGGAAGTGGGTTTTTAACAAAATCTCCAAACTTTCCCTTGGAGTCTCAGCATAGCTGTCATTGGTCTGTCTTTTAAGTAGTCCAATTCCGTTTGAGTGGTCTCGTGCTAGGACCTTTTGGAGTCGCACTGCCGGGGTAAGATCATTAATTTATCCCTTCGCAGAACGTTCTCCATGTTTTCCTTTTAATTTCCTCAATTCTTTGTTATATTCAGTAAGGGCTCTGTGATAGTTGTCCCAGTTGCCCGATGTTTTTGCTACATTAAAGGCTTTCCTAGATTCAACCTTTAGTCGGTCAAGCTCCCTGTTCCACCAGGGAACATCTCTCGAGGTTAGAGATCAAGTGTTCCTCTAAGTTAATGGAGGCTGCATCAAGTTCTTCAATAGTTGTTATGGATGAAGGTAATCCCTCAACTTCTGACTTTAGAAGTTCCTTAAATAGGGACCAATCAGTCCAGTTTGGGCACTCGGTATTCATCCAGGCATTTCGCTGTCGCCGCTATGTCAAATCGTATGTGCATATGGTCCGACATAGATAGGTCATTGGAAACTTGCCAGTTCTCAATTTGGTTAGTTATGAATGGCGTAGCTAAGGTTAAGTCTAGTACCTCTTTCCTAATCGCATTCATAAAGGTGGGTTTATTTCCCTGGTTAATAATGTCTATATTGTTAGTAGTCAAATATTCCAGCAGATACTCACCTCTATTGTTTGTGTCTGTGCTGCCCCATATTGTATGGTGCGCATTTGCATCACAGCCCAGAATAAGTTGTTTGTTCCTTCGGTTGCACCAGCTTATTAGTTCTTGTACGCTGGCTGGTGGTGGATCTTGTGTATCCCCTGGGAAGTATTACACGTAGTTACCGGTTTGATTTGCTCTAATTATAATTTAATAACTTTGTACGATCCAAGAAAACCGGAGTGCCTTCATTTTATATCAAGTGTCGTTTTGATTCTAAATTATGGAAATATAGCCAGTTGTCATCTATGGGGATGTGACAGTTCAAGAAATTAAATTCTATTGATTGTTGTATTGTCCCTGGTTTTGTTTTATTTTCTACAAATAAAGTTTTCATATCCAGTATAAACAAGAATACATAAAATGCTATCTTTTGCGACGAAGATGGTTCATTGAGAAGGTTATTGAGATCATAGGTTACGAATATGTGTCGAAAGCTAGTAATGAAGAATCAAATAAAGTCTAGTACTTAATAAATGATAAGAACATTATGGTCAAATCTAATCTTAGTACTTTGTGCATATAAAGTTGTTTAAAAAACGCATTGAATGCAAATATATCAGAAGTTTAGTATAGCGAAAAACCTTGATATACCAAAAATTAAAAAACCTTAAACACGCTTTTCCATAAAAAGAAATACACTCATTCTGTTAGTTTTCTTTTACACTTACCAAATCAGCCAAACAAAGGTTTGTTGCATATATACTTATTAACTGTCTGTTGTAGATAAATTGTATATAAAATGTAAATGGTCTTGAATTCGATTTACAGCAATTGGGGGTGCCGGACCACCCCAGTCTACTGCCCCATCATTTACACCCCAGCCTCCACCTCAGGCTAACCCGCAGGTTCATACACCTCAACCCTATGGAGGTGAGTATACATATTTCCCAAATTATTTTTTCGCTTTAGTGTGTAGGAAATAGTAATAACGAAATCGAATTCAGATATAATGGATTCAGCACAGGCACCACTAATTCTTTAATTACTAAATAATAATGCGAGTCTCTTACTTGGAATAAATTTAATAAATCCAGAACTAGTTATTTTTTGGGAAAAAATGCTCGAAATTTCGATTAGTATTTTAAGTCGCGCTCTTTTCTACGCAGAAAACATTTATACAGTATGTCCAAATTTGATACATAAAGTTATTAATTTTTTTATAATCGGGACTCAAGTTTTTTAAGGATATTTTACCGATATCAAAAGATTTAATAGGATCTTTTTTATTCGCAATCAGAGCTGTCAAAGTACGCTCAAATAGTACTTCAAGTACAAGTACCAAGTTTATGCTTTTTTAAAAAGTACTTGCTTTTCCAAGTAAATTCAAAAAGTACTAGAAGTACTACCCAAGTATTTTACTTAAATTAAACCAAAGTAAGTGAAGTAAATAAAAGTACTGGAAGTAAAAGTAGTTTTACTTGACTAGAATTTTTTTTAATAACACCAAGTTAAATGATAGACTAAAATGTATTAGCGCAAAAGAAAATGTTTACTTTGATAATTTAACGATTTACCTTACCTGTAAAGTCTGTTATTGTAATGTATGTATTGAGATTTTTAGAAAAGTTAATTTTTTTTGGAAAATTTTTCGGGTTTGGAGGTCGAGTATAATTTTTTAATTAAATCCGATTTTATTTTATATTTTGAAACCTTATGACCCCCCAAAACTAGTGATTAACCCAATATTTTCTGCAGTTTTACCCATTTAATAAATCATCATTGTTCTTCTTTCTCTAACAACAAACGTATGTTAATGCACGTACCCTAAAATCATAAACCTTTAAGTATTATTAGTATTAATTAAAACATAGTTGATTCCGTATTTAAAAAAATAATAAAGCTGGTAGAAGAGCTTGAAGAGAAGAAAGTGGCGATTGTGAAATAAAATTTCAAATACAGGTATCTTTAAGTGGTGTTAGAAACAAATAAAAAATATTTTTAAAAAATACTTTAACTAGTTTTTATACAATGTTTTGATGTTTTTTTAAAGTAACTTTAATATTAAAGGTATTTAAAAATAATTGTAATTTTACCATTCTTGGTGCCATTAACATTTGAATTGAGATTTATAATGTATCAGAGTCAGCAAAGGTCGGGCGATCGTCTTTATTTAACCTGTTTGCGCTATTATCTAACGTGAATAAATTGGCGTACTTGATTGATTTCTTTTTACTTTAAGTACTTCTTATTTACTTGTTTTATTTTTTTACTTCAAGTACATCGTAATACTTTATGTACTTAGAAAGAAAAATACTTCAAGTAATTTACTTGATCAAATCAAGTAAAAGTTCAGGTATTTTGAAATAAATTAATCAAGTACAAGTACTTGAAGTAAAATGTTATTTCAAGTACTTCAAGTTTTGACAGCTTGTTCGCAATAATATTTTACGTTATTGAACGCGACTTAAAAATACAGTGTGTATCATAAAGAAGCTTAAAACATTACAGGAATATCTAACTTTGGACATGCGGCTTGGTTCGTAAGGGTCATGTACTGAAAAAACATCATCAGTGTTAATAAAATACGGTTTTTATTTAATATCTCGCAAACGACCCGAAAGAAAATGTTAAAATTGGTAGTTATACACAATTTGTTTTGCGCTTTAAAAATACTCTAAAAAAAACTTGGGTTTCGATTTAAAAAACGTTACGTCTTAAATTTGGGACAGACTGTATAAATATTTTTTTCATAGAAAAGAGCGCGACTAAAATACTAATGGACAAATCCAAGCAATTTTCCAAAAAATTGTTGATTTTGATTTATTGAATTTATTCCAAATTAGAGACTTGCACATTAATTGTATAACTTTTCCAATGTTGAAAAATTCTATTTATAATGTGTTACATATATATTTTCTTGTAAACTAGTAAAAAAAGATATTTTTTATATTTTAAGATTCAAATTTACAGTTGTTCACTTCTTATTCTATCGTTTCTTATACGCCGGATTTTACAATTACTCGTTATTAGGCTTTTTCAAATAACTTATAATTTAATAATAAATTTATTTTACTTTAATCTTATAGTTGTTAGATTTTTAATACTTTTTTTTTAAGTTATGCCAGGGATGCCAGGATCTCCTTACATGATACCTGGACAGACGCAAATATACCCCCAGGGTCCTCCTCCAACGTATGACCAAACATTGACTCACCAGGCTGCAATTGTTGGACAGCATGTAAGTAAAAAAATGAAAAATATTTTCTATATCCTAGATATACAAAGAATCTCAAATTTGGGTTGTATTGCTATTACCAGATTATATAGTTTCATTTTTCAGCACGTCGAGATAAACTGATTTTCTGAATATGTTTTATCATGTCTCGTCTCATTTTGTATTTATCTTTAATAGCAAAGCATTATTTTAATATATATATATATATATATATATATATATATATATATATATATATATATATATATATATATATATATATATATATATATATATATATATATATATATATATATATATATATATATATATATACATATACACAAAATTTTCGATTTAAATTAGATAACAAAATACCTGCAATACCAAAACACAAAAAGTCAATAATCTCTCTAAGAGTGTACTACTACTTTTAATATAGATTGGTAAAAATGAAACATACTTAATAGCATTATTAACAAAACAATTATAATTTTAATGTTTAATGTAGCTGCTATTATTTTCAAAGGAAGCCTTTTAAAGTTTTGCCATAATAATATAATTTCGTGGATAATTTTTTTCCTCAATTCGTCAACGTCCTGCTTCTTTTACGATATACTACAGTTTTCAAATGTACAAACATGCCCGTTATTGTACTGTCAGAGCTGTATGGTGGCCATCTAATGGTTCCATTGGCGTCAATCCACTCGGGGTACCGTTGGTTTAAGAACTCGACGTCACGAACTGCATGGGGTGGAGCTCCGTCTTGCTTTCATATAATATTTTCATATTAGTAACGTGGTTAGTTGTGGTTAGGTTGGGGTTAATGAATCTATTATTAATAATACCACGCTAGGAATAAACCAATGTTCTTACTTGTATTTAATGGCTTCATATGTTCATGGGTTTTCACGAGCCCAAAAATGCATATTATATCTGTTATATGTCTCGACAGCAGTGAACCTAGTTTTATTTGTTTACAATTTTTTTAAATGAATCTAGATTTCCATCCTGATTTTTTATTATTAAACGGGCATCTGCAATAAAATTTTTTGGATTGTTGTTGCACTGAACAATTCCGCACCAGATTTTTGCAATGGTGCTTCTTATTATGTAAAGTCTTAGTTTTTAAATTTAAAATTGTGCTCAATAAAATCTTCTATTTGTATTCGGTAAAATATCTCTCTCTTTCTTACATTCTAATTTATATAGGTGTAAATTAATTTTATGATCTAAAATCTTTTTTCAAGGAAAAATTATCCCTTTTGTGTTTTGGCATGTTACGTTTTAAAAAAAGAAACAGACCTAAACGTTTTTATACCGAAATTGAAATGGACTTATTTAATCGTGGTTAGTCTTTATTTATTTATGTGGCTGTTTTTTTTTCGTTTACTATATCCTGGACTGTATACTTTATACTTTTCAATCAAAATACTGCCTACCTCTATATCTTTCTATGCACCCCGACTCTTTACTAAGCCCAGCGAAGCGCGTTCCATATGCGGTTATTTAGCCGGAAATGGTCGTTTTTTCACGATTTAGTCCAAACTTCGAGTGAAATCGACCTCTGTAGGTGAGTCATACCTACTATATCGGTACCAATGGCTTCCTTATAGTCTCTACTATGCACCTTGACTTTTTACTGAGCCCAAGGAAGCGCGTTCAAAAAGCTATAAGCGATTATATAGGTGTTTTTCGGGTTTTTTTCACGATTTGGTCCGAATTTCGAGTACTGATATAGTAGGTGAGGCACACCTACTATATCAGTACCAATGGCTTTCTTTTAATCCTTTATATACATCCCGACTTTTACTGTGTCCAGCCAATTGCATTCAAAAAGCTGTAAGGGGTTATTTAGCCCAAAAATAGCCGTTATTCGTTTCTTTTTTCACGATTTGGTCCGAATTTCGATTAAAATCGACCTCTGTAAGGGAGACACCTATGATGTTGATAACAATCGCTTCCTTATGGTCCCTAGTATGTACCTCGACCCTTTACTAATCTCAGCGAAGCATATTCAAAAAGCTATAAGCAGGTATTTAGCCGGAAAATAGCCGTTTTTTTCTGGTGTTTTTCATGATTTGGTTTAAATATCGGGTGAAATCGACCTCTGTGGGTGATGCACACCTGCTATATTGGCACCAATGGCTTTCTTGTGGGCCCTAATATGCATCCCGACCCTTTGCTAAGCCCAGCGAAGCGCGTTCAAAACGCTAAAAGCGGTTATTCAGCTCGAAAATACCCATTTTTTCGATTTTTTTTTTCACGATTTGGTTCGAATTTCGAAGAAAGTCGACCTCTGTAGGTGAGACGCACCAGCTATATCGGTACTGATGGCTTCCTTTTGGTCCCTTATATGCACTCCGACCCTTTACTAAGCCCACCAAGAGACGTAAACACAAAAATAGGAATATAACCCAAAAAAGCAAGAAAAGGTAGATTAGCTAGGTGATTTGTCAAAAGTAGCGCTTTTATTTTAACTTAACATAATTAATATACAAATGCTTAATTGCAAAAGTAGATATATTATCTTATGCCATAGGCTTTGTATGTAAACAAAATAAATGCTCGTTAGATCTTTCTATACTAATTAAAACTTATTATTTTTAAGATGTATCCTCCAGGGACTATGTACGCAGCAGCAGCAGCGGGATATCCTACATATTTGGGTTATCCTACATACGCGCCGATGCAGTATTATCCTTCCTTAGGTGCTTATTCATATGCAATGCAGCCAGCACAGTTAAGGCCTACAATCATGATACCAGTAAGTTTATATTATTAAATTTAGGAAAAAATGTTTTGTTATAAGGTAAAAACCTGATTGCCATGTTTCTCAGTTTTGGAGAGAGCCCCTGCTTACCCAACATTGAGTTTCTGTATATTCATAATTTCCAATTATTTTTGACAGCTGATATGAGCTTCTTTGGATCAACAGCTGGGGGTCGATAAAGATCACTTTAGGTATCACAACCCTAGTTTAATATGTTAAAAATCTTCAGGATAACAATATGAAAACAACATCTCTGAAAAATTAGTGTGTCAGTTAATTATACCTAACTTTTTTTTAAATGATATATTTTTTCCAAATCCTAGATAAAAGGAGGTGTGTAAAAATCGGCGTTTTTTCGCCCATAATATTCGTGAAAATTTAGAGTTTCAATTTTCCTTTTATTTTATTTATAATAGGTCCAAGTATCATTATTTACATCTATGATGAATTGGTAAAAAATGCAGAATGGCAAGTAAAAAAAGGTCTTTAAACTTGCCATTTTAATTTAAAAAAAAAAACCTTGTTTTGTTAAATCTAATTATTTTTGACTTCACGTTGTTTTATTTGATGTCTATTTTGATTCTATTACAGAACGTCCTATTACAGATGCTAAGCGTTTCTTAAGAACATTTACAACCTATAATTTTGAAATATGCTCACGTTTGGAAGATCTCTGTAATATAAAAAAAAACATTCAAATGCAGTTTTTTATCCTTAAAAATATATGAACAAAAAAAAAAGATACTGCTCAAAGTAGATAGAAGATACTCGGTTGGGTTTTGTTTACTGTGGTTGATATTTATGTTTAGATAAAACCAATTGCTTAAGTAAAAACTTGGCTTTACATTGATATTTGGCAAAAAAATCAAGGAAATGAAATTAACCTATTTTTTTTGTAACGAAAGCTCTTTAATAATTTCTAATAAGATAATGTATAAATTATTTTATTTAATTGGATTTAAGGTGATTAATAGATTAAATCAAATAGAATTGTTAACTTAAATTCGACTGAATAAATACGACTATATTTAAAGTTTTAAAACGAGCCATTTGTTTTTACCTTCCTGAAAAACCTTATTATCTATTTTGATAAATTTTTTACCAGTCTTACTAGTTCCTTAGAATTGACCAATTTCTTCTTTTGTTTTTGCTTTCTATTCTCTATCTTAAATGTCCAGATTATGGGTAGGTAGGTAGGTTTAAAGTGAGTGGGTATAACACCCTTCCACCGCGACCGATCGGTCTATTGTGGCTCCAGATTATGGGAGTCAACCGCCAACCATTCGAGCTGATATTTGTTTGCATTCTTCGTGTGGCAGCCTAAACATCTCACTAGTAACTCATCTTTTAATAAAGCTTTATTTATCAGAGAATTTTTTTCCGACCTTCAGGATACACAATAAAGTTGCATGTCATTTAGGTCTTGTTCCTAGAGCTTCAGCTAGTTTCCATTTACACCAGCTGTCTACACCTGCTGGACAAATAAATAAAAATTATTTTGTCATTTAAATCCATTTTCTCCCTTAGAAAAACTTTGAAATAAATGTTATTTTTAAAATATCATTTAGTAACATTTGATTAAACTCCTAATTACGCCATATTGTCCCCCCTGTTTGTCAAATAGGTTACCTGATCTTTAAAACGGGATTCTTAAGTGGGACGTCCTGTATAAATAAACCCAAAATTAGTATATTATGCAACAAATGAGAAAAGTTTAATATTTTCCACGAGTGAGTTTGAAGCACGAGCCGGAGGCGAGTGTTGCAAATTAGCAAGTGGGAAATGTGCTTTTCTCACATGTCGCACATTATGCTTTTCCTACAAACGTATTTTTTATAAATAATATAGTCAATTATAATATAATCATTTCTATTAATAATTAATTTGATTTATGAATCAACAATAAACTAGTAAATGTAATAATTGTCTTATTTGCGTTATTCATTTTAAAAATCTAAAGACAATTTAGTGTCTGTATTGGATAAAATACATTTATAAAACTGACGTTTGCAATAAATATGGCGCCCGCCGATGCATGATACATTTATTTTTGTTTAATCGTTGTTATGCGACGCCAACTGCCACAGGCTGCTAGATAATGTCAAAGTCACGAATGAGGGGCCAATTTCTACTACTTCATATAGCAATTGAGAGCAAATTACTTTTCCCACTAGAGAGAAAAGTACTATTCTCACTGTTTGTGGGTTTTCCTCATTGCATGAGAAAAATGTTAGTTTTATTAATAAAAAAAAGCGTACACGAATTAGAAAGAGAGGCAAGTTTTGCCATATTTGCGTAAAAACGGCTTGTCTAAATGATTGTTTATTGGAGTTTATCACACGTCATAGATTATCAAAAATGCAAAGCACTGGCGTCGGTGTAATTCATTTTGAAAATGCCTCGTCAGTTGTCTGAAGTTAAAAAGGCTCAAATTGTATCAAGAATCGAAGAAGGATGGTCAATCCGTGCTGTAGCGCAGTTGTATAATAGAAATAAAAAAAACTATATTCAAAATTAAGCAACGCTGGGAACAGCATTTGATGCCTCCCAACCTACCGCCAGCAGGAGAGTAAAGGAATCTGAACTAAAATGTCGCCCAGCTGCGAAAAAAATGTTTCTTAACGAAGAATGGCGACAATCAAGGATTATTTTTGCTATATATATATATATATATATATATATATATATATATATATATATATATATATATATATATATATATATATATATATATATATATATATATATATATATATATATATATATATATATATATATATATATATATATATATATATATATATATATATATATATATATATATATATATATATATATATATATATATATATATATATATATATATATATATATATATATATATATATATATATATATATATATATATATATATATATATATATATATATATATATATATATATATATATATATATATATATATATATATATATATATATATATATATATATATATATATATATATATATATATATATATATATATATATATATATATATATATATATATATATATATATATATATATATATATATATATATATATATATATATATATATATATATATATTGCCTCAATCCTCAATTTTGGAACAGGGTCGTTTTTACTGTTGAAGACGTTCCAGTCGACTTATAACGGCCAAATTCGTGTTTACCGTTCAAACAATACCAGGTTTGAAGAGCGATATACTAACCTCCTCACTTCTAGACATGGGCGTTTCTCTCTAAATGTATGGGGCTGGATAAGTGTTCATGGACTTGGGGTTTGGTGGCGAATAAAGGGAAGATTTAATGCCGGAAATTACATTAACATTTTAGAAAACATATTGTTACCAACTGCTGAGCAAATATATCCCAATAATGGTTCGTTCATGTTTCAACAAGATAATTGTCCAGTCCATACGGCCAATGCTGTAACCCACTGGTTTCAAACCCATAATGTGGAAGTGCTGCCTTGGGTCGCTTATAGTCCCGATATCAATCTAATCGAAAATATTTGGGGTATAATCGTAAAAAAATATATATAATCGAAATTTAAGCCACAAAATTCAGAAGATTTATGGGAAATAATACATGCGTGCTGGGTAGAGCTTAATCCAAATATTGTATCAAATATAATTCAGTCAATTCCGAATAGACTGGCTCAAGTTATAGAAAAACAGGGATATATGACCAAATATTAGATTTTATTTATTCTTGTTAATCGTTTTTTGTTTTTATTGTAATTTTTATAAAACTGTTTCGTGTACGTTTTTTTTATGAATACAACGGTACATCGTTTATATAAATTTGTTTTCTTTATTTTATTGATGTCACACCAATGGATGACATTTTCCATAACCTTCATCATCTAATAACCACAAATAGAGAAACATTGACATCAGCCGGTTTTACGCAAATATGACGAAGGTGGCTATCGTGCATGTAGCATATGTTATTGCTGACCTTACTTAACCTACTAACACTAACACTACCTAAACATACAGTCTACAATACCGCTAGACCCAAATAGAATCCCCACCTGTTTCAGAATGGCTACGATGCCGGCGCTCGCTTCGACGGCATCACCCAGCAGGTGCTTCCTCCAGCGCCACCGGGAGTGCCACCGTCTGCCGCGCAACTTGCTGCCATGGCTGGACACCAGGTAGCCCTTGGTCAAAAGAAAAATACCTTCCTAGCAGGTGGTTCAGAGGGAGGGTACACGTTTTGGTAGTTAAGTAATAATTTAGTTCTAGGTGAAAGATAATGTAAAGTCTTTTGTTTTTGAGAATCGATGATTATAGTCGGGAGAAAGTCGAGCTTTGTGAAATGTTTTTTGTTGGTATATAGAACGGTCAGCTTTTCTCCGGTGTAAATTGTGGTTTTAAATGTCACTTAAATTAAAATTATTTTATTATTTGGTAAGTAAGTTTTAAACATACAGATATTCTGCCTTATTAAAATCTGCTTAGCATCAGATATATGTGTCTGTCATATCTAGTTCTCTGATTCATATAATTTTTTAGAAGGTAACTTTTTTATGGTGCAATCAAGAACTGTCAATATGACAGCTCCTTTTTCTTGGGAGACGTTATTTTTTATAAAATTAATATTTATAAGCACTTAAGAATGTTCGGATAGTAGTGTCTTTCTTTGTAGAACTCGATAAACATTGACAGTTGCAAAATTTACTTTTATCTTAAGTTGCACTGTTTATTGACATTATATGTCGTTTTATAACAGTTTTATATGCCAACCCAAAACATTTCATTTTGCTGGTAGTGTTATTTTTTTAAAATGCTGTTTAAAAATTTACATAAAGTAGTAGATATCTTCTAAAAAAATGTGACAATCTGTTAAAAGATAAGGATTAAACTAGCATTATAGCATCAGAAAGTATGAAGCAAACTAGTGTAAGCCTTACTAACAGCTAAGGCTCATTAAAAGATTTTTATTATAAAGACATTTTACAACAACTTAATTCGCAACCTAAGTCGGGTTATACAGAGACTAAACTTTTTTTAGGCTAAATTAATTGTTTTTGACAGTATTTTAAGAAAAATACACTTATGTTTTTGTTTGTATAAATTGAACTCAAATAGTTTGCAGTATTTTCATGTGCGAATAGATTTGTACTTGTTTGTGTCCTGAAATGGTATTGTGATAAGATATAGATAAATATGTTTTTGTTTCAGTGTAACCTATGTCAAATATTTTTAGTTACCATAATATGGTTTTTTTGAAGTCAATATAAGTGCTTAAATATCTTTTTTAAAAAAGACATTTAAATTTGAATGATGACGAGAGACTGATAATTAAGAAGGCTTGGGTTGACTTTTTATAAAACCTATATAAATCAAAATGTACAGAGTGGCAAAAAAGTGGTGCATAATCCCTGTAACTTTTTAATTACCTGGTATACGAAAAAGTGGCCTTAATGAAAGTTGTTTAGTATTTTTTTACATTTCTAACTGCATGAATTTTTTTCTGTCATTTCTAGTTTAGTTGCCTTGGAGAACATAGAACACCCTACATGTGATTGCATATTAGGATTACACTGGGAACGCTATAAACCTTTTGTATTTAATATTTTCAACTTTTTCCGAGATAATGACAGCTGAAAAATGAAAAACTTCCATATTAAAATTTTACTATCTAATATCTACCAGTTGAGATCCCGATTAATTTTCTGTTGAAGATTTCTAATTTGCTTACATTGTCATGAAAAACAGCGAATTGAAATTTTAATAATGAACTGTCATCTCGAAATTAGTTAAAAATAGGTGAAAATTTTAAATACAAAAAGTTCAGTAGAATCCAAATATGCAGTTACATGCAGGGTGTTCCATTGAAAAAAAATCTTGCTGGTCTCTATGGCAACCAAACCAGAAATGACAAAAAAATTCATGCAGGTAGAAATGTAGGGAATAATTTACTGAACAACTTTCATTAAAGTCACTTTTGCATATACCAGATAACTAAAAAGGTACAGGCATTATGCGCGACTTTTTTGCCCCTCTGTATAAGCATATATTGAAACTGTAGGATTGCAAATACTGCCAACTTTAAAATTTTGTGTTTATCCAAACAAAAAGTTAGATGGTTCTGTTTATTGCCACAAGGTAGAAATAACGTTATTATTATTATTATTATTTTATTTTCGGGATTTGTTTTATGATTTGGGCCAAGTCTGCTGGTTAAGTATCTTTAAACATGAATCTCTCTGATCAGGTATTTTTTTATATCCGGTTAGTAAATGTAGGGTTAGCGGCAATTATATTTAGAACTAACTGTTTTTCTAAAAAGCTGCTATAATTTCTCACCGTTTCCCTACATTTCTATAGTGTATGTAAACTAATCGAAATGTTAATGGTTCTCATCAAAATACCTTAAGTTTTTATTTTTAGTTAATGACTTTAAGCTTTAAAAAATGTATTTTAAATTTTTTTTACATTGAATAAATATAGTTGAGTAGGTACTGTTTTTAAAGGTTAGAAAAAAATATTTAAAATATTTAATTTTTAATCCTATTTATTTCATCTTAGCACAATAGAAACTGTTTTGGTACCTAAATTTTAACAACAAACCATCAGTACAATCTTTTAAAAAGTGGTGCATATAATTCAAATCAAGATCTGTTCAGAAGTTAGCTTTTCCTTGTTTTCTGTATAAAAAAATCTATAAAAAAAATGCTATTTGTCTTTTTAGATTTATCATTACTAAACTTCAAACTTTACTCTACAACTTGTTTATAAAAGTATAAAAAAACTGTTCCGAACATTGCGCAGAACGCGCGATCTTGCTCTTAGTAGTGGGGGTCAAGACAAGCTAGGGGAAATGTACAGCACCAATGCACAGTGTTTCAGAATCTTAATCTAGCTGACCAAAATTTTTGCCTTCAGCCACGCACACTTTAATATCTATGTAAATTTTTTGTAAGTACAAGGTTAGTTCTGGATAGTTTTGGTTGGTTTTGGTCAATTCCATGTATGGAACGGTAAACAAAAGTTTCTGAAAGAAAAAGACCCGATTATTTTAAGGTAAGGCTACATATGGATTTGAAATCAACTGTAACTCATTTGAGGACAGTTCTAGAAAATGTTTTTAAAAGGAGCTATTGCGCTCTAGCACCCTAAAAATATGTGTTTCCGAATATGAAAATTTATGTAAATTCTGATAAATTTCGATATAAATTAAAGCTGTCTCATGTATTTGTTTTAAATTATGATTTTAAGGATAATAAAACATTCACTTACTACTACTAGTAGAAGCCATGACTCATGGATTGAGAAAGAAAAGTCTTACACACTTGTTAAACTACTTTTCAGGAATGATAAACCCCACTCTCCGTATACAAGTTTCATCGCCTCTCTCTCACTTCCTCTGCTCTGGGTAGCTCTATATCTCTTGTTAACACGTATTTTGATTCCAATAATTAAACTGCCATTTTTTGACTTTGGGTCAGCTAGATTAGGATTCTAAAACACTTCGCATTTCTATATTCCTTGTTTGCTTTAACTCCCCGACTTTGCTCCAAGAGAGAGATCGCGCGTTCAGCGCAATGTTCGAAGCCGTTTTCCACACTTTTCGCCCAATTTAAAAGGAAATTGAAAATGTACAAGTTGAAGAATAAAATTTAAAGTTTAATAAATCTAAAATCTGAAAGGAAAAATGGCCATTTTTTAAGGGTTGTTTCTCATTTTGAAAATGGGAAAAGCTAACTGGATAGTGCTAACGACCAAGAAACCCAGAGCTATTTTACTAAATTAATAACTCCTAAAATTACTACATATCAGCTACAAAAAACTATTTGCAAAGTCAAAGTACAGTATTTTAAGTTAGTTAATCAGATCTCATTTTTTTTTTTGTTTTAACGCATGGTTCCTTGTACGTTCATGCTTTCCAACTTTTGTACAAATTTTGTTTTTTTTTTTATGTTTCATGACTCATTTTTCAAAAGATAGGTAGGGGTTTGCTGTTATATTTTAGGTGCCAAAATCAATCTCACTCAACTGTGTTATTAGATTGACCAAATCCAAAAACAAATCTACATTAATTTTACGTTGTGGCAACCAAAAGTTAAAAACTATAATACCTAATAACGAAAAGTAATATTATATAACTATAAAGTGAGACAACACACTTTTACCAGAATTATTTATTAATAATAAAAAAATATATAAACTAGTCAATATTTGATATGCATCACACTGTAAGTTGACTTGGGTAGTATCTGATATTATTGAAGGGCGTAAGTGTAATTTAGCTAAAATATAACACTGAGTCTAAAGGTGGCCACAAACGTTTAGATCTATTGTACAACCAGTAGCGGATCTAGAAGAATCTAAAAGTGAGACACATGACTCACACCAATTATATACTAAATGATATTAGCCTCAAGGGGGACACTTGGGTACATATTTTCGTTTTGGAATTTGCGAAAAAAATGTGTTTTTTAGGGTGCTCCAGGGAAAAATCGGACTATCAAAAGGAAATCCTCTATTTCTATTTTTTTGTGAGTTTGATCAAATTTTATCGTCAAATCCCAAATTTTGCAAAAATATCTGCATTTTTCTTGAAATTAAAGGCACCTAAAAAATTTGCATAAAAAAATTGTTGAGTGAAAAAATTACAACTGGCCATGGTTTTTAGAAATACATAGATAATATTGCAAAATCTGGGATTCGACGATAAAATCTGATCAAATTGAAAAAAAAGTACAAATAAAAGATTCGCTTTTTCTCTGGGGGGCACCCAAAAAACCTTTTATCGCAAATTTCAAACTGTTTTTTTTTACTAAATTGTTCTTCTTGAGGCCAACAGCATGTGATGTATATTTGGTGTGGGTCCAATGACTCACTTGTTAGTAAGTAAAATTTTGAAAATCCTAGATACGCCACTGTGGACAACCAATCCCAAGAGCGCTAATGCCTTTTACTTTAGCTATTCTGTTCATATTCGTTGCACCAGAAGTCTTATATTATTAAAGTTTCCAGATCGGTTTTGAAATAGATCTGAGCGTATGTGGACACCTTAATATAGGATGATGCGGTTCAGATGTTGCTCCTGTTTATTTAGGATATAATTATAATATACATGACAGTCGCCTACCTTTTTAGAGCGACTCAATCTTTATATTTGAGGTTATTATTTATTATTATTTTTGGATTGTTGATTTTTAGCAATTGTAGAGAAATAAAGCTGTTTTTTGTTACGTGAATGGTACAAAAAAGAACCCCAAAAATGGTGTTATTTATTTATATAACTATTTACAGATGTATCCCACTGTCCAAAAACCTTAAAGTTTGGGTATTTGGGAACCCAATAACATCTATATTTTTTGAAAATTTCTTAATAGGAAAAACGATTTGGCTTTCAAGCAATGCAAGAAATTTTCACTGACGGCGATGTTGGGTTTCGGCCACTGACTAACAGTCTTTTAATCGTCGATATTACATGAAAATTCTTTACAGTACAAAGTCGCTGAATCAATTTCTTGATAAAAAATACTGTTGGAAATTTTGTTATTTTCAGTCAGCCCATAAGTATCATACTATCTCTGATAATTATAAAAACAAAATAAACACTTTTCTTTTATACTCTGTATTTGGAAGCGTTCAAGTATTACGTAGCGAATGTGGGGGGAGGGGAGGGTCTTGTAAAACGTTACGATGCATTAATTATATAAGAATGATTTTGACGAATATTGACTTCCCCTACCTCCCATGTAAGAGCACATAAGATTTCTCGCAACCCCCCTCCTCTCCTTATGTAAGATTCAATCTCGTTTTTCTGAATAATAAAACGTTGTTAGAAAGGGATCAGTTACACTAAAATTCACAGTTAGACGTAAATCAAAAACTTTTATTTTTAGCAATGAAAATTTGTAAAATAAGGATGAAAATTAAAGTGCACATTGTAGAATGAAGAAAACCATTCAGCATACGAAATGGAACTAGATTTTTAATAATAAATTTCGACTTGTAAATTATTACGTAAGAATGGGTTTCCCCCCTTCCCCCCAGATAAGGGTATGTATAGATTTTTTTAAGCCCCCCTTCCCTCGGGACCCTTATATAATTAATTAATGGCCCCTTACCGATTATTCTGATTATGACAGGCTGATAAATAAACCGTAGTTATCGCCCGAGTATAATACATATTTATGTTTTGTTGCCTTTTCAGATAAATAGTTTACTTTAAAGGTAAATCAAAATGGGTTTGAGAAGGATTGGCAAGGCAAGGGCTTGGGAGCCAATTTTAATGTAATAGAGTAGAATACATATGGTATGACCTAAGATTAAAAAGAAAACGACAACAATTTTCCCTATTCCACTTCCAATACAGCGACGGTCGACGGCGCCTACGATTCGTTAGGATATTTTCGTATTGTCATTTTGTAAAATATTTATCAGCAATTTTAGAAATGTTTTTAAAATCACACATTTTATAAAACTTTTCAATTAAAAAAAAGTTATGCGCTTAGAAAAAAAAGAAATTTGTAAAAAATATTAGTATTTTAGAATGTTTAAAGATACTTCTTTATAATTTTATTTTTACTGATTTGCAACATTGCCCGTCGCGTTCACTTGCATTGTCGTCCGGGGTCTGGTTCATTTTGACTAGTGTGTGTAGTGTTGCCAGACGAAAAATCGTAAGATATTGTGAGGAGAGTGGGAAATCACAAAGTACTTAATAATATTGTTAAAAAAGAAAACACAATATAATGTTTAATACATTTATTAAACTTAATGTAACTTTACATTACACCAATTCAAATATTAAAACACTAAATAAACGAGTAGGTAACATAAATTTCAAAATGTTGGCCTAGCGTAATTTAGGCAAAAGGCACTACTACATTATGCTCAGTCCTCAGAATCGTTTGAGTCAGTATTATACTTTTTATCGCTATATAATATGTCACTACTACCCAACTTTCGTATCATGTTGTTATTGATAGAAAAATCATAACAATTTTTGTCGCCAATTAAACTTTTTCTAATACAATACTTTCGATGGTTTTGACGTATGTAAAATCTACGATACGAAACAGGACTGCGTGAAAATGCAAACAAATAAATTGTAAGCCACCTTACCTGCAATCAACGGGGAATTCCATGTCGTTCTGCTCGATAACCGCTTGTAGGCGACGGGGATTCCCCGGTCGTTTCTTTTGATATGCCATTGTTAATTTGAAGGGGATGGAAAGACGTCTGCAGGTTTCATGGTTCAGAAAATTCGGAGTTTTTTCATTAAAGAATGCACAAGAGAAACACCCTTTATTATCCTATTACAGGGTAGAAACTATATTTGCTAATTGGTAGGAGCAAAAAAGCGACTACATAAGTTTAAAGCGACCTGCTCTTTTAGTATAAACATCGAAATATTAGTAGTTATAATTAATTAGCTATTATAACAACAATCGTTCGCATTAATTACACTGGCGTACACTTAAAATACGTAAAATGCAATGATAAAAAGACCTTTTTTTCACCTAGAAAATTTTAGTGAATCTTGGGGCGAATATTTTGCCCAAAATTATTAATCAAGTTTTTATATGATTTTTGGTAATATTTCTATATTTGTGTTTGATACTTTTGATATATTTAAGTAAAAATATTACTATTGGCACCGTGCGCGATGACAACGACATCTGAAAGCTGCATTAAATCATGTTTCAAAGCCATGTGAGAGGTGTAAGATTACTTATAATATTTATTTATGTTTGTAAATAAGTTAATATATTATATATATATATATATATATAATATATATATATATATATATATATATATATATATATATATATATATATATTATATATATATATATATATATATAATAATATAATTATTACCTGTTCAGCACTGTAAAAGTGAAGTACAATATCAATAGTGAATAAACAATTTTAAAGCTTAGAGAGTAAGTAGGTATAAAAAGTGTGTTTTTAATAAAAAAAAGTTTTTGGAGTTTTGTAAAATCGAACTCGGACCTTATTATTAGGGAATAAGATTATTCGGTGTAATCAATGCAAATGACATTTAAATAACATTACAAGTGTCAGTATAAAAAATAAAAAAAAAATATATTTAAAAATGTAACATATTAAACAGGTTTTTTTTTTAATAATAATTTATTTTCAATTGATGAATAGTTTTTTTATTATTAACCTTAGACAAAAATCGGCAATTGATCCAATAAGTAAAAAATCACCTGACAAACTTACGAGTTTAGGGCTTTTTCATTATACTTAACACTAATATATATTTACTTACTTGAAGGCTTTATAGCCATTTTTTCTATTCACAATCACAGGAGACTACACAGGCACTACTAAGTCTATTAAAAAGAATCTCGCAAATCATTAAAAAACTTTAGGAAAAGGCAGGAACAAACGGTACACGGCAAGAAACGATAATTTTTTTTCTTGTTACGTCAAATTTGAAAGTTCGCCTAACCTCGAAACCCGAACGTCATTCGGCTACTTACTTTTTTCTTTTAACTGCATTTATCCATTTTAACCTTTTTTTTAAATTTCCAACTAGCAGTTGGAAATGTATAAAATTTGCAGTAACTATTTTTGCCAGTATTCTGACATTTAAGCACACCAGAACTATTATGCACCATTTTTATTATTTTCATCTAATAGTTTACATTTGAATTGAGCATGATTTATTGAAAAATTTGACCACAGCGAGCGCTGCAATCGATTCAGCTGTCCCCACCGTATACTTCGCACCTTGCCAATAATTTACCAATAAACACAACCGCTAGTTTTGGATTTGCATAACATAACCTGGAAAAATGTATTAACGGAAAAAAGCTTTTTGTGATTTCATGAAAAAAAAATCATAAAATACAAAAATGAATTGGAAGGAGTACATTAACTTTTCTAATAAAGAAAAGCATCACTGCTCGATATATTAAGCGGGTATTACACCAACAATTTCTTCGCAAATTTATTCATAAAGTCGCTTTTTGAAGTAACTTGACAAATGTAAAACCAAAACTTTGATGTCAAATCAATTCATGAAGAACTTCTTCGCGAATTAGAACGGTTTTAATTTTCCGTGAACTTTGACGTGAATTCAGTAATGCCAACTCAACAAAATGCGTAAACGTGATGTTATGATATTTGGTTTGTTTTAGTTTATGATTATTATTCTATAATTTTATTTGGATTGCAACTACATTAAAAATGTATTCCGCATGGGGGTATGTAAAAAACTTTGTTTATACGGAACGCCCAACAACTGAGCAAAACATGCGCCACAGAATAATCAACACGTTTGCAGCATATATACAGGGATGCGCAAACGTCCGGAATAAAATTAATATCTTTTTAACCAGTAACTTAGGAAAAAAACGCTGAAACACGTCAATTGATTTTAAATTGCACGCATTTTTTGGCAATAAAATGATTTTCAACCCCTTAGCTGCAACCCTCCCCAACTTTTTTTTTTCAAATGCAAACCATGTCATGTATGGGCTCATTGAAAAGCTGGTAAAAAATGGAATCTGACCATACCTTTTTTTTTTTTAAACTTATGTGGTTACCAGGAAATGAGAAAAAACTCTTTTAAAAACAAAAAAGTTAGAAATACCTACTTAGTGCTATCTACGAGTGAATTAACGTTGCAAATAAACAAATAAAGTGGCATTCAGCATTGATGATGTACGCTGCTCAACAATTGCTAAGGATCATCAGTACCTAAAAAGTTTACAAATTTTAAGAACAGACCAACCTGGGCAGGCAGCACAACAAATTTTATTGATTATGTGTAAAACTGAGAACGTAATCTAGCATCAACATTCTTTGGAATTTATTTTTTCAGAAAAAAATTACACATAAAATTAGTTATAATCCCAAGCAATAGTTGAGCAGTGTACTTCAAAAAGAGAAAAAGGTTGTTAAATTTTTTGTACCAAATTTAATGCCCTGATAAGAATTTTTTTTTACTCAGTTTTAAAATTGTGGCATTTCTGGGTAAAATTGAAATCTGTTTAGTTTATTAATTGTGTACCTTCAAAGTGTTCTTTTTTAATTTTCCAAACAAAAATGGTATTGTCAGAGAGGCAGCGTATCGAAGTCTTGATATTGTTGGGATGTGGGGATAGAATGCGGAGTCAAAGTGAAGTGTGTACTTTATTTAATGCAAAATATCCGGAAAATCACATTTCCCAGGCTACTGTGAGTAAGATCTTACACAAATTTGAAGAACATGGTACAGTGAAGGACTTGCCCAGAAGTGGCCGGCTACATGTTTTAGAAAAAGATCAAAAATTGGACATTGCCGTATCTCTGCAGGAAGATCCACATTTGTCAACGGTTTGATTAGCCCAAAACAATCCTGCGTCTAGATGTACGATTGGGAGGTTTTTGAAAACAGAAAAATACCACCCATATAAGGTATATCTTGTCCAAGAGCTCTTGGAAGATGACTATGACAGGCGTGTGAAATTTTGTGAGGAAATAATGAGGCGATGTGACGAGAATAATGGGTTTCCACTGAACATACTCTTTTCGGACGAAGCTACTTTTTATTTAAATGGAATAGTTAACAGGCACAATTATCGGTTCTGGAGTCAGGAAAACTCACACTGGATATGCGAAGCTCATACGCAGTGTCCTCAGAAAGTAAATGTATGGGCAGGCATCATCAACAACAGAATATTAGGGCCATACTTTTTTGAGGGAAACCTTACAGCTGCACGCTACTTAGACTTTTTACGCTTTGAATTAGTGCCTGCTTTAGCTGTTATGTTTCCCAATGAAGCAGATCCAGATATTTCCACTGAAACACTTTGGTTCCAACAGGACGCCGCTCCCCCACATTTTAGTATTAACGTCAGAGAATATCTCGATGAAATATTTGCAGGACGCTGGATTGGACGACGTGGTACAATTGAATGGCCGCCACGATCCCCAGACTTAACGCCATTAGATTTTTTTTTTGGGCGTATCTGAAAAACAAGGTTTATCAAAATAGGCCGGCTAATATTGAAGATCTAAAAAACAGAATTAGAGTGGAATCACATAACATACCGGCTGAGGCCATTCTGAATTCCGTAGACGGGTTTTACCATCGCCTAGGAGCCTGCCAAGTAGAGGGTGGAGGGCATTTTCAGCATCTGTTACGTTAATTCACCCGTAGATAGCACTAAGTAGGTATTTCTAACTTTTTGTTTTTAAAAAGTTTTTCATTTCCTGGTAACCACATAAGTTTAAAAAAAAAGAAAGGGTATGATCAGATTCCATTTTTTACGAGCTTTTCAATGAGCCCATACACGACATAGGTTTGCATTTGAAAAAAATTGGGGAGGGTTGCAGCTAAGGGGTTGAAAAAAAATATTTCATTCTATCGCCAAAAAATGCGTACAATTTTAAATCAATTGACGTGTTTTAGCGTTTTTTTTCTAAGTTACTGGTTAAAAAGATATTAATTTTATTCCGGACTTTTGCGCATCCCTGTATTATGTACATTCGCAATGATACGAGATATAGAAAGGTCCTTCTAAACATGCCTTGGACAAAATAATGAAAGACATTTGAAACATCTTGTAGGATACATAATTTATTGTTAAATAAACATTATTATTTTTTCGTGGCTGTTCTACATTTCTTTTAATACTTGTAAATAATACTCCGAGAGACGGTGAACAATTTTGAGTAGCTTCTTGAGACACTTTGAAAATTTGTGTAATTGTCCTTGAAGGATCCCTAATTATAAAAGTCAAGGTCTGGCTGAAGGGTAGCGCCCCCTACCAACACTTGAATTTTTTAATTTACACGCAATTTGAAACAATTAACCTGTCAAATATATATTATAACGTGATTTAAGAATATAGGCACATAGCGAAATGACCGGATAATCATTAATATTTTTACCCAATTTTGTTTTTAGATTTGAAAAAAAAATGTTGATGAGCCACTTTAGAGAAACGCACCGTGTAGCATAGATGGTTCTAACATACCTCCCACATATTTGTATTAAAACTAATCCCAAAACTGGATAGCAGGAATTTATTTTTGTACAGGGTGTCCAAATAAAGAAGGACGCCGGCTGTATCTCAGAAAATGTTTATCGCACAGCGCTGGGGAAAAATATTTTTTGTCAAAGTGGTCAAGAGAAATAGCAGGAAATTATTTTCAAGTTTCTGAAATGGCTGCTAGGGAGCGTAACTGCAATTTTGAATCTAAAAAAGTGATGTTTCTGTGACTTTTGCTAAATTAACCTAACAAAAAAATACCTGTTTTTTAAAGTCGAGAATAATTTAAACCTTTTTTGTTTGACAATTTTTGCTGTATCTCGAAAAATAAAGTGGTGGGAGGTATTTAAAGGTTTCCGTACAAAACACCCTGTATCTTCAAAACGGCTAAGCCGATTTTAACAAACTTGGGATAGTTAAAAAGAGCTTTTCTTGGGCTATAAATGTTATAATATTTGAAGTTTTGTTAGTTTTACATGTCGCCGACAAGCTCGCGAAAACCATATCTTGATATCTTGTTCCTTACCTAAGATTTAGGCCAAAGAAAATTTTATAAAACTGATTATAGCCTATATAAAAACTATAAAAAACGCTAGATATGAAATTTTATATGACTAAATTTTTATGTAATTTTACAAAACCTTAATTAATTATAAGTTCGCATAATAATTTCTTTACGAACTATAATGCAATACCGAACGGATTTTAAGTTATCCCTAGAATTCTGATTTTTTATTATAAAATCTTTTAAAGTATTGCATTTTAAGACGAAAAGTTATATAACCTAAAAATTACAAGGGTTCCTGTAAAAAAAAATACTTAATTAATGTTCTAGAAAATTTCTTGTAGGTTTTATAGTTTTGAGATATTGACGTATAAATTTTTTTTTGGCCTAAATATTAGGTAAGGAACAAGATATCGAGATACGGTTTTGGCGAGCTTGTTTAGGCATTATTTAGCTACTTTTTCAGGAAAAAAAAATTATACCAATGCATATATTTTTTTTGAGAAAATTAACTATTTCTGTCGGAATATCGAAAAAACCCCTCTAGCGGCGACATGTGAAACTAACAAAACTTCAAATATTATAAGATTTATAGCCCAAGAAAAGCTCTTGTGAATTAGCCTAAGTTTGTTAAAATCGGCTTAGCCGTTTTGAAGATACAGAGTGTTTTTTACGGAAACCTTTAAATACCTCCCACCATTTTATTTTTGGAGATACAGAAAAAATTGTCAAACAAAAAAGGTTTAAATTATCCTCGACTTTAAAAATCAGGTATTTTTTGTTAGGTTAATAACGCAAAATTCACAGAAACATCACTTTTTTAGATTCAAGATTGCAGTTACGCCCCCTAGCGGCCATTTCAGAAACTTGAAAATAATTTTCAGCCATTTCTCTTGACCACTTTTACCAAAAATATTTTTCCCCAACTCTGTGCGATAAACATTTTCTAAGATACAGCCGGCGTCCTTTCTTATTTGGACACCCGGTACAATAGGGCATGATTTGACTACCTGACTACCACTAATACATTATAACAAAACATCTTTTTCCCCAAAATTATGAATAATACACTGTTTATAAAAAAATACTTTATTTTATAAATGAAAAATAGGCTACCAATGTGTCACTCTAAAAATAGTAACAATTTTCAAAACAAACTAAAAAATCATACAACTTAGACTTAGCACTTTCATTAACGGATAAAATTATTTTTCGAGTAATTTTCATATTAACAATTGTTGTGACAATTGTAATCATGGAAATTTATCCGTTAATGAAAGTACCAGGCCTCACGAATATATACAAAACAAAAAAAAAAAGAAACGATAAAAACCTATAATATATCTAGAATTTCCCACAATTATATCAATAATTGTTTAAATACAAAGGATGAATCATGAAATATTTAAAAAATATATATAAATCAATATTAAAAAAAAAAACAGGAACATCCACCACATATGTTACCATAAAATTAAAAAAATATAAAAAGTTTATTGATTATCTTATATAGCCTAAATGGTGTTTTTTTTTCATTGTAAATAAAATACAAATTAACATATTTTTAGTGGTACTGTCGATTTTTTTTTAAGAATAAATTTCCTGCCTTAGGATTAAATCCAAGGCTATGCCTTTCAAAATATAATAAGAATTATATTTTAATACTTTAAGGGAATAAACTTTACAACATTAAAAGTTCTCGGTTTGAGCCAATTTAAAATCATTTTTGCAATTTTTTTAAGATAACTTAAATAATATCGATTTTTAACCAAAACACCACTAAGAATTGCTCCTAATAGGCTGTTGACATTGACTATAAGAAAAAAATAGTAATAAGCAACAAATTCACAAGTAACACCGGGTAAAATTATCTTGATTTAAAAATTCTAAATTATCTCGAAATCTGCATTCTTTGCAAAAATATGTAGAGACCTTTTTTTATAGAGAATAAAATTTTCTTTCGAAATGGCAACTTCTTAAGTCGAAAAAAAATATTGCAAAATAAATGCAAAGAAAGCTTTACATAGATTTTTGTCCACAACTTTTCCTGGCGCTAGATAGGCATAGAAATTCAACAAAAAAGAAAGCCGAGGTCAAAACGCTTAAAATGAGCCTTGAGCTAAAAGTATTTTTATAAAATTCAAAACAGACATATTTTTTTAAATTTAACAACGTTTTATCAGTTATTAGATTATTTTAATTTTTTATAAACAAAACGTTCTTTTATCCAAAAGAAAGTTGTGGTTAGTTGTGGTTAGGAAATAAGAACTTGCTAAATATATTTGTACAGGGTGAGCCAAATTCGACGCTTTTAATCGAAAACTCATGTTTCTCTATGTTTTACACATCTCCATTTGCCAGCTCAAATTTAAGCCAAACTGACTGGTGAAAACCGCAATTCGCTATCTTATGTCGTTTACTGCAGCGTGTTTTTCAATTCTTCATAACTTTTTTGTTTATAGAATGTTTGTAATTCTGCGAAAACATGTTCACAGCCATTTCTTATGCAGATTACAGATATGCTTTTGAGTTTTTTCTAAGATGACGCATTTTTTATTTTTTCCCAAGTTTTTAATAGGACACCCTCTATATTATTACAGTTTTAGAATAATTAAAAAATATCTTTTTAAAAAAGTATCACTCTTTGTATTTCTTTCAAGCCGTTTTTGAGTAAATTGCATATATTCTTTATTAGTGTTATTGGGTAGAAAGTAGGCCATGAAAAAAGTAAACATTTTTTACTTAAAACAATCCTAATTTAACTTTTGTATTTTATTAATTGCATTAACTGCAATAGCGCAAAACAACCTACATAAATATAAATTCAACATAAAAAACTATTTTTCACCAAATTACCATGTCCTTTTCCGTTATATGATATTTTAACCTGTTAATTGTTAATAAAATCTGATCAAATGGGTAACACATCAACAGGATAAATTAGTTTTCTCTTAAAGTAGGATTATTCATAACCTTTATTCATGTTAACAAACTTATATATATATATATATATATATATATATATATATATATATATATATATATATATATATATATATATATATATATATATATATATATATTATATATATATATATATATGGTCGTTTTGCATATTTTGATATATACTGGTTAATAAAATACAAAAATCAAATTATAATTGTATAATTTCATGGTCTAGTTTCTACCCAATAACAATAATAAAGAACATATTATGATATTTATCTCAGAAACGGTTTGAAAAAAATACAAAATGTAATACATTTGAAAAAAGCTAATTTGTGGACCGTTCTTAAACTGTTAAAATATACAGGAGTCATATTAAAAATTTGAAAACCAAATAAATAAATGCGTCATATTAGAAAAAAAAAACAAAAAATATCTTCAAGAATACAATATTTTTTTCTTTAAAACACTAAAATTTAAATATCCTATACCAAATACAGCGTGTTCAAGGTAAGGAGGGCCAGTATGGGGATCTCCGAAACGGTAAGAGAAGTGGGTAGTTTAAATTTGGCAAAGTTGCGTATTGGGGAGCTCAATAATATACCTTTGTAAAATTGAAGTTTTATTTTGTACTTCCGAGAGTAAAATATGGCCGAAAAACTGATATTTCGGATTTTTGTTTTTATTTTTTCACGAGTTTGTATTACAAATTAGAAAAAATCTAAAAATACATTTTTATTGGAACTTTTTGCGCTTCATCAATTGGTGAAGTCAAAAATTTCTTACGTTTCATCTTTTTCGCTAAACCATCTTTAACATTATTTTTTTAAATACGGTCCTTGATTGTTTATTGCATTTTTTTGAAGCAATTTTAATCCCAATTACAATGATGTATAACAATATTTTTCTGTTAAATAAACATATTTTCCATAAGAGACAATGAGTTAGACAAGGAACGCACATCATTTCTTATTATGGCGTTTCATATTCGTTAAATAAATATTAAGTGTTATACATTTTTGTAATTGGAATAATAAGGAGTCCAAAAAAATTAAATAAAACACCCAGGGCCGTATTTAAAAATGTAAGGTTGATTTGGTTTAACGAAAACGAAACGTTGTAAAAAAAATTGACTTCACCAATACATAAAGCGCAAGAACTTCCAATGAGAATGTATTTTTACAATTTTTTAACTTTTAAAATAAACTAGTAAAAAATAAAAACGAAAATCAAAATTTACAGTTTATTCGCCATTTTTTTGGAAGTACGAAATATAACTTTAATTTTACAACGGTATATTATTAAGATCTCCAATACGCAACTTTGCCAAATTTAAACCACCCACCTATCTTTTACCGTTTCGGAGATTCTTACACTGGCCCTCCTTATTTTGGACACGCTGTATATTATTACCCATAAAAAAAATGTTTTATTAGAAAATAGTAAAAGCATATGTTTCCCTTTTAAAACAAAAAAAATATTTAAAAAAGTGTTATATATTTCTTTTGTTATTTTATAAAACAAATATTTTTTACATTAATTATAATGCGCTAATCTGCTTTTGCAACAATATAGCAAAATCACTGATTACACCTAATCTCCGGAAAAAATGTTTTTTGTTACTTGTTTACTTTGTAAAATATGGCGAGTGTAAAATATTTTTTCAGTCATTGTTTATTTATGGCTATTATTAACGTATACAAAATCACCATCAACAGCCCCTAAAGCAGAAAGTAAAAAAATATTTTTTTTTCATATTTTCATAGTTTAGATATTCAAGAATATCTCATTAAAAGAATTTTCCAAAATTCGAATTATTTTAAAAGTTATAGCTAAGGTTGTTGTTCGGCGCAATGAAGCTAGAATCTAAAGTTCTGAGTTTCTAGCTTTAAGTGCTCCAAAAAAAGGAAGAAGTGCTCGTCTTTCGAGGAGAAATTCGTTAAATATTCAATTTGAGGTGGAAAAAGGCCCGATATACGCAGCCGGAATCGCTATTTAAAGAAGTGTAAGTAATATGTACTGTCTATCTGTTAGACTACCTAAAACTTTAAACGCGTTTTTCTCGAAACTACTTTTTTTTAAGCTGGCGTGCATGATACCTCAAGTTCTACTTAACCATTTTATTTTAATTTTCTGAGAAGCTTCTTTTTACATTCGTCTATATCATCAAGCAGATTCAAGTCAAAATTTTGATTTTTACTATTTTTAAAAAATTAGGAACTGCTTTAAAAAACGCGAAAAATGTTTATTTCAAATGGCCGTCATTTTGTACAAGATAGCTATATCTTCACTGATTAAGAATCTGTTCAATTTTTGGGTTTCAGATGACCAGAAGGATTGAAATTCTGCACGCCAGAACACCCTTTTTTTGGACCTCCACTTTACCAGCCGACAACTTGTTGAGTTTTTATGTATTTTTAAAATACAAATAATCAAACATTAAAAAAACAGAGTAAAAAATATTCTTTGTTTTTTTTCGAGTTCGAAAAAACGCCTAAAATTCATGCTTTTAAATTAGAATACCCCCTTAATAATTGATTGTATTATACAAAACTAAAAATACACAAATCAAACATTGAGTCTACCTGTATCACTTGAATATCAATAATTAAAACATCTTTCAAGCTGGCTGTCTACAACGGAAGTATTTTCAAAAAAATCTTGTAACTAACTTGGACATTAATTGGCGATTAATGATCTCAACCCTTAGCCAGCCCGCTCGCTATGATCGCGCGTTAAATGGCCTCTATCATTAATTGCCCTTATTAATACCCTTGATGGTTAAATAATTACAATTATGTTGTCCTATATTGTGTGAAGACTGGCTTTTTATAATGTACAAAAAGATATATTTTGGTAAATTTTTTGAAAAGGCTGCTAACAGCAATTAAAAAAAAACTTAGTCCCTGTTACAATTTTTTGCTTACCCCGTACATATAAAATGATTTTGAAATAAAAGTGTTTTAAGATATGTTTAACTTTTTATAATATTTTTCTAAATTATGTGTGGTGTTTGTGTATGGTGGTAGTATCTGTTTTTAAAATTTGAATTGTTTTCTTAAGGTACTATATTATCGAGAAAACCTGATAATTTAACAACAAAATGATCGCAACATATTTACATAATGACTAACACTAAATACCTACTAATAACAATACTAATTATAAAAATAAAATCGAGTAAAATATCTAAGATCTGCTTGATTTTTTTACATGAAAATAATTCAAGTTTTTTTTTTAAATCGTACACTAGTACATCTGTTTTGTTCCATATTTAAAAATCCGTTTACATTCATTATTAATTGCAAAATTTACCAAAACAATGTGCTAGATAAAAAAATCCTTAGGAGCATTTAAATATGAAGTTTTTGTTTAAGGTAGTTGTATCGCGATAGTCGTATTAAAAAGTTCGAATATACAGTACAGTTGGTCAGCCGTCGCACAGTGGGACGAAGCATCACTGTGCCATCCAAATTACTCTACTGGTCATATAAACTGCCCAGCAAAACGATCATTCAATTTTTAGACCCATTTTCAAACTGCTGTAACTTTTTTAAAAATTAACTTTTTTGAATATCTAAAACAAAGTTTAAAACCGCGTTTCTTCTACTTTAAGCTGTATTGCATTTAGTTTTAGTAAGATGGATATTATCATGATGTACAGGGTGATCAATAGAGTGCTGCAAAAAAAAAATCGAGTGTGTCCCATATCAGGGGTAATTTTTTTTGGTCGTTATAATATGGGTTGTTACATATCAATATTTCTAGACGTTTATGTCAGTTTTTAATTGAGGACCTCTAGCTTACGATACACTTCTAAACGTCAAATTTTGGTAATCAATTCTTTAAAAAGCTATAACTGGAAAATGGATTAACGGATTTCAACGAGTGTTTCATATTTGGAAAGCTCATTTCATGTAGATTTTTTATATCCTAAGCACTTGTTAATGGGTTATAATTTTATGAGTATACGGAGCCAACAAAATACCAAAAACGTAGCTGATTTAGAAATCCTAAATATAGGGTAAATTATTGAACGCCAAAGAGACCATATGTGTGTGTTTTGTTTTAAAAATGGCCAAGTTGAAGTTTGTATCAATATCTCGAAACGATTTCTACCGTTAATCGATTTATGCTGTTTAAGTGCCTGTAAACTTCATCACTCTATATATCATGGTGCACAACACCAAATACCCTAATTTATGTTTAAAAATGTTTAAAACTTTAAGACGTTGTTGGAATTTCTACCCTTCAGACCTAATGCCATAATAACGACGCATTTTTGCTGAATAAGTTTACAGGCACTTAAACAGCATAAATCGATTAACGGTAGAAATCGTTTTGAGATATTGACATAAACTTCAAAATGGCCATTTTTAAAACAAAACACACACATATGGTACCTTTGGCGTTCAATAATTTACCCTATATTTAGGATTTCTAAATCAGTTACGTTTTTTCTATTTGTTGGCCCTGTATACTCATAAAATTATAACCTATCGAAAAGTGCTTAGGACATAAGAAATCTACATAAAATGAGCTTTACGAATATGAAACACTCGTTGAAATCCGTCAATCCATTTTCCAGTTATAGCTTTTTAAAGAATTGATTACCAAAATTTGACGTTTAGAAGTGTATCGCAAGCCAGAGGTCCTCAATTCAAAAACTGGCATAAATGTCTAGAGATATTGATATGACCTTGGTAACAACCCATATTATAACGACCAAAAAAAGTTACCACTGAAATAGGACACAATTGAATTTTTTGTTTTTTGCAGCACTCTATTGATCACCCTGTACATCATGATAATATTCATCTTACTAAAAGTAAATGCAATACAGCTTAAAGTAGAAGAAACGCGGTTTTAAACTTTGTTTTAGATATTCAAAAAAGTTAATTTTTAAAAAAGTTACAGCACTTTGAAAATGGGTCTAAAAATTGAATGGTACGATCTTTTTGTTGAGCAGTTTAGTTCAACCGTTTAAGGTAATTTTTTTAAATGCTTCTAGTGAATTTGTCCATCGATTTCTCTTTTTGAATTTTTGATTTGGGTTTTTATTTTACGGAAATTTTCTCAAAATCTTTCTTTTGATAAGCCCCAGAAAACTGCCTAAAAATGAGGTGCAACATTTTTGTTATTCCCACAAACGGTCATAATCTTCCGAACTCTTACGCAAAAGGAACTTTTACTTATAAAACGTACAGGAAAAATAAAATTATTTAATAAAAATTGTTCGGAATTATTCAAGGAATACGAAAATTCTTTTTTAAACACATTTTTGGATCTCTGGAAAAATGGCCAAATGGAAAAATTTTGAAACTTGCAGAAAAACGTATACTTTTTTGAAGATCCCGAAGACTATCTAATCTATAATTTTTTCCAAAGCTGACACATTTTTCGGTAGAATATTGGTCAGTTCACAGCCCCACAAAAAAACTATCGAGATCCGTGGGTCGGACCATGATATCCCCATGTATTTTTCGACGCTGAATCTGAATCCGGTCTCAGAAAAGGCCCTACACGTCTGGGGTTGGCCCCAGAGGCCAAAACCTACTCCCAGAAGGGGTGAAAGATGGATTTCTGGATGCTAGATGATCAACCATGGTATTTCAATGTACTTTTCAACGCTAGACCCGAATTAGTGGTCTTAAAGCTTCTTCCCTGCTGAAATTCACCCTCTAGGAACAAAAGTACCCCTCGGTAGTTGTGGGCGCCGGAATCTCAACGATGGTATTCTTATGTTCTTGTGAACGCTAGACCTAAATTTGTGATCGAATTTTTTACCCCACTGTAATGCACCCTTTAAATGCCAAAAACACCCCTAGAAAGGGGTGGAAAATCGAGGTTTGGACGCCGAAATCGCAACGGTGGTATTCTCATGTATTTGTCAACGCTAGAATTGAATTCGTGATCGAAAAGTTTTTACCCTACTGAAATTTACCCTTAAGGACCAAAACTAACCCTAGGTAAGTGTGGAAAATTAAGTTCCGGACGCCGAATCATTCAAAAATAAAGTGCAGAGATACCATAAAAGAGTATAGTAAGAGTAAGAACTTTACCCCTCCCCAGGGGTAGTTTTGGTCTTAGAGGGTGAATTTCATTAGGGTAAAAAGTTTTAGATCACAAATTTGGATCCAGAGGTAACAAGTTCATGAAAATACCCCCGTTGCGATTCCGGCGTCCAAACCTCCATTTTTCCGCCCCTAGAGGTAGTTTCAGTAGGTTAAAATGTTTTCGATACAAATTCGGGTACATCGTTGACAAGTACATGAGAATACCATCGTTGCGATTCCGCCGTGCAAAACTCGATTTTTCACCCCTCCCTAGGGGTAGTTTTGGTCCTAAAGGGTGAATTTTAGTAAGGAAAAAACTTTTTGACTACAAATCTAGCGTTGAAAAGTACATTGGAATACCATGATTGATTATCTGGCATCCAGAAATCCATCTTCCAGCCCTTCTAGGTGTAGTTTTCGACCTCTGAGGTCAATCCCAGACAAGTAGGGCCTTTTCTTTTCGGATTTGGATCCAGCGTCGAAAAATACAAAAAAATATCATGATCCGACCCACGGATCTACACTTTTTTGTGGGACTGCGTTATTTATTGATAAAAACCCGTTATGTCGAAAATGGTCGATTTTACAGAACAAGATTTTTTGAATAAAAAGGTATTTAGTGCCATTTAGGAATATGGGTAATTTTTTTCAGAATTTTTGCATATGTCTTAAAATTTTTCTATTCAGCCAATTTTTCAGAGGTCCGAAAATGCATCCAAAAATTCTGAAAAAAATATCCGTATTCCCTGAATGATTTTAAACAATTCTTATTGAATAAATTTTTCTTGCACGTTTTATGAGTCCGTCTCACTGCGGCGCGACTCCTAAGACCAACAATTTTTGATCTAAATATACTATTTCCACCCAATCCCGTACGACTAACGGCTCGTTTGTAAAATCTGACAACTATGTTTTTCAAAAACAATCCGTAAATTCTGACGCATGCGCATCAGTAAATTCTGACGTATGCGCGCTGTATACCTTATTCTCGGGTTAAATACATGCGTTCTTGCCAGATTATTTTTAGTTTAATTCTTCCAGGAGTTCAATGAGATTAATTGGTAATTTTTTACAAGTGGGGTCAACCCTTTTTTTGGCCATAAAATATAGATAAATTGATGAATCATCATATTTTTTTTAAATTCTTTGTTTTTACAGCGGATTTATGATGATGACAGCGAAAATATCAAAAAATTATTATTTCAATTAAAAAATAAATTTTAAAAATTCAAAAAATCGTTATTTTTGTAAATAATCTTATTATAAATAATAAATTTTAAATAAAATTTGTTATTTTTTTTCGCAATCTACGTTTAAAAACAAAGAATTAAAAAAAAATGATGTCAAAATGAGTTTTAGTTAGTTGTGGGTAGTTTTTTCAAATTGTTCGTTTTTTATGTATTTAAAAAAAACATATCAAAAACATCAAAAAAGATAAAATAGAAATTTTATCCAAAAACATGAAAACCAATATTTTTTCAACTTTTAAAGGCAAAAAAGCTATCGAAATCCTTATTTTTTCCTTTTACGACATTTTTTACTATAAATGCGCCGTAAAAACAAGCAGAATAAAAAATAAAATAAAAAATACATTTTTGATAGATATGGCCAAAACTAAAATAGGGTTAAACCCAATTGTTAGTTTTTTATAAACATCGCAGGAAAAGTGTGAGTACGTAGTACAATGTATAAGAGCAGAATTATTTAAATAATAATCGGTATAACTTTCAAATAAAAAATCCTAAGAAAGTGCCTCTCGTGATACAACTACCTTAGCACATTATTAGTTAGTTAGCTGTGTCCTAAACTAGGTCACAGAACTTTTTCTTCAAAAACTCGATTAATTTGAATACAAATATACAAGCAATTTTTTTCTAAAAAACAAAACAATTTTCTGCCTATTTAAGAAATCCCTACACAAAAAAATGTATAAATATGAAAAATGCCCATAAAATCGACTGGTTTAGACGTTTTCTGAAATTAGAACTACTATTCGAAAAAAAGAAATCGTTTTCATCTAAATATTTTCATTAGCTCACTTTATAAACCCTTAATAGAATGTATGTTTCAAGAAGCATTTAAACTATTAAAATATATTTTATTATATTTATACCCCCAATATATTTTACTATTAACTAATATTACTATGATAAAGAAGATTTTTAATTAACCTTTTTGCGTCGTACTTCTGATCAGTGGCGGCTCTAGGATTTTTATTTTTTTATCTAAAAGGTGGGACATGGGACCCACACCAAATATAATAACAGGGAGCGGAGTGTATGGTGGGGTCAGCTGAATTGACTGCAGCGCTCGCTGTGGTCAAATTTTCGGTAAATCATGCTTGATTTAAATGTAAACAATTAGATAAAAATATTAAAAATAATGCAAATTAGTTGTTGTGTATTTGAATGTAAGAATCCTGGGAGAAACAGTAACTGCAAATTTTATACATCTTACTGCCAGTTATAAATTGGAAAAAATGGACAAATGCACATAGACAAACGGTGTTGAATTTAAAGTTTCCGCTTAGCCGAACAACTTTCGAGTTTTGGGCTTAGCCGAACAACTTTCGAATTTGACGTAACAAGAAGAAAAACTTAATCGTTTCTTGCCGTGTACCGTCTGTTCCTGTCTTTTTCTGAAGATTTTTTATGATTTGCGAGTTTTAAAAAGACAAAGGTTTTTAGACTAAGTAATCAAGAAGTGTCTGCAGAACTGACTTTAGTGTCTGTGTAGTCTTCTGTGATTGTGAATAGGACGTAAGTAAAATATATCGTGGGCGTACAGCGAAAATCCACTAAGTCACATTTTTGGCTAAATTGGACTAAACACACCACTATATCCAATCTTTTACCGTCTTTAACATAAAAAATCCATTAAGTCCAATTTCGGCATCTTTATATCTTTAAGTGGGGGTCCTAATTACTTAAGTCCATTTTGCGAAAAATTACAACAAGAAAAACACACTAAATGCACTCAGTGTGTTTTATTATCAAAACTAAACGAAATGCAAACAACGAAAACCCACTAGTTCCAAAAAATAGGATAAAAATAATTGCTTTATGGTCTGACACATGTGGGGGCTAAAACAGGAATAAACATGTAGCAGCCCTTTTGCTGTATACTGTTCAAGTTAATCACCTTCAAGTCATAGAGCATAAGTTTCTAGAAAGTGAGCACTCATACATGGAGGTATATTCCATGCACAGCGCTATAGAAAATGCTAAAAAAATTATTCCTGCTTATACTATTCAAGATTGGATTAACATTTTTCAGATGGCAAGGTCAAATCGAAATAAAGTGAACCTTATATTGTCAAGCAAATGAAATGCAGACACTTTTACGATCTGATTCCTTTTCTTTAAAGGAAACACAACAAAAAGCGTAAATGGGCAAGCTGTTATCTCGTTGTTGATAAAAAGTTTAAAGTATACTAAAGAAAACCCGGGAACAATTTATTACAAATACAAACACTCAGATGAGTACAGCCAAATAAACCTATACAGCAAGGGAAGGCGGCCGTCTTTACCTAAACAATTTAAAAAATCGTACAAAAATTTGCTACCCATTAGTGTTAAAAAAAAAATTAAATCTCTGTAGATTTTCCTCCTTAAAGCCTCCACTTATACCTGATACGGCTGATATAAATCTCTACCAACTTCTTCAATGGCCAAGGATATGACCTTGGAACCCTCTATACAAGGCAGCGATACTGATGACTCTGATGATGATTTAATGAAAACTTCTTTATCCTCTAGGCCCGGAAAGTCTTTGAATGACCACGATTTAGATAGTTCAGATAAAATACCGTTGTCTCATTATGTCCATAAATGTTCCCACTAGTAGCAGGAAGAATCCATTAAGTCCATATTTTTTGACATCTGGTCGTTTTTTTTAAATAAATGTTTGGTTCTTAATTTATCGTTTTGTTTAGTATCCCTTATCTTTGCCTTATAAAACGTTAACACTGTTATCAAAAGAATATTGTTTTAAAACTTGATTTTTAATGTGTATTTAAAAATTAAAATCTATTTTTCTCAAAATCATCATTTACGCACTTAGTGGATTTTCGCAATACGCCCACGATATATTATTAGTGTTAATTAAAAGGTCTAGACTAGTAAGTTTTTCACGTGATTTTTTTACTTATCGGGTCAATTGCCGATTTTTGTTGGAGCTCCCTAGTTTTTGAGTTATGACGCTCCACTGACATAACTTAAAAATTGCATAAACATTCTTAAAATTCCGCCAATTTGTTCCTAGGAGATTTAACCAGAATGTTATTCTGACATTTGTAATGTTATTCAAAGTCACTTACAGTGCTGATCAAGTTTATATATATTTACTTAAAAAAAAATAAATTTAATAAACAATCTTACACATCTCCCACGGCTTTCAAGCATGATTTTTCGCAGCCGTCAGATGTCGCTTTCATCGCGCACTCTGCCAATACCAAATGCTATTGGCGTCAAGGGGAACACAGTTTGGTAAAGCAAATTTTTCATTTAGAATTTGCAAAAAAAGTTAATTTTCTCGTGGATTTAATCAAATTTTATTGTTAAATCCCAACTTTGACAAAAATATTTTTTTTTTTTGAAATTAGAGGCATCTGAAATATTTGCACAGGAAAAATGGTAAAGTGAAAAATTTCAACGGACTATTGTTTTTAAAAGAAATTTTAAATTAAATTCATGAAAAAAAAAATACAAATAGAGAATTCGCTCCATGACGATAAAATTTGATCAAATAAATGAAAAAAAAATAAAAATTGAAGAATTCGCTTTTGAAACTTAGCTTTTTCTCTGGGAGCGCTGCAGAAAAATCAACTTTTTTTTGCAAATTCAAAATGAAAATTTTTACTACTAGTGTTCCCTTTGAGGCGTCTAATATAAATTTTGAAAATCCTAGAGCCCCCACTGCTTCCGATGCTTATTTACATATAAACAGGGGCACCCTACTAGGTATATAGCAATGGACCGGACGAATTTGCAATCGTCCGCTATTTGTGTATGCATTCTTTTTGTTCAGTAAAAAACAACAAAGTAACACAATTTTCAGTTTGTTGGGAATTATTAATGTATAAAAATTATTTCGCCTGGCGAATTTAAGGTAAGAACACGTGTGTTTTTAAAAAATCCTTATCATTTAAAACCTTAAAATGGATATTTATCAAATTGAGGAAAAAGTTAAAATTGTTCAGTGGTATTATGGGGGTAATTCTGTACAGCGGGTATTATCCTAATAGGCCACACCCTGCAATTACTACTATTTCAAGAATGATAAATAATTTCCAAAAATACGGGTGCGTTTCTCCCAGAAACCATAAAATACAAAACATCCAAGAAGTTAATGAGGCACGGGAAGCGAAAGAAATTAATTAGTTGGCATTAATTAATGAAAATCCAACTTTGTCAACACGTGCGCTTGCGAATGAGGTTGATTTAAGTACAAGAACGGTGAGGAGTATATTAAAAAAAAATAAGTATCGTTCATAAAAAGTTCAAAAAACCCAAGAAAGGAGAATGGAGTTTTGTGAAAACATGATGAATAAGGCAAATGAAAATAAAGATTTTATTCAAAACATTGTCTTTACTGATGAGTCAACATTTCCACTCCATGGTAAGCATAATCCCACTCACACCCGTTATTGGTCTCAGGAAAATTTACATAGGTATTTTGAACTTAGAACTCAGCGTCCTCAAAAGGTAAATGTCTGGAGCGGTATTTATGGAGAACATGTTATTGAGCCATACTTCATTGATGGTAACTTAACTGGTCAAAAATATTTGGATCTTTTGCAACAGCAAATAGTTCCAGAAATTAGACGATTGGCAGGTCCTTGATTTAATGAAGTGTGGTTTCAACAAGATGGCTGTCCAGCACATAATACACGTTTGGTTTTGGATTATTTAAATAATACTTTTCCAAACCGTCTTATTGCTGGATTGAGAGCTACAATACCGTGGCCCGCTCGCTCTCCTGATCTGGCTCCTAACGATTATTTTCTTTGGGGTTATGCAAAATCCAAAATTTATGGTTTTCGGGATAATCGCGCTATGAATCTTGATGAATTGCGTGTAAAAATTCGCAATGTTTTTTAAACAATTACACCTGTGATGTTAAACAATGTTCGAAGAAGTTTCTATGATCGCTTAGGACATTGTTTAGCGGAAGGCGGTGGATTGTTTGAATACTTGCTTTATTAATTAATTTATTTAGATTTTTTTGCTTTTACTTAATTTTTTTGTTTATTTTTTTTAGTTTTTAGTTGGCATTTTTTAGAATAACATGTTTTCTTTCCTTAGAATCGAAACAATAATTTTATTATTGTTTTGATTCAAAAAACTCTGATAAGCAATAGCGAATTTTATCTCCTACATGCGTAAATAATTATGAAAAACATGAAATACGGCAGTACATCCCAACCCGTCCATGGTTACAAAATTACTGAGGATTGAACGAAAGCGCGCTGGTTGGTCGCGCGAACCTCGGCTGCAGTGCTTAGAGGGATAATCGCAAATTCGTCCGGTCCATTGCTATATACCTAGTAGGGTGCCCCTGTCTGTATTACATATACCTTCCAAACAAATTTTTGAAGTAGACCTATGTACAAATATACATCTTTTTTCAATAAAACTATATTGATAAGTGTTGTTCATTTATCGTCGCTTTATTACTTATCACAATTATCTGGGGATAGTATTAACGTAAACAAAACAGCGTAAATTCGGTAACTAGAAGTGTAATGGCATATACTTATCTAATTAAACTTATTTCTAAGAAAAACCAAAAATACTCAAAATATTTGTCCACAGGTGTCGTTTCTTCGACTACGGGTAACTCTTGTGCTTGGTATCTATAATAGTTAAGGGTACATTAAAACATTATTCAGAACTATAAAAAAAGAACCCTCTGAATCTTAAGAAAAAGTAAAATAATACATGCTTTATTATCATGCAAAATTTGAAGTCACTTTTATGTTGCTAAGGCGTTTTTTTAAAGACACGAAATGTTTACATTGTTACTAAAGTTGTTATTATTCTCATAAACTTAGTCAATTTCTGGTTTAATTGAAAGTTTCTACCTACACATTTCAACTAAAAGAAAACTTAAATAAGTTCGATTGTTAACTGTTTTGATCTTATAAACAACTAACTCTGTTTCGGAAGCAAAGTTGATTACCGTTTGTTTTAATTGCAAAACACGTGTAGTTAAGATATAAAATAACTGACCAGTGTTGTAACGCTAAAAATTTAATAAATACTAAAACTGGTAATGTAATATCACTTTACGTTTTACGCAATAGGCCTTTTCATCATGTGACAAGCGCAAGCGCAGTCGCCATGTTGAAAAGCGGCAATTCAAAAGTTTCGTACTGTTTTGATCGACAATGGCTGGGAATGCAGTATTATCTCCCCAATAAATAATTTACTGAAAAATCGTTTGATGGTGCTTCACTGATTTATAATTCAGTGAAGCCCATAATATAAGATTAAAAAGGTAGCTTAAATGTCATGGACGTCTTTAAAAAGGAAAAAAGTGAGCTGATTGACAGGTTAGGCATCATTACTTCTTTACTATACAAAAAGTATCTATAATTTTATTCTAATTAGGCCTACCACATAATACAATTGTTATATTGATTAAATTGTATTGTATTTAAATGATTTATAGCGTGTATCACTCTTACATACCCATAACAAACCGCTTCTTCGTTCCTTTTCAGTACCGATATCATTTATAATAATCGATTAAAAAAACCTTATTTGCTAATTAAGGCACTTTTTTCTTTATTTTCGTATCTCTTTTCTTCAATAACTATACTTTCTTTAGTATTTTTTTATTTTAATTATGTGTTTACAGGCCCTTTTACATGCTTGTTTACAAAAAACAGTACGAAAAAAATGGCGGATACTGACGCATGCGCAAAAAAAATATTGTGGTGAAAAGGCCTATTAATTAAACATAATTTGATGATTCTTGCTTGCGTTATGAGATTCAAAGACTTATTTCTTCTGGATCTTACTAACATGTTAATTTCTATAGCCCTTCAAACTAAACAGCTTTTTAATAAGGGGTTTTAAGAAGCGTTGTGAATACTGTATGTGTATTAACAAACAGAGCTATCGATAAATAAATTACTTTAATTCAATTACTTTTCAGAAAAGGTAATTGTATTTGAATTATCAATTAATAGTATAATGTAATCGTAGTTGGCAATTGATTTTCACGAATCCCAAGCAATTCAATTACCTGGAAAGTAATTCGATTACTTATAGTAATTAAATTACTTAGAAATTAATTCAATTATCTAATAAATAATTGAATTACTACGAAAAATTAAATTACCTTTCTTTATGAAAAAACTGCCGGAATTTTGGTTAGCCAGAAAGAGCATCTTGAAACACGGCGGGCCGCTTTAAATCCGGCGAACGTCGCTTCCGCGTATTTTCGACTGATGCTTACCGCCACCGCTTTTATACTTTTTTTTGGGAAAAAATCTGATGATATGGGGGGTGGAATAAAAAGTTATTTTTATTTTAGAGTCATTTAATGTTGAACTTGCCGAGAAAGCAGTTTGAATAGTGTGACGTGCGCGTATGATGCATATTAGTACAAATATTTTATTTGTTTAGTGTATTGTGTTTAATATACAGGGTGTCCCAGAATATGTGGGCAATCTCTCAGAATCTGATAGAAAACCTAAAAATATTACGACAAGTTCCCATAAACTTTTTTTCTATGACCCTCCCCTACGGAGATACAGGTACAAAACGGACGACCGTGGAAATCTTTTTTTTAATGACTTTCAAAATACTAGGCGTAATTTAATGTTTTTTTTAATAAAGGTTACTCGACAAGTCTTTTTAAAATGAACCCATTAAATCATATTTGGCTTATTTAGTTTGCCAGGGACGGACTAGCTCTGGACACATAAATAGACAATTCTTTATTAACCCTGTAATATAAAGGCTCAACAATATTATTTTGGATAGCTTTTAAGCAACTTAAACTAGAAAAGGTATTCTTATTACATCGGATTAAATAAACTGTTTCAAAAATAAAATATTATGATTGGTTAAGTTTTTAATTATCAGTGTTTTCTAATTGAATGTAATATTTTAGAGAAATTTTGGTCTCATTTTAAAAGACATTTTATGAACGTATGTCCTAAACATCTTAACTTTCAGGAGTAAAGGATTTTCAAAATTAAATCATTTATTATTATCTGTAATACCCACTTTAGATATTTTTAAATTTGGCAAATTACTTTTATATCCAAAGGCATTTTAATAAATTTCCTTGTTTTTTTAATCCGATGCACGGTTTTCCGTTAAAAAATAAAAACCGTTTCTCTGTATGATGATAACAATATCGGTAAAGAATATCACATGCAGAGAAATATCTAGATTTAATTTTTCTAGGTGAAAACCGTAGGTTGGACTAAAAAAAATCAAGAGATGAAATCTGCTTATAATTCATATTGTTGAGCCTTTATCATTCAGGGTGTTAAAAAAATTGTATTAGTGTGTCAAAGCTAGTCTGTCCCTGGAAACTAAATTAAGCTATATATGATTTAATGGATTCATTTTAAGAAGACTTATCTAATAACCTTCATTTAAAAAAAACACGAAATTACGCCTAGTATTTTAAAAGTTATTAAAAAAAAACGATTTCCAGTCGTAGGAAAAAAGTTTATCTGAACTTGTCATAATATTTTTAGGTTTTCTATCAGATTCCGAGAGATTGTCCACATATTCTGGTACACCCTGTATTATTACTTTTGGCTTAGTAATTTGTAATCGTAATATACTACTACTTAGAAGAGTAATTGGTAATTGTAATTGAATTACTTTTTAAAGTAATTGCGACAGCTCTGTTAACAAAGTATCCCCTTTTTAGCTCAACAAAATATTTGTACCTAAGAGTTATTCGTTACTTTTTCTTTTTTTTGAAAACTATACAAAAAAATGTGCTGAAGAAGCTAGTTCTTGTGAAGAAGGTGTATCAGCAATTTTATTACTTTTTTAAACCTACTGTAAACTTATCGGACTTACTTAAAGTAAAAAAAAATGAAGGATTTTCAAAAACAAAGCAAAATAATAATACTAACCAGAACTTTTCAAGACATTACTATTGATTTCAAAGCATTGGGGTATTTTTTGTTTAAGGAAGAAATTTGCTCAAGCCTCACTAATCTAACAAAGGGTAAACTGTCAGCTTGCTTTACCTTACAGTCACTCATGTGACTTTGAGCACTTTTCAAGCTTCTGAATTTTCTTTTGCACAAGTTACACTGCATATGCATCTTATTGTGCATTACCACCTCTGTCTTATTATACAATGTCTTGTCACAAAGTTTGCATATTTTTACATGATCAGACTTGTTATCATTAACTTGAAGTAAATCCAAAGACTGCGGAGATAACAACATTGGATATTTTGGACTCTGTGTTGTGGCTAACGTAAGTAATTGAGGAGAAATTTTTTCCTCCTTTACTTCCTCAGAAAATGATATTTGTATCCCCAGTTTTGAGTCAGGACTCACATTTGAAGGAAACAAAATGGAATTCCTATTGCCACACCCATTATGGGCAATATTGCAATTTTCACACTGAATCATGGTTAATTCAGTTTGAGTTGTTTTAGATACAAAAATATTGTCAAATCCATTCAACAGAGCATCTGTAAATACTTGTGGGTCCGCTATTTTATAGTTATTTTTATTTTTCTTGGAACTATAAAAACTTTTTGGGCTTATTAAGCGCACTTGATCTTTATCTTTGTACCCGTTTAGCTTTAAAATATCACATTGTGCATACTTATCAACAAATTCAAAATTTACAGTTTGGACACAGCTATCCTGAGTTTTTACTTCAGTAATTACACTGCTGGCAAGAGTAAGTTCTTTGGATTTCTGAGGTAAATAGTCGATGGTGTCAGTTTGACAAAAATTATTCCGACAATCTTTATTATTAGATTTCAAACCATCTTCTGATTCAAACAAGCTTCGAGCTACTTTATTACTGTCGGTTTGACACGATTTTGAGACCTGATCTATGTTTTTTGCAGGAGTAAATTCTTTGGATTTTTGGGGAAAATAGCCTATGGTGTCAGTTTGGCAAAAATTATCTTGACAATCTTTATTATTAGGTTTAAAACCATCTTCTGATTGAAATAAACTTCGAGCTACTTTATGATTATCGGTTTGACATGATTTTGAGGTATGTCCCATATATTTTTTCCTTGATTGGCCATTTTTTGTGCAACTGATGCACACAAAACTTTTTGATTCTTTGGTTTGGGACGATTTTGTTTTACTGATTTTTTCAGGGATAATATCACACTGAGTTCTTGTATTTGTTAACTTTGGTAAATCGGTTTGACACTCTTTGGAAACACTTTTTATCACACAAGTTTGAGCCTCCCTCTCTATATATTTTTTAGGCAATGAGCCCACCAAAGAAATTCTTTTCCATTTTAGCCAGTCCAGAATTTTATTTGTTTTTTCAATATCAGGGCGTCGTATATCTTTTAGGTCCAGATTATCAAGTTTAGTTCTCTTGACTTCGTGGGAAGAAGCGTGCAAATCCTAAAAGTAATATAAAAATATTTACAGATACTTAAAATAAACAGAAGAGAATATTTTTTAAACAAGAATAAAAGCAACTTTAAGTTGACTTAAAAAATAAAAATGAGTAAAATTTAATTTCAAAATACCTAATTCTATTTAAAAAAAATGTTATACCATGACCGCCAAAAAGCTGGACACATGGAAAAAATCATTCTTAAGGCTACTAAAAAAAACTTTCTTTGGAAATAGCCTTTGCTTATCCAGTAACCTGAAAATCGATATTGACATTCGGCTCATGGGCGCCGATTTGGGAAACAATTAAAAACATAAAAATATTAAAACGTGAGGTAAGTTGCCATGATATCTTAAAAAGTTATTTGAAAAAGCTGAAAAGAATTTAATTCTAAGTCGAAGTGCAAACTTTAAAATAACTGACTAACCGATTGAATAATTTATAATTTTTGTTATGTTCTTTCACATTGATGCGGTATCTATAAATAGCGTGAAAATTCCCAGTTCGAGGGAGTTGATGTTTGGCCGCGTACCGAGACACATCTCTGAAAACCGGGAACGGCCGATGGCCTAAGGGTAATTCGGCGTTCCCAGGTCTATTTTTAGTAACGGTTTAAGTAAGGTTATTGGAAGTTTCTATTTATAGATCACGCAGTTCTTATCGAGGAGGAGCTGTAGAAGACGGGATTGGGAATTTTATTGAGAAAATCGGAGTTTTATTTTATTTGGAGTTTTTACTCCAGGGAATTTAAATCTAACTTCTGGACTTTGTTTTTCAGGTTACGAAATAAAGCGGCCGGTGCCGTGTATCGACCGGTAGATCCAGGCGCCTTATTTCTCCAGGAGATAGAAGAGAGGTTAAGGTAAGACTAAGGAGACCATCGCCATAGCATTGGTAGCACTGGCACCTTAGTGTTGGGGGGTTTAATTCGCGCCGCGAGTGTAAGTGGAAGAGGAGGACTGAAGAAGATTTACTGGATATTTTTACGTCGATTAGTGAAAAGGCTAAGGGTGGCCTCTTCGGGATTTCTTGCACTAGAAGGTTAAGGGTGGAGGGCACGTCGTAGAAGCTATCTCCGATGTCGGCCCTGCCTCCAGGAGAGTGAAGAGGGACTAGGAAGCGTGGAAATATTCAGTGAAGCTGTTTGCAGTGAAGGCCAGGGGTGGCCTAAGCGGAGTTTGCCCCAGGAAGTATTGAGAAGGAGAAGTTAGTGGGGAAGAGCTGTGGCCGTGGTCGGCCACCGTTCCAGCGAAGAGGAAAAGTTGTGAGAAGGTATTTAAAAGACCTTGCACCATCCCAGCGAAGAGCCGTGTGCGGCCTTCGGGATTTTGCCCGAGTCGTGGAAGTGGAAGTCCCGTTGAGATACGTCTCCGTGACCGGCCCCCACGCAATCCGGCGTAGAATCCAGGGATAGGTGTGACTACGCTTTTAAAGAACTTTCACAGAGGTGCCAAGGGTGGCCCTCGTCGGCAAAGCACCTGGAGGTGTGGAGATAGTCTATGGAGGGAATCTATCACGACAGTGGACGGCCGACCCTCAGGATTTAGTAGAAAGTAAGGAAGAGTGCTAGGAGGAAGTTGTACAGGGTTTCGCACAAGGTCGACGGTGGCCTTGAACGTAGTGATACCTGGAGGAGCTACGGAAGAAACGAGGGTAAGGAGACTGTGGCCGTGGACGGCCACACTCCCAATTATTGGGAATAGACTTAGGAAAGCCTAAAGAAGTGATTTATACAGGATTAGACAACAGGCCAGGGCGGCCTTACACATAATAAGAACTGGAGATCTAGAAAAGACCGAAACCATGATCAAGGACCACAGCCACCAAGAGCAAGGCAGTGTTAACGCTAGTTTCCAATTATTAAAGGGACTGGATGCCACTGCCACGTCTGGAGACGCCGGCCCAGGCGTGGTTAGTGAAGATAGGGTCCACCGCCTCCAACGGTCAAGGGGTAGAGTCTCATTTCCCGAACACGAGCTAGCCGGAGTAAGAGTTCGCGTGTGGAGACTCAGTGAGGGTGATAATCCTCTGGGTCTCTTACGAGAAGAGCCATTAATGACCCCAGACCGTATTATGAGGGAAAAATAACGAAGCGATTTGACCGAAGGAGACTACATTTAAAACAAAAAAATATTAAAAATCTAAATTCTGCGTAAACCTCTTTTTCTAAATCTATATTTAAATTTTACAATCAAAATTAGTACGCTATTTTTATAAAATAAAATAAAACATTAAGTCTCCTAACCATACTTAGCTTAATTTTAACCTGGACCTTAAAAAACAAAGAAGGTTTATGGAAGGCCAATGCTGTAGAACAAAATTGTCCACGCGTGCACGGCAGCGGGAATACTGGAAAATACCCTGCAGAGTTTGCACAATGAATAGTAGGCCAGGTCCGTACTTCCATCTATTCTATTATGCAATTATGGTCTTGGCTGCCAATCTTTTTTAATTCAAGCGCCGTTTAGCCAGCACATCCCTTCCAGTCATATGCTGCGATGTCGCAACATAAGCTTTCCCGAGCTTTGTCTATGGAAAATCTGGATAATCGGGCTATGTAGCCCCCAGAAATTCCGACTAATTCTCAACGTAATCGATGAAAGGCACAATAAACGGTGATCTAACCAAGAACTGCTACTGGTATTGCGTAAAACCAGCTTGCTGTCAGTCTGACATCTCACATGCGCGCGCAACCAATTTTCCACCATAGGAAGATAACCTCGTGCACTACGTAAAATGTTAAAACATCAGAAACTAAGCCTTAACCGCTCACAGCGCTTAGCCCCAGAAAAAGACTCCTATATTAATTGGCGGCGAGTTCCCCTTCAATTTTCACGAGCAAAATCACAGTTTTCCGCGCCACTGCGGTCGACTCCAACGAAAAAGCTAAAGCTTTCAAACGCGTGTTCACTTGATGAAAGTCGAAACGTAAGTGTCTAATAATGCTTTGTTACCATGTATAAAGTTGACGTCATCAAATGTCAAATTAAAACTAACTATACATTCATTGTTTTTTTTTAACTTTTTGCACAACATTGTTGGATATTAAAAGAAACTATTATAAAATATTTAAAAGTATTGTGTAATATTGGATTTTATATCATATGATTTAATATGGAAAAAATAGATGTCGCCACTTCACAGCCTTCTATTTAAATGGTCGATATTTTTGGGAGTATTGTATTTTTACCAAAAATCTTAATAAATTAAATGAAAACAAGATTTTTTTAATAAATTTCAAACATTAAATGATAGCTTCGTGTAATTATCACCAATTTTGTGATAAAAGAAGTACAAGATAGTTTAAATAAATTTAATTTTATTATAATATTTAGGAATCGAATATCTGAAAAATAATTTGATTACTATAGATTCGTAATCAGAGCCTATGTATGAAAAAAATCATCAAAATCGGCGAGGGTCAAGAAAAGTAAAAACTTACCATAATTTAGAGTAGTTGTTTGTGTTTTAGGGTCATACAATATTTTATAATTTTATAATTTGTATAAAAGTACAATAAAATAGTGTTACCCATGCAGGCAATATAAACAAGTTTAACGACAAGTATAGAATCTTTTACATAAGAATTTTTTTATTATTATTTTTTTAATCTTGGAACAGTCCACTAAGGCGACGACTTCAATGCTAACGTACCGTGGGTGTCTTAAGTGTCATAAGAGGGAGTTTATGTACACAAGACTTAAATATTTGAAAATTCGGAGAATGGTTGCCCCCCAAAAAGAAAAGCCGAACTATTTGCCAATCAATTTGCCCCCAATTCTACGCTTAATCCTCCTGTTAATCTTCCTCTTCCAACAGTTGTCCCAGTTTCTCATAAAATGTCCGATATATTTTAAAGTCAAACAGATCAAGCTATTCTTTCTTCTCTTAATCTAAAAAATCGTCTGGGCTGGATGGCATACCAGCAATCGTCTTAAAAAAAGTGCTCCTGAGCTTGCACCCATCTTAACTCCCTCTTTCGAATTTTACGACACGGGCATTTTTCCGGAGAGTTGAAGCTGCACGGGGCAAGCTGCCCCCAAAAAAAAGGCCCAAAAAATCTTCCTTCTAACTATAGACCTATATCTCTTCTTTCAGTTGTTTGCAAGGTAATTAAAAATTAATTCCCAAATCTTAAAGTATCTGGAAAAACATAAGATCTTACATGATAGACAATATGGATTCCGTCACAGTAGATCCCAGCTGATCTTCTTTCCTTTGTCTCACACAACTAAAAGCCCCGATTTCTTGGTAAAACCCCGATCGTTGCTTTGACATATCCAGCTTCATCGGTCTGGCATGATGGGTTTTAAAAAAAAAACCCTTCTTACGGTCTTCCACCTAAGCTTTGCTCTTGGCTTTCCAGTTTCCCTTCGACGTATATCATTGTGTAGATGGTCATTCCTCCGCTTCTACCAAATTAATGCGGGGGGCCCCCAGGGCTCAGTTGGCCCCCCTTTTTTTTCTACACATTAACGATCTTCTCTCTTCCACAATCAATCCCATTCATGTTTTCTGACGATAGTACCCTCCTCATTTTTCCCTTAACCACCGTGTAATTCTGATTTTGAAAACAAGCGCAGGTCAATGCGAATCTTTTTCACAAGACCTCAAACTTATCTTGGATTGGGGCGCCAAAAATCGTGTTCGTTTAATGCCTCAAAAACACAGTCATGTTCGCTGTCGCAAAAAAAGTTTGCGAATGCTCATCCCCCCATATAGCCCAAGTTCAAAAAAGAGTCGTTTAATCTAGTCGGCGTTATTTTTTAGAATAACCTCAACTGGCACAAACACATTTCATCCATAGCCGGCAGCTTCAAAAAAGATTGGATCCTCTTTGGAAAAATATTTCTCTTCTTCCAATTTTCCTCTGTATTTTTCCCCAAAACAGACCCTCTTTGGAATATTGTTCTCATGTCTGGGGAATGGCGTCCCCTACAACACTTAGCCTTCTGGACTCCATTCAAAAAGAGCTGTTGTCTTATTAATGATCCAAGCTCACAGAAAGGCTTTCTCTTCTTGCCCATCGTCGAGCTGTGGGGTCTTGCTCTTCTTATATTTTCCGGTTCTGCTCAAGGTTGGAGTTTATTCCCTTTTGGGGGCTCCCAACAGAGCAACCGTAGTGCAACTTTTATCATCCTTTTACAGTTCAGTTAGAGACCCCAACCCCTTTTTGTTCCTTTATTCCGAGTGTCAAGACTATGGAACCTGCTGCCCGCAGAAGTTTTCCTTTTCCTCCCAATCTCAAAAATTTAAAACCCCGTAAAAAACTCCCTCTCACCACGCTGAAGACACCCACGGTACGTTAGTACTTAGGATCAGCCTTTGGACTGTCCCAAGATAAAAAAAAAAAAAAAACGATGCATAAAAAATTTAAATTTAAAAAATTTTTCACAGTATTTCAGAACAATTTTTTACAGTCTGCCTATTGAATAAATAACAACTTTTACAATAAATATTTCATATTAAATTATTAGCATACTAATTCACGAAGTTTAAAATGTAGGCAGACGATTAAACTTGTAAAAAAAAACTTATAATGGTTAACAATGTTTTACAGTCTGCCATTGTTTTCAAACAATATTTAGGTAATAAATAAACAAACAATTGAATGGCAGACGATTTGTAAAGGTACTAGTGTATGTTTTCTATGTTTTTTTTTTGCTCCGCCATGTTGCTCGGGTGACGCTCAAGGATAGACACTCTATTGCTACAATAGGCTATTTGACAATGCGAAAAATAAAGTGTCAATTACT